>CM047392.1:7583155-7973155 GCA_026123125.1 Chironomus striatipennis
TTTTTCTTGGGCAAACATCATTGTTTTTTAGCTAGATTAAGGTTTCAGGCGTAATTTTTAGACACCATAAAACTCATGAATTAAAATTCAAAAGATTTGCAAGACATTTGCATATTTAAGTCTAAATCCGTCTAAATCTAAAAATATCAGCAACTAAGTAAAAACTCAAATCTAATTTCATTTAAAAAATCAAACCAACAATATAAATCTGAATAAAAATGCATCTACTTCCCCACCATCCTGAAAACAACTTCAACTTCCAAAACCCATTTAGCAACTAATTTACGAACAAAATGCATTTTCATATAAAAATCTCTGCAAAAGATTCTCATTCGAACAAAAATTACTTCAGACACAAAACGTCATCGATAAAAGAAAAATAATGAAATTCAAAATAATTCAAAAGAGCAATGTGAAAATCTCTCTAATGTGCTTAGAATTTTTAATTTCATTTACACGTCTCATTACATTTTCTTTACTTCTGAGAACTTTCTTTTTAAATTTTTTTCTTGTCATCTCTTTTTTCATCCCAAGGCTCAGACACTCATCAGAAAATTGTAAAATTGTACAATTTTTTACAATTTTCACAATTTTTTAAAATTGGAAAATTGGATTTGTATGGAAAAAATTGCAAAATTGCAAAAATTGTACAATTTTCACAATTTTTTGACTGAAAAAATTAGAAAAAATTGTACAATTTTTACAATTTTCTGATGAGTGTCTGAGCCTTGGTTCATCCATCCTTCTACCTTTTAATCGGATGAACTTAAATGGAGAAAAAAAATACTTCAAATTTAATGATTTTTTTCTCTTTTAAAAGATCAGCCAGACAAAAAAAAGAGATGTGAATGCAATGCAGTGGAAAATTGGTGAGGTAGACAAGCGAAAAAAAAGAGAAAGAAGAAAAAAAAATCAGACGATGAAAAGAAAATTCCTTTTTATTTACACAAAAGATTAGCTTCCTTTTCTTATTCATTCAAGCATATAGCACAATGGCAAACAGTGCAATAAAATATCATGAGAAATGTGAAGTCTCTTATGGGTGCACGGGTTTGAAAGGGAGCGAAAAAAAAGAGTAGAGCTTTCAGATTTTTTATGAGAAAGTTTTCACATAATTTTTTCCACTGCAAAATAGAGTGTAAAGTCCTTTCACAGACAGTCGTGAAGTAGCTCAGATCACACGAAAAAAACAATATATAGTCGGTAACTTTAGTCTCAGAAGCACTTAAAATCCTTACACTATGAATAATCCGGTCTTTCTTTTTCACATCATCCTTTTTTTCTGAATATGTATGGTATATGAAAGACTCATGGAATTTTTATTATAAAAGCCATTTTTTTTGCCCTATCGATAAACTTTTTTTTCCCTCCTTCGCATCTTCTTAGGAAGAAAGGAAGCAATGACTAGAAAATGTAATGAAATGAAGAAGTTTTGTCTTCTTTTATATTTCATAAAATAGAACTACGAATAGTCAAGGAGAATTACGGTGGGAAATATGCATGTATGTATGTGAGATAATAGAAAGTTTTTTGGGGGTTTTGGGAAAGTTTTATTGATTAAAGTGCATTTTTGGAAGGTGTATTTGAATTAAAATTGATCTTTAATTATTTTTATTTAATGATTGAGATGTAATTTTAAATAAAAATCAAAGAAAACTCTTTAACAGTTTTTTTGGGAAGCCTAGCAATGCAATAAACCCTTGAACTAGGGTATATTAATTCCTAGCGAAAAGATTATATTTTGTTGTGACTAAGTTGTAACTTTTATTAAGTTTTTTAATTTCAAAAATTTTGAAATATCTAAAATTCTTAAAATTTCAAAAAAAAATTTAAAAGTTTTCAAAACAACAATGTTTTAAGATTTTTTATATCCATTCCAAGTGGTTTATTTGATCCTGATTTAAATAATTCGATGATTGTGGCCGTTAAAGTTTCCAAACAAAAGTGTAAAAATTTCAAATTTGTCTGTCTGTCATGTCAATTTCGGCATTTGACACCCTTTGTTCGAAAATTCGAAAAACTTTGATTTCTAATAAAACCGGATAAAACCATTTATTTTTAATAGAATTTTTTTAATGAAAATGACTAATCCTATTATGTAACGCAATATTAAAAGGTAATAGTTGATAAATGTTTAAAAATAATGCAGGAATCAGAAAAGGACGTAAAATATTTTTTTGAATTTCTAATTTTCGAACATGTATATGATAACACCCTTAGACTTTATATAAGTCTGTCGAAATTTAATTATTTACATCAGATTAGATCATTGGTAATTTTTAACTATACACTATAAGCACTAAAATTTAAATTCAAAAGTAAAAATCAAAACTAACCTCAAAAAGCTATCAACTTTACGTTTTTATTATTAGAATTTTAATTAACTTTTAGACTCTCAAACTAGCTTTCAAATCCTCACCCAATCTGTCAACTCAAGCACCACTTACTGCCCAAAATTCAAGCTACAAACGTAATTCCAATATACAGAATATAAAAACAGCAAAGAGAAAAAAATAAAGTCTACAAAAAAAAAAGAAATAATAAGAGGAAAAAGGTGTTGATTTGTTACGATAAGAGGACATGAATAGATTCTTCAGCTAGCAAATGTGTAGTATTTAGGGATAAATTTTTCTTTTTACATACTATTTTTTTCTTATTTCATTTTCAATCCATTTTTTTTTTCTCTCATCTTGTTTCCTACATGTTGAAAAATGAATAGCACTTAACCCTTTCACAATGACATGAATAGTCCTATATCTTGTGAGTTTGAATACATGTGTGATTACTAAATGTATCAAAGTATCATGTATTGAAACTTTCTCTACCCTTCCTTTAGGGCTTAAAAGACTCAAAGTAAAGAAGGATCACAAAAGGACTTTGAGTTTCGTAAGAGATGAATTTTTATTTTCATTAATGAGGCGAACCTTTCTGATTAGATTAAATAGTTGCTGAGCTCATTGAATGGTTGTTTACAACATACTTTTGGATTTTTCTCATTCAGAATATTTTTTTTTGGGACCAGAAATGTTCATTTTAGTAAACAATTGTATGGGCTAAGTATTCGGCTCTCGAATGAGCAATCTCATGTAAAATGAATGAGATATTTAATGGAATTCTAAAGTTTGAACTAAGATTGGATGAGATGTCTTGGAAGATATTGAAATTTGCTTCTTTTTGGGATTTTGTTATTTAAATCAGATGGGGATTGTGTCTCGTACCTTTTGCTTTGATGTTGAATTTTTTTTTTTTTTTTGTTTTTACGCTACTTTATTTTAATTGAATTTCTTTTTTTCATACTTTATTAAAAAGTTAAGTTTTAAATTTTGAATGAGATTTTATTGGAAATTTGTTTTAGAAAAAAATTAATTCAAAATTTTTCTTCAATTTTTCCTAAATTTCAATGAATAAAACATATTCACAAAATCATTAAATTCATATTTTACTGTATTACGTCAAATTCTTCGTAATCTAATATCTAATATTTTTATGAATTGAAAAAAATTTTGAACGTTCAGGGGGGGGGGTTGACAATTTGTAACCATGCGTAACAGGGGGGGGGTCTAAAAAGTCATTTTTTTGTGTAACGTACTAAGTGAACGGCCCCTTAAGGGTCCATTCACTAATGACGTCCATCAAAAACTTGGATTTTTAGACCCTCCTCCCCCACCTCACTCTGTCACAAAATCTTCATTCAAAAAAAATCTATTGTTTGAAATTGTCACATAATCTCAGACCCCTTCCCCTCTCCCCCCCCCAAAAAAAAATCGGACATCATAAGTAAACTACCCCTAAAGAACTTCACCAACTAATCACATGCTACCAACAAAACATCAAAAAGTCTCCCTAATGACCACAATAAGCTTTTCATTGCATATTTTTCAATTATCATTAACATTTAAGTTCAAAATAGTCATTATGGAAATGGTTAAATGAAGTTATTATAATCAATAAATGAAAATGTCACACCAGTCTAACCATCGTACAGTGCATACAATAATAATGAAATTAATAATGAAAAAATAGAATACAAAACTTTTAATGAATATAGTCAGGGGGTGGATGTTTCTGAGTTGATGGTTATTGGTATGTTTGGTATTGATGATGACGATTAGGGAGGAAAATGACTAGCATTAAAGATCAATAATGGAATCTAGTACTTGATTACCTATAGAATACAGATAGAGATCAAATCCTTTCCCCGTATAAATGTTGTAAAAAAGGTCCCCTAGTATATTAGTAAAAAAAAAAAAAACAAATTCAGCTCAGAAGCATCCATCCAATGTGCCCCTGTAGAGATACATAATTATAATTTTGTACAGTGTAATAACCAGTCATATGCTTTTAAAAGAACAACAAAAAAATCACGAAATAATTAAAATTATAATAAAAGAGAATTACTATAGAAATTATATAGAAAACAAAACTAAAGTAAAGAACAATAAAAGAAGTTGGCATAAGCTTAAGGAGAAGAAAGATAAAATAATAATAATAATAAAATGATGAGCAGAAAATTACTGACATTCATCAATAAATTCACACACTCACTCACATACACATCACAATCATGAATAATGAACAACAATGTGTTGATTATGTCTATTTTTGTACAAAAAAATGAATAAAATAAAAATATAATGAAAAAAAAAAATTAACGAAAAAAATGAGAAAAAAATATATTCAAAAGGAAGGAAAAATTATGTTAGCAATTAATTATAATGGACATAACAATTTATGAATACTTATGAAAAAAATTCAAAGAGAACTGAATCAATTTTTTTCCCGCCAGCAGACACACAAAAAAAATTAATTCTTATTGTCCTTTTTACCTCTCAAAACTTTCTCTTTCATCACACAAAAAATGTTACTTAAATTTGATAAAAAGTGAAACATTTTTCCTGTTCCTAATTGTAATTTTTCCTGTACCATTCCTATCTCTCTATCATTATGCTATGAACATACTTTATTTGATTATATTAAAAAATTTACAGAAAAATAATAATTTTTACTTTCTGTTTATGAATAATGTCATTAAATTGATGCCTGTTCCTATATAATAAAAAAATGATGAAAAAATTTTCTATCCCAAAAATTAATTTTTGTTTTAATTTTTATGAAATTTCAGCATTTTTAAAATTAGTTTATTTATTTTATTTGAATCATATTTTCAGGAATGATGACATCAAATCTTACAATTTTTTTTTAGTTTTGAAGCTGTTGTTCTAAAATCAATTTATAGAATTTTGTATACACCCAACCAACCACAGGTTCCTCAATAATAAAGTAAATTTCTCCTTGAATAACCATAACAAAACCCTTTTAGTGGTCGTTCACATATGATGTCCGATTTTTAGGGGGGAGGGGGTCTGAGATTATGTGACAGTTTTAAACAATAGAATTTTTTTGAATGAAAATTTTGTGATAGAGGGGCGAGGGGATCTAAAAATTTATGTTTTTGATGGACGTCATAAGTGAATGGCTCTTTACTTGTCCTTAAAATCATCATGACATGGCAACACACCATAAATATTCCTACAAACTTTACACAAGTAAAAGTAAGTTTTCCCACTTTATATATGTTCAGTAACCGTCACACATCCTTACAGGAATGTAGGAAATATTGATTATTTATGTAAACATGACAAGCTATGCAATATTATATAAAAGGAAAAAATATTAAAAATAACAAACGTTAATGGAATATTTTCCCTCACATATATCCATATTCAGCATAATAAAGCCATGACATGACCACTGCATTCCACTTGTAATATAAGAATACGTCCAAGGAAATTTATTATACAATAACAATGGATATTGAGATATGGGAATGAATAATAAGGAAGAAAATAAAGCTGGTCATGAGTCATCAATATTTCAAGCATTTTTTTTCATATTTTTTTTAGGCTGAAACTTTATTAGACTATCCAATACAATGGAATGAATGAGGTCAGCAATACAATTTATATTGATTTTTCTTCTCGAGGTATGTATATTATGAAAATTGTTCAACAATAATGATCAATTTGCTTTAATGTAAGGTGAATTATAACTTATTGTATATATCGACAGATCCATGATTGATGTGTCGTATAAATTTACTCCATAAGAATCTGCTTGGGTTTATTAATGTCAGGAATTGAGAGGTCTTTATGAAGAATGAAGCATGATTAATATTTCCATCAAAATGCTGACTGATATTGATGTAAGAATAGAGCTTATGAGGAATGTAATTAAGATATTGATGTGTAATGGAAAATGAAGCTTCAATGTTCTAGGAGAAGTGAAATTGGCAGTAGATTATCAATTTTATTATTATTTGTTCAAGCTAGTTCAATGAATGTGAGTTATTTGGTTCAATTGAATTGAGTTGGATTGAATCAAGCTTGATTGTTTACCGAGTAGTGAATGTGAATCCATAAAAGCTTGACCTTCAATTTTATCTTGTCAATTACTGTTTGTGTCTTAACATTTCTCTAGAATAGTGTTTCTCAAGCTGTGGCATGCAATACCCTAAGAGCAAGCAGTGAGATCGAAGGGGGTATGCAAAAAATTTGGCACGCCACATATCAAACAAAATATTATTGAGTTCTTTTGGAATTTTCTGTCGAAGAAAGCTTAAGTAATTAATTTTGGGTTACAACCAGAAAAAAAATTCTAAAAATTCAAGATTGTCACAAGCCAACACTTTATTGAACCACAGCTTTGAAAAGTAAAAATTGTAACTAATTTACAAAAGTAACTTTAATACCCTGAAGAAGCTCTTAACCTCCAAAAAATTTAGATTTCAAGCATTACAAAACTAAATTTTCAAATTCCTGATAAATTTTCATAAAATCTTTAAAAGCTCTTAATTTCCACAACAATAGTTCAAGATATAAGAAATTACTCAAAATCATATAATAAATTTTAAAATCTCTTCTCTCCATTTTGTAAATCCGAAATTCACATGTACAAGCATGAAAAAACTTCACATATATAAGAAACTTGTTGCATTTGCCCATAATTCAAAATAAATGTGTTCATAGCATTACAATCATAGCAATTGCTTTTGTCATGAATCTCACAAAAAAAATAAAACGAAAGAAAGAAAGAAGTTATAAGGAAGAGAAAATCTCCATAAATAAATTATTTTTCCTCATATTCATCTAATATTTAGAATTATTCAAGATATGTGCACATGCACTTTGCATACACTTTATCATTCTCGTTAAGTTTTTTTTTGTATTATTCTTGCTCTTATTTCGTATTATTTCTTATTGCATGTACATATACTTGAAAAAAAATTATACGAAAAAAAATAAGCAAGAAGATTTAATTTTGCATGCATGAATGGGATGGAATTGAATAACTTTTTCTCTCAAACATTGCATGAATAAAGTATTAAATTTTTTTTTTTTTGCTTTTGCTTTAAGCACTATGACAATTACTTTTCTTCCTTTTTTCCAACCTCTTGTGATAGTGCTGAATAAAAAGAAAATGAAAATATAATCGGGTCTTAGTTTTAAATGCTAGTGGGAAGTTAGCTGTTACTTGGTGACTTTAGCATAAATTTTACGTAAAGATTTAGTAATTGCCTCCAAAAAAATATAGGCTGACTGCTCTATACACCTACGTCCCTACATTAATTTTTTTACACTAAAAATGTAAAATATATGAATCAAACATTTAATTAGGGTTCGCCAAAATGATGCAATCATGCATGATCATGTAAAAATATGATCATGCATGATCATGCATGAAAAATCACATGATCATGCATGATCATGTCAATTAAAATTTTAAATTTTTTTTATAAGAAGAAATTTTTATTTTTTAAAAAATTTTGGGAAAATTTTAAGTTACGATGCATTTTTCATTAATATTTGTCAAGTTTTTCTGATTATTTCACTTCTTATCGTTAAGTTAAAATTTGTTTCAAAATGTTTTTGCTTTGAAAATCATGACTTTTTTAAAAATAAATAGGTAGTTAAAACTTTAAAATTTTTGAAATAATTTATTTTTTGTTCCTTCTGGGTTAAAAAAAATGCTAGGAATTTTTCCTTAAAATTATGTGATTTCTTCTACGAAATTTGTTAAATTTCAACATATTTATTTTTAAAGCAATTGTTTAGACAGGTTTAGATTGAAAAAGTATGAAAATTAGTAGCTGAACATTATCTAGTTACGATATACGAAATATTTTTTTTTTTAGATATATCAATAACTTCATTTATTCACGGTATAAAACTTTAATTTTCAAGTTTTTTACATTTTTTAAAATTTTATTAAACTTTAATATAAAAGAGAATATAAAACTAATGAAATTAACCTGATCAAAAATAATAAGATAATAGTCAGGAAAAAAACATGATGTACAGAAACTTGACAAAACTTGACTTTGTGACCAAATTTTGCTACGAAATTAATCAGAAACTGAATGTAAAATAACAAATTTTTATCGTACATCCCTCTAAAATTCAAAAAATATTGTAGAAGAATAACTTATTCATATTGCTTAACATACAAATCTAAATTATTTCAAAAATATGACGTTTATTTATTTTTTGAACTTAAAAACCAAAAAATTTGCCATGATCATACATGATCATGGCAAATCGTCATGCATGCGCTCATGTTTTGGAACATGATCATGCATGATCATGGTTGGCGAACCCTACATTTAATTATGCTAACTTCCAACAAGGAAGTCCCCTTTTAAGTTCCTCCACTCTGCACTCATTTCTTTCATTTTCCTGTGCTTTATACAATTTAATATCAAGATTCTCACTAACAAAGTAAAATTGCAGAGAAATTATTGTGCAATAATAAGTCCTTCTTGTGGATATTACTTCTTTTCAGGTTTCAAGATGTAATAAGAAAGTTATTAAGGACTCTCGTTTCTATTTCTGAAACACAAGGAAAAGATGAAAAGGATGAGGATGTAGAGATAACTTGAGTTTCAACATAATTTTGCAGTTTTAACTTTGTCGTTTTGGGGTTAAGGTTTAATCGGAATTTATTCCAATTAAACTTTATTTGAGAAAATGCTTTTTTGTGGTTTTAATTTTAAGCATTTTGTAGAAATGAATCAGGATTAAATTCTAATTTGAATATTTTAATTAATTTTAAATAAATTTTGGTAGAATAATCAAGAAGACTTTTCATTATGTTTCATCTAATTTAATTGACATTTACTTACTTAATTCGCATTTTATCAAAAATCAAGAACTTTTTCAATTTATTTTGAATTATTCAAATCTTATAAAAATCCTAGTTAAAAGTCTCTTAAAGTCCTCCAACCCCCAAAAAAGTCATAAAACTCCTATTTCACCTCAGCATCTCAAAAGTATCCCAACATCCACCACCATATCATTCAATCAAAAACTCAATTGCTTTTAAAATTCATTAGTCCATTTACTAAGCTCGAAAATTATCCGGTAAAAAAAAGAATTGAATTTTCCTCAATCCTATCTATCTATCGTATCCCATATATATCTATCTCATAATAATCATCCCAATGACATCAAACAAGAATGAAGAAAAAGAAGAAAAAAGAGAATGAAAATCGAATAATCCAATAACAATAAAATGAGGATATTTTGTGCCTATAGTAGAAGATAAATCTCTAATGTTCACAATAATAAAAAGAAATAGAATCTGATAGGCCTTAGATGGAGAAAGACATAAAATTTCGATTTCTATAGTTCGTATGATGGAGATTTTATTGATCAATAATTAATCTTTCATATACAATTACAACAGAAAAAACAATAAAATAAGCTTGAGGGGTTGGAAAAAAAAGTCGGAAGAAAAATTGTTTTGCTTTTATTTTTTTTACTCGGCAAACATTGGAAATAAATTTATCCCCAGTGCGCTTTCAGGATGGAAGGAAATTTACTGAACATAATTTTTCCATTTATAAGCTATTGCTCTGTGTATGTATGTTTATAGCTTTTCGATGTCAATTTCTTCTCTTCTATGGGATCAAAATTCTTGTACGACTATCAATCTTGATAATCGTGAAAGCGACACATGCACAAGGACACAAAAATTCAATTTTCCTTAAAATAGAGCATGAAAAAAATGAAAATTCCTCGACAAACAAAGAGCCTGGAATTTTTTACGATGTTTTGAGTAAACACACATAAAGTAAGTTAGATTTCATTTTGAGGATGATGGAGTGAAAGACGCAGAGTTGATAATAATCCATGAATTTTTAAATGATAAAAACCCCCAATAACCAGAAAAATTCAAAGTAAGCTGAAAGCTAGTTCTCAGTTAACTTTTAGCTAGTCTTTCTAAATAAAGTTAGTTCTTAGCTAGGGTGACCATCTGCTGGGAATTTGCCTGGACACAGCTGTACTTTTTTTCGAGCTGCTGTGTCCCGGCAGAACATCAAAATGTCCCGGATTTTTGAAAATTTTTGAAAAAAAAAATTATTTTAGGTTTGTTCAATTAGAAATTAACTTTTCGTAAATTTTAATCTTCAACTCGTAATTCTTTCTAACATATCTCAAGAAAAATATTAAATAATCTTAAAAAAATTCACATTTCATGTGCAAATTTTTTTGCAAAATTTTTGGTTCCTTTTAGAGGCATGGGTTCAAGCCCATGACTGAAAATTTTTGAATCCAAATTTTTATTATTTTTCATACTTTTTTGCATTTTTGTTGCTTGATTTATCTCGATTTATAATAATAAACACTTTAAGTAAGGTGTAAGTACCCCTATGATGTTAAACTAAAAATGTCCCGGATTTTCATCAAAATGTCCCGGATTTTTACGAAAATCTTCTGGTCACCCTATTCTTAGCTTGCTTTAAACTAACTTTTAAAATTTCTGGTTATTGGGAAAACAATTTTTTAAAAAAATTACAAAATAATTTCAATAAAATGAAATGAACCCAAAAGTCAAACTGACACCCATATAACCAAAACTTCACAAATTCTAGTTTGAAAACTCCTCAAACGAGTGTAAAAGAAAAAGTTTCCTTTGCGAGTCTTTGCTTCGGTGCACACAAAAAGGATGACGATGAAGTTGATAGAAAATGATGGGGGATTGTAAAAAGACGAGAATTTTTCTTTACAAACGGCTCATGAATTGTGTTTACATGGCCTCAAAGTCGATTCAATCATTTTTTTTCTCTCCTTGAGTTAAAAAAAAAACTTCCTACTCTTCTTATCGAATGAAATTCCTACGCAGCAGGCCAGAAAGGATAAATAACAAGCTTTCTTTGACGTCGTAAAACTTTTGCACATTGATAGGGGGGTTTTGAAAGTTAATGGATGCGACGCGCTACATGAAGTTCCTTGAGAATGATAAACTTTATGGATTTTGATGACTGGATAAACTCGAGTTGAGACGACTTATGGATGAGGTGAGTCAGTCTTATGGAGATGAATTCATATTGATATTGAAAAAAAAGCTGTTTCCTACTACGGATGAAAGTTATATCATTGATAATGTGTGAAGATTGCTTTGCTGTTGGATTTGATGTAACGAGCATTGGGTGATGATAATACACCTGTACACAAGCTATTCTTGTAAATGACGTCATTAAAATGGTAATATGCTTGAATCTTTACTTCAAAGTCGATTGTGAAATTTCATGTACAGCATCCAACACCTACCTATGTAAAAATAAATTGAGAATAAATTTTGTTAAGCTAAAATGTCCAATATGCATGAGTTTATATTTGCAGGAATGAGTAAACAAAATTTGTAACCTTTTGTTAAAGCTTGAAAAACAAAATAAATAATAAAATCTCAATTTATTCAATGTTGTTTAGTCCAACACCTACAATGGTATCAGGCCCCCCAGAAAGGATATCTAAAAACTAAACAAATTTAATGAGAAAACTAAAAATAAATAAACAAGCTTATTGATGCGATAATATTAAGCAAATACATCCATTTATATTTTATTTATACTCTGTTATCAAAAATGTATTAAAATAGTTTTCGTACTCGGTGCTGTTCATGTTATAATGTTATAAAAATATACGAAATTGAACAAGACATAAAACCCAACTGAAAAAATAAAAAAAAAATACATTTACATTTCTGTATTATGGGTATGAATAAGGAAATAATCATGTACGGTACAAAGAAAGAAAAAATGAAAATTTCCTACATGAATTTTGATATTTTTTCTGTTGAACATGAAAATTTTTATTTTTTTTTTACTCTCGTTTATTTTCAGATCTCGTGAATTGGAAGGAAGCAGTAAAAATATTGCAATTTTTTTGTTTTGCTACTTTTTCATATTATTTTTTATGTTCTATATCTTCATTGCAGATAAGTAAGATATTAAGAGCATGGAGTTAAGATACGAAGCAACAACTCCTTTAATGGACATGTGGCAGAAAGCATCCAAAAGATGAAGGGATATTAACTTTTTGGGGGGCTCATGTTTTGTGAAAAAAGTTCAAAAATTCTATTTTGATGTTTGAAAAAATAGTCTTGTTAAAAATTTGATATTTAGGAATAGAAAAGTCTTCTATTATTAAGTATCATTTGAAAAAAAAAAATAATTAAAAAATTCAATTTGAACTAATTTCTGTCAAGATTTGTAACGTTATTCAAGTAAAAATTTAAATTATCTCGACAATTCACATTTAAAACCCCCAAATCATCAAGTCCCCTAACAATCATTCCCAAGAGATGAGATACGACTATAATTTAAAAAGGCGACTGCTGTTGCTTTTATTTCACTGCATGATGAAGATAAAGCTCGAGAAGGAACAAAAAATAATTGCAAGAGAAAATTTTTATTGTCTCAAAAAATTATTTTTTCGTTTTATTTCATTCATTTTTTTTTTTTTTCTTTCTTATACATTTCTATATTAAGTCTCATGGTCTTTCTAGAGCTTTTAGATAAGCGTAATGTTGTACAGAGAAGAAGTAGTTCTACAGGCAGTAACCCAAAAATAGAAATGAGAGAAGAAAAATTCTTTCATTCATGATAAAAATAATTTTGTTGAAGGTTCCTTTTTTTGGTGGTGAGATTTGAGTAGGTTAAGGACAGTGACAAATTTGTAGAAGGTGTTTTGAGGCAAGTTTTGATTGAATTATAGACCCAACTAAAGTTTGTTTCTTTGTTTTAATTTTTATATTTTTCTGATTTCAATTAAAAGCTTGCAAAGAAGTCAAGCTTAGAATTTTGACAAATTCAAAGTAATTTTAAATTTTTCCGATCTTTTTATGCTAGCAACAATTTTATAACCTTAAAGTACACCTAAAATCCAGGGTGTGGAACTGATCAAATTGATCAAAAATGATCAAAAAAATGGTCAAAAAAGATCAAAAATGATCAAAAATGAATTTGATCAGTTCCGCACCCTTGCCTAAAATGCAGCACAATCTCTTTTAAAACTTCTCTCGCACCCCCCAAAAACAAAGTCGTTCTACAGCATTATTCAGCTATGATTTACTCCAAATACAGTTCCGCTTAACAGTCGCATACACCAAGACTAGCAAAAAGATGATAAGAAAGAAAAAAAGTAGCCAGAATGTATGTCCGTATGTATGTATGCAGAGGCAATAGATTTAGATAAAAAGCAATTTTGTGTTATCGTAAAAAATTTCTCATCTTTTTTGTCTTGTTTCTTTTTATGGCAATAATTTTCTTTTACTCGAAAATAAGAAGCATCTGACAGCTTTCGAAATAGATTTTAATGATAGCAAAAAAAGAGCATTGACTATGAACGAAATAGAACCACATAAATATATTACAAAAAAAGGAAGTGAACAACATGAAAAGGAATAATAAATGAGATGAAAAATTTTTGTTAGACTTTTTTTTTGATGGAAATGAATGAACAGCAGCAAGCAAAAATAAAGACGATAAAAATTATGAAAGAAAATTTTCTTTTTCATTTGGCATATTTTTGTCCCTTTTTTCTGGGGTGGATACAGTTTTATTTTGAAAAAATTTAGGATGGTATTTTAGCTATTGGAATGACTGAATGGTTGTGATTCACATATAATTTTATGAAACTTGAGTGAGTGCCTGATTGGGTCCTTTCTTAAAATTTCAATGCATACATATTTCAATCTAAAAAAAGATAAATTTCATCTAAAGCTAACCAATTTATTCCAACAATTCAATTTTAAAATATTCTCAATTAAATCAACATCATTAACATCAACCTTGAATATTTCATTTAATTTTGAAAAACTTTCAAAAAGTTTCCAATCACATCCAAAAACATTTGTTTTACCATTCAGTGGGTGTTTATATCTTGAATCTCTCATCATGCCTTCAGTATTTGTTTCCATAAAATGTGGGCTCAGAAATTATGAATGCTCACAGACATAAAATGAAATATTGCCCTCCCAAAAAATCACAATTTCCGCCTTCACACCTTCAATTTGGGTAGAAAAATAAACTTTCAGCTGCTCATTGTTAATTATTAAACAACTCAAAAAGTTTCTTGAGCAATTTCTAAAATTTTATTGTCAGATAAAGCGTCTATATCCTAATGACTGTTTCTATTACTGAACAAATTACCGTTGAATGCTTTTAAACAGTTAACCATAATAGCTGTAATAGTCATTTGATTATTGTTATAATGATAACATTAAGAAATATAGCTGTCATTATCATATAAGTGTTTTATTTGAGGATTTTAGTCGGATTTGGGCATGGAATTTTGAGTCTGTGTAATTTTGAATGAATTGGATTAGAATCTATTGATCAGAATTGTACAAACACCTTCCTTACATTTTCAAAATTGTATTGAAATTTGGATTTTTAAAAAAGAAGAAAAAAATCAACCCTTAAAGCTCCAAAAAGTCATTGAACTCAATATACATTCATATCTCCCTCATTTACCATAATTTAAAAAAATTATATTCCAGCACGTACCTTAAATTCCAAATGTACTCAGTCTGGACTAACTCAAGAAAAACATTTTTATTCCTACTCTAAACTTCCTTCGTCTAGCCACAGGCAAAATCAGATAACAATTTCCTTTCAAAAATTTTCATACACCGTTGCTTCCTCTCCACATTCACAAACCATACAAAAGAAAATTATTCCTCAGTAACATCGTGTATGCAATAACTTACAATTTATGCCAGAAATCAGGCCAATTATCTTTCAACGGGGCTAGTATCTACATGGCGGCTATTCTATATCGACCACAATAAATCATGATAAAGAGAAATTATACATGTTGTCTGCATTGCGTCCATTCATTTCAGTTTCCCATTTTCACACATTGTTCCTCTCTTTGACTACCCCAATCACCAACGTTTTAATTCCACCGATAATTTCTTTCAAAACTTTTCTTCTTCCTTCTTTTTTTTTGTGCTTTAAATTTGTTCACGCCCGATCTTTTTATTTTCATCCTCTCACCCTGTGGTTTTTGGTGGTTGAAAAATAAAAACATGAATGAAAACGGACAAAGACAGAACGTGGAACACAAAAAAATAAAATAAAAGAAATAGCAAGGAAAAGAAAAAAGAAGGCAAAAGTAGAGAATAATTTATTGCTTCGGGTCGGAAAAGAGGCTTTTGTCTTATGCTCGTACGAGAGTAAAAAAGAGAGTAGGAAAAAAAACTTGAATTAAAGATAAGAGGCAAGTGGCTCAAGCATAAATGTCGAGAGATGAAAGAAGCATTGAATAAATGTGTAGTTGTTGAACTGAAATTTCTTGAGGCAGGTCAGTGCTTGTAGAAAAAAAAGAATAAAAGTGTCATGGCAGCAATGATGGTCCAGGCAATCAACTCTGATTCATACATGACTTTTAAGAACATTTGCAATTACAAGAACCACTTAGACATCCTCCCAACATGTCTGATCGTAAACGGCACTTGACAATTCTCATTAAATTGCAATCATTTATAGCTTGACAATCATTCTCGCCCTCACTTGAGAACGTCGTTATTGCTTTGAAGTACCTTTGAAGTGGATTATGATGAAGACTAAGCCCGTTCCAGAATGTCTTTTAATTACTTTATACGACTTCATTCAATATTTTTTTAATTAACCCGAGCGACAATCTGTGGCAATGGCAGCCACATGGCAGCCATCACACTGCCTTGCCATATAATAGGCAGTTACAAGGCACTGCCATGAGCTGCATCGCCATTTGGCTGCCATGTGATTGCCATAAAAACACATGATTTTTCGAATTTTGGTGGCTGCCATATGACTGCCTTATGACTGCCATCAACTTTTTCGTGACCGTGATATACTTCACAAACGTTAGCAGAAATCACTATTATAAGTCAAATTTTATTTTCATACAATTTCAAGATATTTTAAATAAATATCTTAAGTGGCACAAAACTTTAATTAGTTTGTGCTCGACTCAGAACTTAAGTCTTAACATGACTTAAGTTTATTTTCCATGCTTATCCATAGATTAATGTAAGATATAAAGTTGATAAACGGTCATTAAAAATTTGAAAGAAGAATAGCAATTTTATACCAGTTTTTGCTGCCACCAAACCTGCCATGAAGGCGCCATCATGTCACCAACAAGGCGTTCAGAAGGTAAGGCAGTTTTGTGGCGATGGCAGCTCCAAGGCAGCCTTGGAAGCGGTAAAATCGACATCATGTGCTGCCATCAAGGCGATAATGCAGCCATATGGCGCTTAACAACTGCCGCCACTCAAGGCAGATGGCAAATGGCAGCGTCTTATGGTTGCATTATGGCTGCCATGAGACACATGATTGTCGCTCGGGTAAAATATTTCTTGTAGAAATGAAATTTAATTTTCATTAAAGCTTCGAGCATTTTTCTTAAATTTTCTCTTTTTCATCATTTGAAAGATGAAATTCTGTGAAATGAGATTAAAGATATGATAAAAACCTTAAAAGGACTTAAAAAGTTATGTACATAAAAAAGACAGATGACCAGCATATTAAGTTAGTTGTTGATGTTCTCATAATCATAAATTTTAGGTTTTTATTCAGAAAAACTTTTACGATTTAAAGGGAATATAAGTTGTAAATATTTTGTCAGAATTCACTTCAAACTTAATGATATGACGACCTAGTTATTCATGTTCATAAAGTGTCGAGCAGCTAACCCCTTACAATCAAAATTATAATAATTATAACAAAAAATAATAATTTGGAGCTCTTTTGGATAAATATGATTTTAACATGAACTAGAAATAAAAATACACTATAAAGCTAAATTTTCAAAAACTTTACAACATCCCTATTGACAGATATTCCAAAAAATAAAATAAATAAAAGTCAATTAAATCTCAAAATCTCACCATTAGATCCATAAAATCAGATGAAAGTCCACTTAAGAGACTAAAACTGTATTAATCAGTCCTTTTTGTGTTGCCCACATTCACTTCCAAACTCTCATATCGAGAATGAAAAGTTTTTCTTTTACGACCCTTAAAAATACACATTTTCAATAATAATTTAGGTCACTTGAGAATTATCCCAAACGAGAAATTATTCCAATGACTTACAGACTAGAAGATCAAAGAGATGAAATATATTTTTTTATTCTGGTTTAAACTTCTTATTCTGAAGGAAGCTCAAATAAATTAAAATAAAATTTATAAACTTTTCTGACCTTTCTGCTGACTTTATTTTTCGAAGTAAATTTACAATTCTAATTCGAAGGGAACGTGCACACATGTCTCCATCCTTTTTTCAGACATAAAAATTTCATGATTAATTGCCATTTTTATTTATTACTCTAATAAAGCGTAAAGTACTTTCACAGCTATCCTTTTTTCCCTTCAATAATGAGCATGAATATTTCCATTGAATATCTCAAGCATTTAACCATACAGCACTTAATCATTAAATGACTGCCAAACGGCAATTATCGAAAAGCTTTTTGTCACTTTAACCATTTTTTTCGTGCTTCTTCTTTACTTAACTGTTTCATGCCATGCCATGCCATGCAAAAACCCTTTTATATGTATTTTTTGTATTCATTCATTCTTTTCTGTTTCACCTTCCTTGTCTCATTCGTTCGGTCTCTCACTACAAAAATTACCCTCATTTTCCCTTTTTTTCTATGTCCTCTGTGAATGCTTCCATTCTAGCGCTGATTTCTCATACGGAAATATTGAAAATTGAATCAATTTGTGTAGATATAATTGAGATATTGTTGGATGTAGTTTTGTATGTATGCTACGGTGTCCTTGGCTAGATTGTACGGTTGATTGTGCTTTATTTATGGGATTTATGTGGAAGTGATCAGTTGATTTGATCTGAAACGGGCGGTTAGTGAATGAAAAATCGTTTATTTTTTGGATTTGAGGATATCACGTGCAGCAATGTTGATGATAAAGAAAATTTGTATTTTTTTGTATATTCTTGAATTTAAAAACATTTATAAAAATTTGACCTCAAAAGAAGAAGAAAAATTAAAGATTTTATCTCAAAACTGCCTATTCAGAATTGAATTACAATACCTTTATCCAGCCAACCTTCAACCCACTCTAAAACATTCCAATAATCTAAACTTTCGAATCCCAAAATTCCTCAACAACCACGCTATCTCAATTTACCTATAATGACATTTTCTATCCTCCATTCTCATTCTCATTCTCGATTCCCACACTTTCTATTATAGTAAAAGGACAAAGAACAAAAAAATTCCAATGGATTGCTGATGATATTTTTTCAGGTCTCTCAACAAAAATTTTTGTTCAATTCTTGAAGCTTCGGTCTTAATAGATGAGACAGGAGGTGGAAAAAGAAAAAAAAATATTGATGGACCTTTTAGGCAAATTTATTCCTCTCCGACATTAATCTTTCACACATCACCAGACATTCCTATTTCGATGCCCAGAACAAAAACAGAGTGCGAGAATTTCCTCATTCCATTCTGTAGCTATTTTAATGTGTTGCTGGCTGAAATGAATGATGATGTTGACGATGGGGTAGTACGGGGACACTGCGGTTGTTCTGCATTGTGGTGATGAAAAGTAATAAGTAACACAGAATGGCAAGCGAGAAAGAAGTAAAATTAAAAATATTTTGAGGACCATTAAGCATTCATGGCATAATATTCACTCAATTTGACTGTAACTAATGAGTGAGTGGATCTAAAGGATTGCGGTAAATGTACCATTTTTTGTAAAAAAAAGAAGAAGAGATGGGATAGAAAATTATAATTGCCTTCCATATTACATCAAGTGATGAAATGATACCTCAAACTAAATGAGTCATTTGGCATGGGATCAACATTTGGTCCGCACAGGAAATTGAAAAGGGAAACTTTTTGATGTGTATGAATGGCTAAAGAACTAATCTCAATTTTTTGATGAGATTTTTTTTTTTACTGTTGTCATGTCCCTAAAATAATTTACATTTCTATCCAAAAGAATGTCAAGAGTCCCCATCCAAAAGAGGAAAATATTTATTCGAACTTTTTCATAGTGTTGAAATGATAAAGAAAAATGAGTTGTTCCTTCCTACTCTTTTATTTTTTCGGGTCTATCCTCTCCGCTTGTCAGTAGCTTAAAGAATTAATGTAAATATAATCTAGCCATATTTGTTATGTCCTCCACACTATGTATATCCTTCATGCACGAATGAACTTAGAAAAGGCTTGTAAATGTGGTCGATGATTTCTATGGAGACTTGGTATATGGAATGGAATGTGAAAGGTTGATGGATGGCATGGACTGCTTGTGAATTTATTTTTCTTTTCTCGGGTGAATGAAAAGTTTCTTTACGGTTTAATCGATTTATGGAAATTTAAATTATTTATAGTGAGTGAGTCTGAAGGGGATTAAAAGTTATTTGATCTGAAAATTAATGATTTGAAGAACTTTAGAGATGCTGATTTAGATTTGAAGAAATTGAATCCTCTGGAGGGTTGAAAAATCTTAAAATTTAATTTTTGGAGGAATTTCAAATTCTTTTGATTCTTTTACAAATTTTATTATTTAATGATACCATCCAGTGAACTATCAACTTAATAGACTATCAGGCATAGTTTGATTCAGAAAAATATAAAAATGAAATTAACAAACTAAAATCTATAAAAAAAATAAATATATACTAATATTGACTACA
This sequence comes from Chironomus striatipennis, assembly GCA_026123125.1. NCBI lineage: Eukaryota > Metazoa > Arthropoda > Insecta > Diptera > Chironomidae > Chironomus > Chironomus striatipennis. The sequence goes on from CM047392.1 coordinate 7,603,152, forward strand.
ATACAATACCTAACAATCTTCAATCCCGCATAGTCAACAAACACCAAACGTATTTACTCCAATCATCCTCTTAATCTACCCATCTAATACCTCCATTAAACCACATTAATATTTCAATTAATCCCTTCAATTAACACCATTTAATCCTCAAATTAATCTAAATCAATTTCCAGATATTCTCGTGATAATAAAACCATCTATAAATATCCAAAGTGGCAATTCCTTTAAGCATTAAATAATTCACAGTTTTATCGAATAATAAGTATTTATGGAGTATGATACTAAATTAAAATTGAACCAAAAACTGCTCACCAAAAGATAATGGTTTTAATACACGAGTACAGGACTTCCCTAATGGATGCTAAATGTACATATATAAATTATGCCCAATGAGGAAGAAAAGAGAGAAAGAGAGAAAAATTACAAAAGTCATAAATAAAATTATTAACTAATAAATCTCCTCTTTTGCTTTATCATCGGTTGTTCTGCTTCATATGTTCATGGCATAATTTTCTGCCTAAAAGGCACAAAAAAAAATATTATTTTCTATTGCCGGATGCTTTTTTTCTATTTTCCCTCAAAAAAAAATATATATATATATATGAAACGGAAGAGATGGCGATAAAGAATGACTGCATCCTTTGTTGAATGTTGAAGCATATGTGCGAATAAAATTTTTTTGTGGAATTCATCAAAAAATAAATGATTTTTTATTGATTTATTTATTGGTCCCATAATAATGCGATATAATACGCATTTATTGGATTTTTAGTGCAATCATGATTTAGAGAATAGGGTATCATGATTATGGTTTGGCTGAATGTCTGAATTGTCTCAAACGATTTTTAAGCAATTAAAAATTGTAGCAACCCTAGAAATTCTGCAAACAATCTTAAGTACAGTAATCATTGAAATTTTAAAGTGTTCAATCAAAAATTTGTGACCTTCTCAAATTTTACAAAAAAAATATGCAATACAAAGTTATGAAAGGTGTTAAAATTTTGCAAATACACAAAAAATTTGAAACTTTTAGAGCAAAGTGAAATTTGAATGGAATAAAAAAATTTGGTAAGTCAAATGCATAAAATTTACATTGAAAATTTCTGTAGATTTAAAAAAAATCTATGACATTTTGTCTTTTAAATAAATGTTTCAACTAAAATAACTTGAATTCCCTTCCAACTATCAAAAATTTTCAACGTCATTTACTTAAATGCGCCAAATTCTCCACAAAACTCAACAAATTTCCTCATCAAGAATCCTTTCTATTTTATTTCCCAACGGGGTCAAAGCCACCATCCATTCAAGTCTATAACATCCCCAAAATGAGTAAAAAAGAAGTTGTTTGTGTATATTTTCCATTGGTAACATTATTTTCTATCCTCATTTCTCACAACACAAAACGCATATGTGAAGCACAAAGTAAAATATTTTCCTCAATTTCTTTATATTAAAATATCAAGGGATGCCATAATAAGAAAGAATATGTCTGCGTGAGTCTTTTTGGCATGGGAAGGCATTATTATTAATTTTATTACATATTTTAAGGTCTCCTCACCCACTTACACATCTTTTTCTCGTTTTTGCCTTTTTCTGTTAGTTGTTTCGTAACCCTCAAAGGAAATGAAAGTCAAAAAGGAGAAAAAGTTATTTGAAAGCACTTTTCAGTTGCTTCTTATTTACAGCTCTTCTTCCTTTCCGCATTTTATGTTTGATAGGCTTATGTACATACACACACAAAGTGGAGCTTGAGACATTCAAACAATATGCTTCTATAAAAAAAGAGCAGCAGCAGAAAGCGTTTGTGTCTAAATTTGGCATGATTGTTACGGTAAACGGTGTAGGCTAAAATTAGACAGTTTGAATCGTTCATTATTTAGAGGTGAATGCTTCAGCGGCAATACAAAGCCTGTTGAGGACGTGAAAAATGAATGAATGGAAATTTTTTATGAAATTTTTTCTTTTGAAATTCGATCGATTTTTTTGAAATTTTTAGAGGATGTATATGAAGATGGCATGTAGGGTAGTAAGTTAACTTTGATCATTCCCTCCTATTTTTGCATCTAACTATGGAATTTTAATATTTAAGTCTCTTCTCAAGGAGTTGATGATGATGATGATTAGTTCCTATTGATCCACAGTGAATCGTAGGGCGTCAATAAAGCGGTTGAACAGATTCCTGTCCCGAGCTATAACTGCTACTTCTGATAGCTTTTTTTGTTGTTGTTCTGCCTCCTTCTCTACGGTCGTACGCCAAGTGATTTTCCTTCGTCCAACACTCCGTTTTCCTTTTACGTTCCAGAACATTGCTTGTCGTGCTATGTCCGTTTCATGCTTCCTTAAAGTGTGGCCGATCCATCTCCACTTTCGTCTTCCAATCTCGACGGCGATGACTTGCTGACCTGTCATCCTGTATAACTCAGAGTTACTGATGACATTAGGATAGTAGATGCCACATATCTTTCGTAGACATCTGTTAACGAAAACTTGAAGATGATTAGTAAGTGACTTCGTCACTTTCCATGTTTCGCATCCATACAGTAAAACTGACTTAACATTTGAGTTGAAGATTCTTAGCTTCAGTCGTCGAGAAAGTCGTGGTGAAGTCCAAATGTGTCTCAGTGAGCCAAAAGCTACACTGGCTAGTCGAGTCCTATTGCGTACGTCGTCATCAGCACCACCATCCTTGGAAATTATGCTACCCAGATAGATAAACCTATCAACCTCCTCTACAACCTCATTCCCAATATTAAGAACCTTGACCGTTGTGCGAGTTTGCACAGGTGGATTAATGCGCATGAGTTTAGTCTTTGAGACATTTATCTCTAAACCGACCTCACGTGCACTGTCTGTCAAGTCTGTCAAGAATTTTTCCATATCCCCCATTGTCTCTGACATCCCAACAATGTCATCAGCATAGTCCAAATCAGAAAGTCGAGTAAAGACATTCCATTGAATGCCTCTCCTCTTATGACTGATTCTTCTCATTACATAATCAAGGACAATGTTGAATAGGAGGGGTGAGAGGATGCAGCCCTGCTTAACACCCGAATCTACAGAAAATTCGGGGCCTATCATACTAGTATGCAAAACCCTTAGGTTTGCGTCCGTGTAGAGCTGTCGAATCAAATTGATAATTTTGTCCGGTACTCCATACTTCGCCAGGATCTGCCACATCACATCCCTGTCAACCTTGTCAAAGGCTGACTTGAAGTCAACAAAAAGCAAGTTTAGAGGGCTTTGAAACTCTCTATACTGTTCAATGATGATTCTGAGTGTATTGATGTGATCTACACAGGACCTTCCCCGACGAAAGCCGGCTTGTTCCCTGCGTAGACACACATCCTGAATGGGAGAGATCCTATTGAGTATGATGCGGGCAGTGATCTTATTTATGGAATTTTGCAACGCTATTCCTCTCCAATTTCCGCATATACTGAGGTCGCCTTTCTTAGGCAATTTAATGAGAAGAGCATCCTTCCAGCCTTTCGGGAAAGTTCCCGAGTCCCAAAAGGAACCAATAATTGCGTGGAGGTGATCTGTAACAACATCCAAATGTGCCTTAAACATCTCGCAAGCGAGACCATCAGGCCCTGGAGCTTTCCCAGATCCCATGCTTTCAATAGCTATTCTCACCTCGGATACACTAGGTTTAGATGTGTCGATGTCAGTCGTAAGTTCAGGAATTGGGACGTTCCAGTCAAGAACTGTGCTATGTGTAATTGGAGAGCTTGATGGAGGATTGAGAACAGACTGAAAATGCTCAGTCCATCTTTTCATTTGAAGGTCTGCATTAGTCAGTGGAGTACCGTCGATTGATTTGACTGGTTTGTCTGCTGGTCTCGATTGCCCAGCCAAACGTTTCGTTAGGCGGTAAACTTCGCGTGACTGTTGTTTGTCCGCTGCATCTTGTGCTTGATCAGCAATGTTATTCAGCCAGGTACGACGGTCTTGCCTAGCCGAGTGCTTTACCTGCCTATCCAATGCATTATACCTCTCAAATGCCTCTAGACGCTGTTGCTGCGACAATGCTGCATCACAAACCTGTCTTGCTTGTTTCCTTTGCTGAATGATGTCCCAAGTTGAGTCTGAAATGTAGCATTTCTTCCTCTCATGGACCAAAGGAATTGTAGCTTCACTTGCAATTTTGCAAGCTTTACTGAAATGGTTCCAGTGCTGCTCAGGGTCGGTAGGAGCTGTTATACCAAGCTGTTGTTCCAGTTCATTTCTGAACCTTTCCCGACACTGAAGGTTTTGCAGCTTTACTGGATCTACACTACGTCTGTGACTTGCAAAACGCGGCTTGCTAGCAGCAAGTCTGATCTTAATAGTACCGACTAGAAGCCTATGGTCAGTGTGAACCTCAGCGCCCCGGAAAACCCGTACATCCATTAGAGAGCCTCTCCATTTGTGGCTAATGGAGAAGTGATCAATCTGATTCTGTGTGATGCCATCATTTGATATCCAGGTGATCTTATGGATGTCTTTGTGATTAAAGACAGTTCCACCAATCACAAGGCCATGATTTGTACATAGCTCCACAAAACGATCACCATTGTCGTTTGCTATCCCAAGACCATGTTTACCCATGACAGATTCACGGTTAGTATTGTCAGAACCGACCTTCGCGTTAAGATCACCCATTAGGATCTGAATATCACCGCGTGGGACATTACTCAGGGTGGCTGATAACAACTCGTAAAAGTTGTCTTTGCTGCAAGTGTCAGCCAAGTTTGTAGGTGAATAAACCTGAATAATGCTCACGTTTCGTGCTCGTGTTCGAAATCTCGCGACAATTATTCTGTCGGAGACGGGAGTCCAGTTCATAAGAGCTCTCCCATAGCGGATGCAGTCAGTAAAAGCTCAACACCACTCTCGCGTTTTTCAGCAAATGGATTTCCTGAGAATAAAAATGTCAATTGCTCTGTACCCGTTGGGGTATAAATCTTTCCCCTGTCAGCCCACCTGTGTTCACAAATCCCCAAGACCTCAAGACGTACCTTTTTAAATTCCCGAACAAGATCTTCCAATTTAGATGGTGCGTCGTGTAATGTCCGTATATTCCATGTTCCGACTCGTGTCCGTTTGTTGAAGCTAAGAGTCGTTGCCGTTTTATCCCGTCCGTTATTCTTCATTAACGTTTCAGTTGTAAAGAGGTTTCAGCTAGTGACGTTACAGGCGCCACGTAGCCTAGCCTGGAACTGGGGCTGCCAGCTGTTGACATCCAGACATGCCGATAACCAGAGCCTCGTTCGACTCCGCCCCACTATGTGGCTTGGATTGACGGCCTCCACCGCGAGAAGGTGAGGTTGGTACATGGTGTGTCTAGGCTAAGTGCAACACAAGGTGCATATATTCCGCATTCCACACCTTTAGGCGACCAACCACAATAACATTACTTCCTCAATTTAGGCATCTCATGCATCTGTAAAGCTTCCACAAAAGAATAAACACAAATTATTATGATAGAAGAAAGGGATCTTGTGCCTTACACACAGTAAAAAAACATCATGAAAGGTAAATACCTCAACAATTTCTTAAATTACAAAAGGAATCATAAAAATGTGCGCCAAAAAATGTTCTCCGTGAATCCCAAGAACAAAAAATTTCTCGTTTACATTTTAAATAAAAAATGTTTGCTTCTTAAATTAATGCTACCTCAACCTTTCACTTCCTTCATCATCGCTCCTCTATCCGTAAACTCAACTGTTCACCTTTTTTGTGGTTTTCATTATTTTAAAAGCACTTGATGCCTTTCACAAAAATTTCTTTACCTTATTCTGACGTGTGTGTGTGTGTGCGGTAAATTTAAACGGTATTTAATATTGAAGAGCTTTTGTCTTCTTTTTTACTTCTTTTATTCTTTATTAGAAACCATAATAACACATATATAAATGTAGGTATAAAATATTATGACATAGAAGTACTTACTTGAGGTACCTTTGAGAACGGCTCTCAAATGAAAAAAAAAAAATAAACTTTTTTTGCTTCTTTTTTTTGTTCGATTTTTTATATCTATCTACTTACATTGACTGTCATACAATGTTTACAAAATGAATTGAGAGAATGAAAATCTTAAAGTATCTTTTTCACTTGTATTTTCCGCTTCAGTTCTGACAGTAGATGAGGGGTTCTCTTGGTCGGGGATGTTTTTTTTAATGGTTGAGATGTTAAAGGGGATTTACTGTAAAATGTTTGGTGACTATAATGAAGTAAATTGAAGTATCGAAGGAAAGAATATAAAACTACTAATAATGTTTAAAGTAATCTAGCATAGTGGAATTCGACCATGATAGAGCAAAATATTAGTCAAAAGATCAAAAATTTGCTATAAGTAGGTTCAATTCCTATCACTTTATTAAGATAAAATCTATCAGTATTGCTATAAAAAAGCTAAGTTTTACAGTTATTTTAAATTAAGCTACTCATCAATAATCCATAAATTTGATTTCATTTACCAAAACAATCACCAAATTTTACAAACCCTAATTCCAATCCTACTCAAAAATCATCCATCAAAAACTTTAGAGCCTCTAAAACATCTTTCTTTCCCATCCAAACAGACCTTCTTCAATCACAAGAACATTGAAGATTATTTAAGTAACACTGGCAAGGTTCTGTTGAATGAATGAAACATGAGATGGAATTTGTGCAGTGATTTGTTATGAAATGTATTTTAACTTCTTTCTGCTTTCTAAAGCTTTTATTTCAATTGAAAAAGAAAGTTTCTTTCTCATCATTCTGTTCTGCAACAAATGCATTTCATTCCATCAGGTATCGTCTTCCTTCCTTTTTAATTTTAAACTTTTTATTTCCACACTTCAATACACATTGTGTATTTCGATGTCTCACACTTTTTCGTTTTATTTCATTCCTTCACTTAAAAATACAATTCAATTGAAACAGAAACTACTCAAATGGAATGGCAAAGATTGCGATTTCAAGCTCAGTGATTTTGAGTTTCTTTTTTTTTTTTCTTGTACAAAAAAAAATTGAAGAAGTACAAAAGGAAAGTGTGGAAAAATAAGGAATGGGAACTGATAAAAAAAAAATGTTCAATTGAATTATTTTTTGTACTTCTTTTTAATTTTATTTGAGTGATTTTCATAATGAAAGTGCAGTGATTGTGAATGCTTTCGTTCTTTTTAATGTAATTAGTTTTGATTCGAAAATGTATTTTTTGTGAGTTTTAAAGAAAATTTTGTTTGTAAAGTTAAAAATTTTTTTTTGGGGCTGTAGATTTTGTAAATTTAAGAACTTAATAATACTATTGAATTATTTTTCATTATTTATATTTTCATCATATTTTTTTAATTTTACCAAAAATTGCACAGAAAGCTTCATGTTGAAAAACAAATATTATTTTACTATTCAGAACATCAAACCCAAAACATCATCCTACAGCCATCATAAATTACAAAACTCAACGTGTCAATAATCTCCATCTTCCTCTCCTTCATTTCATATTTTCAATACCATTTAAGCCTCACCTTTCTAAACTGATAGTAAAATTCATCAATGAATGCATAAAGAAGTGCCATAAACGGTAGAAGGATCATAAAAAAAATCCTCCCGAAAATAAATAAAATTCAAAGCACGTTCTAATGGCATATAATTTTCGAAAGCAAAAGCATAAAGTTTCAAGTCAAAATGAGTGTGTATGTGTGCTGAAAAGAAACTGCTAAGATTGTTAGACTCTACCTGGTCAGGAGTAAGCGTGAACGGAAAATTATTAACCATTCAAATAATTTTATTTTTATTCTCATATTCTGCTCAGTTGCTGCCATTTTTATCTTCTTGCTCGCTTTTTTAGCAATAAATTGAACGAATGTTTGGATTAAATTGCTATGCATGGCTTGTTTGTTTGTGTGTATGTGTGAGTGAATGTGGATGAGAAATAAAGTATAATGAAATTTCATGAAGGCTATTATGAAGAAGAGCACATGAAATATCGTGGAATGCTGTGGATATGGATGGTATATCTGAGATTGAAGATTTTGAGGGGCATGTTACTAGATTTTTTTTTTCAAAAAAGGCTTAATTTTTTGCATTCTGGGCTTAATTACATTTTTAATCTTTACTTTTTTCCTATCTTTTAAAAAATTTCTTACTAATTACTTGAAAATAAATATCTTTAGTGTGACCCAAGTGTGACCCTTACTGACAGAGGGGCATTCTACTTTTTCCAGCATACAACATAGCTTAACATTTTTTAAACCATTTCTCTCGAAAATTCTTAATCCATCCCCAAATCCATACCACCCATCAATGAAAATCCCTCAGATTTTTTTTGCACCTATAAAAATTTATACTATAGATTTTATATTCATTTTACCGCATGCTAAACAGACAAGCATCTATATTGGATCGTGCTCGAAGCGATAAATAAAAAATTTCATCCACGTTCTAAATGCCTCTAATCACTTTTCCCTAGTTTATTTCTATCATCATCATCATCGTCGTCGTCGTTCTTATATTTTTGTTATGCTTTCACCCTTAAAAAACAGAACTCAGATATCGACAAACATCGGCAGTGTGGCATCAAAAAACAGTAGCAGCATAAAGATATGGTTCATTGAAGAATCATTTGTGCTGAAACTTAATTCAATTTGATTTTTCATTAGAAAGGTAAACATTCGAATAAAGATTGATTGAAAGAAGATAAGGAAATGAAGCCGTAGCGATCAGAATTGAGAAGAGAAGGAGTTTGTTTTTCAATTAGTTGAAATTTCCATTAATTAATCACGATGAAGAGCGAAAGGATCAGAAAAGAGAATTAAAGTCATTTCTCTTTAATACTTTCTTTTTTTTCTATTTTTCGTTCAACTTTCTGTCATTCTTTTGCACGGTACTGAAAAAAATGAAAATCTCATTTCGTTGCCCTTTCCAAAAAAAATCTTTCGTGATCTCATCTCATGCACAACGTGCTTTTCTGTTGCTCCTGAAATTCTTTTGCTTAATTCTTATTCTTTCTCTGTTTTCAATATGATTCATGTCAATTTTTTGTAGAATTCTTTCTTTCTTGGCTGTTGGTTGGAGATACACTCGAAGAAATAAATTGTGGTGGATATCAAAACTAAAATATATACTTTGAGTTGTTATTGGGTGAATCAAGCACGCAATGCAAACTTTAGCATGCAAACTAGACTTGTTTGTGTCTAAATTTGATCCAAAAAATATATGTCCAGCATTCTTCCCACCAATTTTCTTATTTTTAAAAGACATAGGTGTACTTTAAAAATTTTCACTCAAAACTTTTTTCATCCCCCTTCCAATCAATTTATTACCTCCAAAAAATGTAAACCACATATATCAGCAATTCCACAAATGTACTTAAAATTTTGTCCTTGAATGCTTCAGCGAAAATATTTTCTAATCTGAAAAGCTTCTTAAAAAAATTAAAAAGAAAACGACCTTGAGACGTATTTTATATTTATTTGAGTCATCGATAAAAATAAAAATAAATTCCAATCGACTGGATGAACATTGGTGACTTCTTAGTATTTCTATGGGACTTTCATGCCTCTCTGTGAATTGCAATGATGAAAATAATTTTATTGAAAATCCAATTAGATTTCCAAAAGTGGTTTAAATAAAGAAATTTTGCCTAAAAATTCAATAATCCTTGAAAAATTTGCATTTAAATAACCTTCAATCAATTTATTTAGAAAAAAACGAATCTGAGAAATATTTGTGTACAAAATTGGCACATTTACATGCTATAAACTGTCCAAATTACATTACATGATTCCCAGAATTCATTTAGTGAATTGCATCACTCATGACAAAGTTATAATAATTGATCTTGTTTTGAAATAAAGTGAGTTTGAATTCATGTTGATTGGAGTATTAAAATGATTGATTCATTAGTTATTGAATTTTAATTAGTTTAAATTCTGAGAATTAGTAAATTAAACATATTACATTCTGGAAAAATTCTAGGAATCATTTAATCTCTTATTACATTTAGTTGGTATCAATTGAATATTTTAATTGAAGAAAAAATAGGAATTGTTAATAAATTGAGCTTTTAATTGAAACTAAATTCTAATAAAAAATTTCAACCAAAAAATAATAAAATTTATTCTCAGTGTATGTCCCCACAATATCACAAAATCGCAAGAAACTTTCATTAATTAAAAATCGCTTGCGGGTGTGAAAGCAAACAGCACTGAATGAAAGCAAATGTTTAAAGAAAAACTTGCAAAAAGGAGCAACATTGCAAGTTGCACTGAGAAATCGAACTTGCAAACATTTAATTTTTAATCTTTAATGAACGTTGACGTCGGTCATTAATATCTTCAAACATATTTTCATTTCTCTCTCTCTCCATTCTTGGAAGCACACCATTGTGCATATTTAGTAAAATGTACAGATATGTTCTAAGGAGAACAATTTATCCACAAAATTTATTTTGGTCACGTCGATTCAAGCATCGTTTGAGCTTGGCGCACACAATGGAATGCAGTTTGTGAATTTTATTTTTTGTATGTATTTATGTTTGTTGCTTGGCTTGTATACATCCGAGGAGTGAACAAAATTTGCTTGCCATTATGAATGGACGAATAAATGGACGTTTAGCATGTGGAGATGAGGTTAAATAGTGAAAGTTTAAGAGTTTTGATAAACTAAAGCGTATTTAGGGGTCGTATGTAAAATTTTTTCAGGACTGTATTAAAATTTATAGCGCAAAGGAAGGTAGGAGGGGTCAAAAATTTTATTACAATCAGTATCAAATTTTTCAGAATTCCATGCAAAATTTATTATGAACAGTGGAGTCAGAAATGAAAATGTTTGTTTATTACAAATTTTAAGTTCTTTTAAATCATGCTCAAATTTTATCAAAAAGCTCAAATTATTTTTTATAAGCCTGAAAATTTTCTAAAATTTGAGAATGAATCAACCGTGGAAGGTCCCAGCCTTTGGAGCTGGAGGTACTTCGATTTTAAATCTGTTGTATCACACCCTCTAGACCAACCGTTCATAGTGGGATCCAAACCTCTTTCAGAAACAATTTAAATGATTGACACATTCAAGACGGTCAAAATTACAACATTTACCAGCTTCACTTAGTAACTAGCTATTCAATTCAAATAAAAAAGTTTGTCACACTTCCATATCGTGTGCAGAATTGAATGACGAAGATGAAGAAAAAAAAATAGGAAAATTATTTATTAAAAGAATGAGGTGGAAATTATAACTTCAATGCTTGCACAATATGGCACGTAACTTTTTTTCTCATTCTGTTGCCTTCTAATAAATTAATAGTTTACTGACTGTCATCTGAACTTTTTTTTTGTTTCTGTTCTTTTGTTTCTCGCATGCTCTAATGAGCTTTTATTTTATTAGCTTAGGCGTATGGTAACTTTTAAATGAACTTTTACAGGCTGTACATGTTATAGTTTATTAATAGCTAAATTGGATTTTTATTACTTTAACATGGAATATTAGGAATTTCATTAAGTCACGGTAGATTTGCGACGAGGAAAAAAATATGTATGTTTTGTCATAAAAAGCTATTATGGACTTGAGTAAGAAAATTTACGGCTACTTTTAGGCAAATGTAGAAACTATAATAAAATTTAATTACATCCATTCTTTTCCGAAGCCACAGCCATAAAGAATCTTGGAAATGGAAATTTTATGTTTTAATTTTTCTTTCTCATTTTCTTTTTATAATAATTTGTAACCCATAGGCGAGGACTAAATGTGTTAGGTAAAAAATAATATAACATAGAATTTTTTACAGCTTTTTTCTTCGTATCCCTGCCTTTAGCAAACAGGATTGTCGCCTTTTTACCGGAAAATTTTGTATTTCTAAGAAGGAAAATGAGTTTTTATCACTTTAGAAAATACTTATTAGTCGTTACGGTTGCTGATGATAGGATTGACATTGATAGGCTTGGGAATTTTTGCAGGGGGTGTCTTAAAATGTTAAAGAGAGACCTTTTAGGAATTTTTGTGAACAAAATATGGAAGATCGAGTTTTCCATTGATGAATTATAAATTTTTTCATACAAAATTTAACTGAATATTCTTGTGAAGTATATGAGAAAATTAAATTTAGAACAAAATTTCTAATTTTTCTTGAGATTCGAACTTATGCGTTCCTAGTAAGGCATGTTTGCATGCAAGGCAGTTTTCATCTTGCATTTTAAATTTATTTTGTGTCAAGTCAGCCTTAATAAATTTTTATTGGAAAATTTGAACATAAAGAAATTTTTAAAAATTCAATTTTATTGCATTAATAACTCTCAAATTATTTCTATCAAAAATTCCTAAAATTCATGCTCAAATAGCCTTAATATCCAACCAAAAAATTCAATTTACTAATTCAACAGCATTCCAAATATTTGATTAAACTGCCAACACAGTCGATGCACAAATTTCATCATCAAATTAAAATGACTTAAATTCTCCCCAAAGCATAGAAAATCTATTGATGCAAAAACAATCAATTTGTTTATGAATATGAGAGCTGGCTATAAATACCAACATGACATACACACATATGAATAAATATTAATAATAATAATGTTCATTGGGATATTTTATTAGTCCATCGAGGACACATGAAAAAGTTTTTTTTAGTTCTCTGTGTCAATTTACCCCAGAGATATGTAAGGCCTGTATAGTGAACCAATTTCTCTCATGTGAGCATGCAAATATCATAAAATTAATTCCTGAAAAAAAATCGTTAACGAAGAGCAAAAAAATTTTTATTTATCTTCATTTTTGCGCAGTGACCCGCAATTAAAGTTGTGGCCACACTCATAAATAGTGATCGCATCCTGAACGAAAAAAAGGCTCAATACGAGCCAATAATAATGCAATGAACGATGAAATAAAGAGGGACTGGATGTATTCACATTATTGGATAGCCTCAGATGTGCGTTTGGATGGAAAACAATTTTTTTTCGGGGGTCATTTTGGTGGAAAATAAATGAAAAAAATTTCATGCAATTAAATTATTGAAAACAATAATTCGTCATGGATGAGTCAGTCGACAAGTGTGGAGGGAAATCAACTGAAGAGATTTATTGAATGAGTAAAAATGTCGTTTCTGTTGTTGATAAATTGTTGTTATTATGACTCGATATATTTATGACTTCGAATTTATATCTTTAAGCGGATGATTGGATGGATAGCTTACTGATTGGTTGACTGAATACTTGAGTGACTTGTGGAATTGCTGATTAACAGAGTGTATGATTGATTTATTGAAGGATAGGATGTGTGGTGGGTGGACAGTCAATGGGACACATTTTTTCGATTTATTTAATAGGTTGGACTTGAGGTTGAAGTAGTTGCAAAAAAATACAAAAAAATCAACAATCACTCATAAATTGTGTTTTTGAACATCTCATAAATTCACAAGAATTTGAATTTTCCATATTTATTAACTAATACCCTTGACACATTTCAAAAAATTCCTCCAAGCTTTAATACAAAAAAAAAATAATATACATAATGAAAATTCAAACTTTTAATCTCAATCCATTCATGATGAATCATTGAAAAGAAGAAAAATCTATCAAAGCTTTTAAAATATGTCATTTATGTAATCACGATAACATTACGGTCACTGCATTTCAATAACATTCATTCAATTATTCATGAAAAAAAACTTACATACATTCCAATGATGATGCTGACGGTGCTGTTGAATGATGAGTTTTATATTTTTACAGATATGAGGTTAGTACAGGAATAAAGTTTTAAAAAAATGTTGAAAATTCTCCTGGGTTCAGCAGTGGTCGGTAGAGAGAATGAATGAGTGGTTTTCTGTTTACCATTAATAGCCATATGCATGTACAACTATACTCCACTCACTATATATGTCATGATGAATTTTTTATGAAATGAAATTGTGTACATGATCCACTGAGATGAACTTTATGGCGTTGATTACAATTTATTGTTTCCATTTTGTTTCTTTTACTTTTATTTGATGAAACTAGACAGTCTATTTTTTCCAGATCATGATGATGATAATGTGATTGAGGTGTAGGGGGTGAGGTTTGGTACTCAGGCAATTGAACACAACTGGACGATAGTTGAGTTATTTTTACGTCCATCTGAATTATTTATATGGTCCATGATAATGGAGTTGGAACGAAAATGTTGATTGAATAATAAAAATAATTGATGCTGAGATGATGTTGAATGTGAGAGCATGTGTTGGAATTTTTTTATGGATGATTAGTGAAAAGGCTGGCTTTTTTAAGTGCCATGACATTGATAAGTCACCAAAAATTGCTAGATATTAATACAATTTCGGCTACGTCTCTGATTCATTAGCTAAGCATTTATGTATCAATTGAAGAAATTTAATTGAACTAAATTTATTCAACAAATTCCAGTTCATTATTATAAGAAATTTTTCAAATAAGTACCACTTGATAACTTGAAAAAAAAAAACTTTTCCGTTTCCATCATTAAAAAAATTTCATCATTTCCAATATAACAACGAAAAATATTTAAATTGAGGCACTCAACCTGTTCGAAAAAGTTTTCAACATCGATTTTACATTTACAGAGTCAAGAGTGCTTCCATCACATAAACAACAACATCATCAAAAATATATTGACTACAAAAAAACTTTTTGCATATTTTTTAGTATAAAATAAACTCATTTTAAGAGGATTCGATAACAAGCGAGTAAGTGAAATAAAAGCTTCCTGAAAATCATCAAATAACAAAATCAATCTCGCCCGTTCAAACTTTTCCTTAGTGTGTACATACGATTGTAGATATTCTGCAACATAAACATTAAAAACACGAAAACGTAATCCATTGCTGTTGAAACAATGGCGAAAGTATATAATTTCGTTATTCAAGTACTGTTGATGATGAGTTTGTGAGAGAGGAAAAAAAAAATATGGAGGAAATTGCTTACAAAAATATTTAAACAATCCTCAATTCTTTTCCATTTTGCAATTTTTTTTTGCAATTTTTTTTTTTTATTTCTTTTTAAGCCAGAAAAAAAGTTCAATTTTATTCAGATTTTGTGTAAAAATTTCCATTATACTTGACGTGATTTGGAAGAGAGGTTCGGAAGTTTGCACTTTCTTTCAAAATAAATCTTAATACATGCATCCAATTCAGTGCAGCCTAAATTTCCTCGGTAGGCAAAATTATATCTAAAACCAGCCAGCCAACAAATTTTCTCCTTCAAAATATACAAACGGTTAAAAATTCAACTAGTTCCCATCCCCTCCAGAACTTTTCACTTTTTCCTTTTCACCTCTTGAAACTGTTTGAGTGCCCGAAAAAAAACTTTTGTTTGCCAAATGAATGAACTGTTCAGTAAATATTCCATAAAGCGTAGCTGAACAGGAGGCAAGCGAAGAAAAAGAAAATATAAATTCAATGTAATCACAACTCACAGTGGGCATGTTTATGTTTAACTTTTCCATATCTAATCAAAAATTCTACCGTTCATTTTTGTAGATACACCGACGCAACTTGTTTACTCCATTCCCATCTCGTACTTTTTTCACTCTGATGATGTGTTTTCTGTGCCTCCCATTTTTTCCCTTTTGTATTTATGAAATGTTTTTCAAGCGGTAAATTAAAAATAATTGAAAAGAACGAAAAGATTGTTTGGCATTGGCTTTTCTCTGAATGCAAGCTTTGAATGAAAGCTCAGTTTTTTTGATTTATTTAATTTTGTTTTTTCGTTCCTTTCTGATTGTTTTTAATTGAAAATTGTTGGCTTCGAGGTTTCTCTGGGTAGAAAATGTTAATTAAAATTTAATTTTTTACGCTTGAGTGGAAAATTCTTGTTTTTAATTTGATTGTTGTTCGTCAAAATTGTATGGTTTGACGTTCGTCAGGTGAAAGATTTTGGTTATTGTTATGATTATTTACGAGTATGACTTTGTGTGGTTGCTTTTTAAATGATGAATGTGTGTAAAATTTCTTTGAAAATATACCGAATTATTTGAGAATAATCTTGGATATTTTGCTTTTAAATTTTTTTAACAATTTAAGTCCATACATGAACCAAAGTTCTTATAAAATTAAATTTGCTTGAAGCTATAAGTTCAAATCCTAAGAGACTCAAGTATTCAATTCCAAATTTGTCATGACAGACAGACAAAGAATCAATTTTCGCACTGTTAGGAAACTTTAACGGTCAAAATGCTTAAATTTTTCACATCAGATTAAGGTTTAACAGTTTATTTCTTGGTATGGACTAAGTTAAGTGTACATTCATTAAAAAATCCTTCTATTGATCATAAGCATGTACTGAAAACAATAATTCATACAAAATGACAAATCCTCTTATCATCTCATTTCCAATTAAAATTTCTTAATTAAAATCATCTCAAACTATCTCCAAAGCATCAAAACTGCATTAAACAGGATTAATTACTTCCAAAGAACTGAACACTAAACACAGACAATTATCAAACAGCATTAAATCATTATTAGCACAATTTAAAATGATTACTGAATCGAGAATGTTCAAAATAATGATCATAAATTATCTTCACTTCATTAATCAGGTCATTACATTTATTATCATCATCGTCTCTCTGCTTCTTCGCCCTTTTTCCATCCTGCCAACACACAATATTGCACAAACCGTTTGTTGCATCTTAAATTTAATTTCCTTTATTGCAGTAAAAATTTTGTCACTCTATATAACGAGAATTTGTCGATATTGCATAATTTTAATGATAATCGACTATAAATTTCAATGATATCTGCAATATTCACAAAAGATATAGACCGAGACGGACGAGATGAGAGTAGTGAGTGAGAATTATCAAAAAGTGTCAGTATATCTGCCCATTAAATTTTATGATTAGTGATTATTGTCAAATGAAGCAAGATGAAAGTTTTCTCATTCGTTCTCATTTTATTGTCATTATAATCATCGTACATTTCCATTCGCACAAATCGATGCTGACAATAGTGTGTATAGTGATTTTGGTGTGAGATGATTTTTTAGGGGTTGTGGTATGGATTTTTAGTTTTTTTTTGGTGGAAAATTTTTTTAATTTACTTTTGAATTTACGAAATTAACGGAAAACTTTGAGTTTGGTCTGTATTTGAACTAGAACACCAAAAAACTTTACTAAATTATTATTTTTTTTTTTCAAATTAAAATAACAATTTATTGAAATACTATACAGTCACCTTGTACTAAATTAACCTAGAATTTTTGATGATCCAGAACCATTTTTTTAATTAAAGCCTTAAAACGCATTAAATCTCATAAACCATTCACCTTGAATCCCTACCAATACATTTACGTTTCGCATCCGTACATATCCCCAACCATTAGCTCAGCAACTCTAATAATATTTTATGAAGCCTGAAAAAAGACATTATGTACACTAGAATTGATGAAAATGCTTAAAACAAAAATGATAGTCATTTGCCGAATAGTTTGATTGCATAAAATCTCTATTATTATAGGATTACGAACGCAAATTTATGCAAATTGATTTCCATTAGCGAGAAAATTAATGGGCTTTTGCCGTACGAATTTTTTTCTCCATTTTTTTTTTTCATTTTCATTTTTCCCCTATCCGTACTTTCATCTAATACAATGAAATTATCTGATGGAAAATAAAATATTCAGTATTTTTTGTGCTGCCTAGTGCTCTATGTCATTAAGTGATGACGATCGCATAGCAACTACGTGTATTTTGGTGTCATGTTTTTCTATGTTTATTTGCGATTTTTATTTAATTACATAGAATTTAGTATGTGATGCGTTTTATGATCTCTCAAATTTTGTGGTGAATGTAGGAGGAATATTTTAGATTATTTGATATTTGAATGTAATGTGATGCTAGAAATTATTTTCTAGATTGAAAGCTTAGCAAAAAATATTCAATTAATATGTCAATATGGAACAAAATTCCGAAAAATCAAACTCAAAATTATCCCATTTAAATCAAAACTTATCAGCTTTAAAATATTATGGTCGACTTCAAGCTCATATGTAGACCACAATGCATATTTGTTTTTAATAAATATTTCACTTCCATGCTATACATCATCATAGACATCATAAGATAAATTAAACATAAATTTGAAAACATTATTCCGGTTTCAAAACAAACAATTTCAGATTTTCATATTTCTAATTAATTTAATTTGTTTGAAAATTATTTGATTTTAGGATGTTTATTGATTTTAAACAGAAATTTAGAATAAATGATTTATTTTATGGTTTATTATCTTTTTGGCAATTTTCCTGCTTATATTAAATATTGCACAGCAATCTTATTGATCAGACAGAAAAACTTGGCATTCAATTTCTTGACGTCAATTATTTTTGGAAAAATTAAAATTAATGGGAATCTTAGTGTCAATTTATAGTTTTCTAATCTTGAAAATTGCTTCTTCCTTGTTTCAAATTCAGAAGCACAAAACTTTATTTTAAGTTTGACTTTTCTTTTGCTCCCTCAATAATAAATCAATCTCCATACAAATTTCGTCAGAAACTTGCGAATGTTCTCATTGAAAATTTTCATCACCCATCGCACCAAAAGAATAATAATTTTTCAAAAAAAAATAAAAAAAAATGTTAAAATTAAACCCACCATACACAAAATGAAACTTTAAGACTCCCATGAAACAGCTGCCGAAAACAAAAGATAAAGAAAGAAAAAGAAAACTTTCAAATGAATTTGTGACATCATTTTTCATCATCATCATAATCCTCCAATTCCCTAATCTTAAAATACAGTATATGCTCAAGAAGAATAAACTTTTCTTGTATATGTTTCGCTTGTGTTTTCTAACCGCAAGCCACTTAGTCTTACTTTCTATATTTTGGCAATTTATACTCAGTGAAAGATGTTAGATGAAATTTTGGGTTGATTTGATGTGGGGTTAGATGGGATTAGAGAGGTTTTGAAGAGAATCAGAAGAAAATTTTGATAAGGATGAGATTGAATTTTTTGAGTTATTGTTAATTTTATTTTTTTAAAGAATTCAAATCGATTCAAAATATTAAAATTATTAACATGTTAGAAAATTATTTTTCAGCACAAAGATTGTTTTAAGTAATTTTTTAGTTACTAGCTTGGAAGTAGTTTTAAATAAAATTACCGCAAAAAATATTGAAGGTTAGTTTTGCATTTTTTAAATTTTTACAATTTAATTGAAAATCAAAATGATTCAATCTCTCTAAGAATTAAAAATGTGAACAGTCCTAAAACCTATTTAAAAAATACTTTCTTCAAAATCTGCCAAAACTTATCCCAAGGGTGTCAGTATTTCTCTAATGCAGTAAAAAAGATAAAGAAGACATCGAAAAATAAATAGAACAACAAAAATAATGACAGAAACAATAACACAAAGCACTGTAAAATAAAATAAGGGGAAATGCAATAAAGTTAAGAAAACTCATGAGCAACACAGAAAAAAGACAAATATTATTTTGTGGATGACTTAGAATAAGACTTTAAGTAAATAAAGTTAGTAAACTGTTTAGAAAATAGTGATTTTTGTAGTTGTTAAGTTTAGATTCCCTTTAGGTTGAAGTTTGGCTAAACTGATTAATTTTTGACTCAATAACGTGCCTCAGACAGCAAAGTTTGAGAACTAGTGTCTTAAACAAAAAGAAGAGCTTTTAATGCTCTCAACCTACACTCCCCCTGTCTATGTAAAAAACAAAAGCAGATGCAGAGAAGAAACGAGTCTCATGGAACCCAAAAAAAAGTACGATAGCAAATGTACCGAAGGTGAATAGAAAGCAAGCAAATGGATCGAAAATTAAATTATTTCTCTCCCATGAATA
Source organism: Chironomus striatipennis (assembly GCA_026123125.1). Classification (NCBI taxonomy): domain Eukaryota; kingdom Metazoa; phylum Arthropoda; class Insecta; order Diptera; family Chironomidae; genus Chironomus; species Chironomus striatipennis. The sequence continues at coordinate 7,622,924 of CM047392.1, forward strand.
TTTATTTATCGATTATTTGTCTATATCTGATTGTCTCCTTGCCATTATTCTATAGAAAATTTTTTCTCTCTCTCTTGTTCGTTATTTTTGTTTTTTTTTGTAGGTCACAAGCGGCAATGTCATTTACAAATTCGGACATTTTTTTTTTATTGCAGCAAAGAGAAATTGGGAATGAAAATGTAGCAATACTCAATTGTGTCCTTTTTGTTGCCAAAATAACAACCAACAGCAATACATTTTTTTGTCGTCTGTATTTTGTGTCATTACAAACATTATTATCGATTAGATTTCGGAGATAAATGAGGCAGTTGGTGAAATAAGAAGAATTATACGATTTGCGTTCAAGTGCGGCATTCGCAGCATTTGAGATTCATGATATCCACATAAGTGTAAATTTATGGCTTTTGTGGGTGTTGCTAATAGCGAATTAATTCAACAATGTTCTATCTATGTATGAATGTACTAGCTGGAATGTGTAATTATTTCATTTGTACATATTAGATAGTGGCTTTAAGCTAACAACTCTCAATAGAGAAATTTTCCGTTACATAGTACGAAAATTTGAATTTGAATTTTTTGTGTGTACCCTAGCATCTCTGAACAGCGGTTTTGTCCGTTAATTTTTTAGTTAAAAGGCCCTCAATTTTTGAAAAAAATCAAAAATTCAAATCTTTTTTTACATATAATCCGACCAAGAAAAATTCTTTTTTGCAAATTTAAGTGTTTTTCCTAAGTTTTTATTTATTATAATAATGATTTTTCCATAATTTCAGCCAAGAAATTTGATATAAAAAAATTTAAACTAATTATAACATGTAGAAAGTATATAAATCTTAATTTATTTCTTAAAAATTTAACGGACGACTTGTACTAAAATAAGCCGTACTAATGCGATTTATTTTAGAACAAATTCAAATTTCGCACGTAACGTATTTGTTCAGAGATGCTAGTGTGTACCAAAAATTTACACACACAAACAAATGACTTTGAATTAAAACAAAAAATAATCATGATATTAAGCAATTATTATACATGAAAGTTAATTCTTATGCTTTTACTACATTTATTCGTATAATTTGAATGCTTAAAAGCATTAAAATTTGCAAAAGTTTAATTAAGATTTTTTCAAAATATTACTAACACAAATACACACTAATACAAACATATGCTGCGAATTCATGTTTTATTAATTTTAATTAAACTTTTCCTTAATTTTATCAGCTGAAAGTTGCTTATTTTATAAAAATCAGCATTTTCTTTATATGCATTAACTTAAAATATGGATTTATGCTGTATTTAAAAAGATATTTGTGATTTTGTCTCTAATAATTTAACGGACACGATGTACTAAAATAAGGAATACTAAAAATTCCTTATTCAAATTTTGTACTAAAATAAGGAAAACCGTTACGTATTGAGAGTTATTAGGCTTTAAGCAATTGCTTTATTTTCTTACTAATGGATTACTAATGGAATAAATCAGTATTAACACGGTCGATTTTCACTGTGGATTGGGAAACTAAAAAACTAGTGAGAAATTACCACAATTGCACGAAGTTGAGACTTGAGTTTGTAGCTTGTGGATTTCACTTGGAATTTAAGAAATGATTTGATTTTAGCTTCCGCGCATTTTTACTTGGAATTTCATTAAAATTCAGACTCATGTACTAAAAATAGACCTTATATAATACATTAAACCTCCTAAGTAACATGAATGGAATACATTAGGTCGATTTTGGTTACTGGGAGTTTTAAACCTAAAATTGGTGAAACGTCTATAAATTGATGAGAATTGAGTCAATCATTAGCTGAAATAGTTCATATCTGATTCCTCAAATCCAAAAAATCTAAAATTCAATCATTTGATCACAATCAAACTTAAAATATCTGATTTAAATTTAAAATTCAATCAAAGTTTTTCTTTCTCATTTGAGAAGGAAAAAAAGTTTGGCAAAAAAATGAAATCACGCTCAAAAGAATTGTTCTTTATATTCTTCTTATCCTCAAGCAAAAATTCAGTCGAATCCAAAAAAAAAGTATAAAGTCATGTTTTTCTTTCTCGCCTAACACGAGAACACAAAAAATGTTTTATTCAATATATTCATTGAATTTTTTTTCTTTTCATCCATCGTGTACAAAATAATAAAGAATATAATATAGCACAGAAAAATCAAGATAAATTCATTCACCCTTTTATTCATACAAGAAATCAGGATAAGAATGAAATGAAACACTGAATATGATAATGGATGAGGCATAATATGATCAAAAGATCAATGAATGTACAATGAGATGTGGAATAGAACAAAAAATAAAGAAGTTGTAGAGTTTTACATAGAAACATGGGGAAAAATAATAAAAACTTTTCTCTTATATGTCAATGCGAGAGAATGAATGAATGAAGCCTAATTACAAAATCATGACATGAAATCTTTGCAATTGTATGAGAGCAGTTCGAACATATGTCATGCAAGGGATGGTTGTTCTATGAAGCCTTTTGAATTTTTAAATATTTTAGGATAAAATCATGTACTTTGAATTTGGAACCGTACCTTGATTTTTGTAGGACCTGAGAACCGAGATGGAACTAACATTTTAAAAATTATAAAAATCGAGTCAAAATTTTGACATTCTATGCCATTGAGCATTAGATAGCCATACCATCCATTTTACCATATTAAATCATATCATCCCTTGATTTTTTTGCTAAAAATTTCATTCAACGGCCCCGTTCACAAAGTATGTTACGCAAAAAAATGACTTTTTAGACCCTCCTCCCCCCTCGTTACGCTTTCTGTATAAAAAATTCATTTGTTTTGTTTAATCTGTTACAAAATCTTAGACCCCCTCCTCCCTAAAAAGCGAAGGTACTGAATGAATGGCCCCTTTTTAAATTTCATTCATTTTTTCCCATTCCATTCAACACTAAAATAACAAGAACAAAAGCACTGCATAAAATCATAAAATGAACATTTTTAGCGAAAAGCTCACATGAATATATTGCATGATGATATCAAGAAGGAGTAGCAAAAAAAATTTAACGATAAAAGTCAAACTCAGACATTCAAATGCGTGCGAACATTTTAATTAGTTTGCTATGAGCAAAATTGTGAAAAATTTTCATCATTATGTTCTTCTTCCTTCTTATTTTATTCGCTTCTTGTTAAAAAAAAGTTTTATGAATGTTTGAGGAATTTTTCATTAAGAAAATAATTTACAATAACTTCTGAAGAATTTTTTTTATGTTCTTTTAATTTTATTTGTAGAATGTAGATGCTGAAGAGAGTAAATTTGGATAAGGGAATTAATATTTTGATCTGTATTTTTTTATGAATAATTTGAGCTTTTAGAAGATTTAGTAGATTTGAATCGAGTTTGTAAAATTGATTGTTTTTATTTTAAGCGTTTTTTTGTAATAGAATTAAGAGAATGGATCTAAAATGGTTCTGACTAATCATTAAAAATTTAAGAGGTGATTCTTATGAATAAAAAAATTGAATGTGAATTCAAATGAGCAGTGAAACTTTAAACTTTGTTAAAAACTTAACGCGTTGATTTTTAAACTTTTTTTTTTTTTATTTGACTTTTGTTGAAAATTCCAGGGTGTGGAACTGATCAAATTGATCAAAAATGATCAAAAATGATCAAAAAAAAGATCAAAAATGATCAAAAATCAATTTGATCAGTTCCACACCCTTATAAAAATTGTTATAATTGAAAATATTGGTTCATAATTAAAACCTTTGCTTCATAATGGAAAGCGTTGCTTCAAAATTGAAAGAGTTGCTTCAAAATTGAAAGCGTTGCATCATAATTTTAAACATTGATTTGTTCTTTTTTTTCAAAAATTAAAGTGATGCTTTTGAAACCAAAGCGCTGCTGTAAAATTTAAAAAAAAAATAAAGTAAAGCTTTTAAATTTCACCTTTAACATAACACAAAATGATACAAGCATCACTTTAATCTCTAATGCATTCCATTAATTTCAAAGAACATCACATTACACAAACGTAATCGGGAAGGAAGAAATTCTCTCAAGTGAAAAGTCATAACAATAATCTAGTCAGTATCATTATTATGATTGTAATGTTAAAAAAAAACTACAACTATTTTTACAATACTTTTCCGCTTACATCGATCCGGTTATGATAACATTTTTCTTCCATCGTCTTACATTCTTTATTATTCAACTATGTACATTTCTATCTACCTTTGTTATTTATTTTTATTATCTTTGTTACAATAGCATGTTGTTGTTGAATTGTAAAGGCAACAATTTTTATGCCAACTCTAGTGCTCTTTCTTTGTTAGAATTTTATTCATTCCAACCATGTCATTGTTTTTTGATGTAGAAAAAAAAAGTATTTTTTTCATAGTTTTTTATTTCTTTTTACATTTCATGCAAATGACAATGTTGATGATGCAAGTATTGTCGTGGGAGGGTGGATAGTAATGAATATAAAATTCAGGATAGATGGATGTATAGAATGACAAACAAGGATGAAATTAGGAAAGAAAGTGGACAATAAAAACATGTCCCAAAACTTTCGTATTGCTTTTTTATACTTTTTATCAAAAAAGTTAAAAATATATTAAAAGTCTAAATACCCCTCAAAAACCAGACTCACCTCCAACCCTGCATCGGAAGTAGAGCAATACTTACTTCTATCATCCGTTACTGTCATAGCTGTATGAGAATCAATGGGAATATACTGAAAAATAATGGCACGAGAAGTTTTTATTTCATCTCTGGTTTATGTGCTACTTTTTCAATTCTATATCCTATGGATGCTTTTCATCCAGAATTTTTTTCACATTTTTTATGAAAACTTTCCTTTTTTCTGCTTTTATTTATAAGCACAGCTTTTTTTGTATGCTGAAACTGTGAGTACTTTCAGGAAATTATGAATTTTTTATGATGACTTTTATACAATGCAAATTCACAAAAAAAAAAACTCTTGTGAAAATTTTAATTTACTTGACTGTTTTGATGTATTTCAATGTTTTATGCTAGCTTTTAATATTATTTGATGGAATTATTTCATTTATGGTTTTTGCATGAGAAAATCTAGTTAAATGTTAATTTAAAAAGGTTTTGATTTTTTTGATAAATTGAAAAAGAACGTTGAACTTTAATGTCATATGGATGTTAGGTTTTTTGGGGAGCTGGATTCAAGTATGTCTAGAAAAAATATTTTTTGAAATTATTTTCTCACTTCCTCCTCTAGACATCCAAAAATTTCATGTTTTAAAAAAATCTTCAAAATTAAACAATTTTATTCCTTAGTCAATTTTAAAGACAAACTTTTGACATTTAAGTCATCAAATAAATCTCATACAGTTCCAATATCCTCCTTACAAATTTCAACTTCAAAGATCTTCCACATCCTACACAATCTACATTTACTTCTATTCAACATCACATCCTACACTAAATAAATATAGATTAACACAATAAACAATTGTTTATCTTTTTTTGGTCTAGTGTTTGTCCATCTTTATTATATGTACGACAATGAATGTGCCCGAGGGGACAAAATGTTTTATTTTCTTTCTCTCTCTTTAGACAGCGAGAACAAAAGTTAATTCATTTGTTGTTGAAGATTTATTGAACATTGTGTTTGACATTCGCATCTAAAAGGCTTCTCATGGGACAAATGAGACAATAGTATGAGAGATTTTGTGAGGATTTTTGACTTTATTCAGTGATGAGATTGGGTTAATTAAGAATTTTTTGTTGATGTTTTACCACTATTGGAAGCAAATGACTGTAGATTTTTATAAATTTTATGTTTTTCTAATAAAAATTAAAAACTTTTTTTCTACTTTTTTGTTTAGTGCATATCTATGGGCAATGTTGATGTTGGAAAGCAAACTAAAAATCAACAAAATGAATGGGTTTGAAAAACATTGAAGCATAACAAAACATAAAAATTTAGTAATAATAAAGCATGAAAAAAATCAGAAATTAGAAAACTTTTTGAATGAAAAATATGTTTAAAAATTGTACATGCAAACAGTTTTAATTTAATGAAAAACTTTTCTTTTTAACGTATTTATTTTTTTCTGCATAATTTTAGCTTTCGATAGTATGTCGTATAAATGAAATTACCTGGTAGTTATAAAAATTTTATATTCATAATTCCTTATAAAATTTTTAAAAAAATTTTTGAAGAGGTTTTTTCTCACTAACTTATTTGATTTTTGAAATTTTGAACTAGAAATATTTTGCTACGAGCCAATTTCACTCAAATTTTGAAAAAAATCATGAACAACACCAACAAAGTCTTCCATCAACAAAGCATTCAAAGCAAACATATTTTTAATTTGCCTTCAAATTTAAACAACCTTTTTTGTATCCCATTGAGAAAACTCCACAAAACATTTTTTTTGTATTCTCATTTCCATACAAATTCAAAAAAAGGAATTTTTCATTTGGATTGAATGCAAATTTTTCCTCCTTGTAAAGGCTCTCTATATCATGTGATGAAATGTAAATATTTATCCTTCATTTAATATTTATCTACACATACATACACACTCATTTGAACACGTCTGAGTGCTTCTCTTTTTGATGTGTCGAGGATAAAACATGAAGAATGTTTGAGAATTTTTATTTTTTGAAAAAAAAAAGAATTTGAATTGAAATTGAATTTTTAATTAAATTTCGTATGAGAAAAAAAATTCTTCATCATGTCAGAAGGATATGAATGCATACAGAAAAAAAATATAGGCAAACAAAAATATGTGTACATGTGAATAGAAATGAATGTTGAAGGGGAGTTGTATAAATATTTCATATGTGAAAGCCTCAAAATATAGGTTAAGTGTTCACTTGCAATATTGCAATATGAAATGGTATAAAAAAAATATGTTGGAACATTATTAAATGACATGAACTACACAAATGGCATAAAATGCATATTTCAACAACCGAGTTTTTTTATTCATATTCTATTCTTATAAAATATTTTTATCATCACCTCCCACCCACTCTGTCACAAAAAAATATTTTACCTTCCAAAAAATTCATATTCATCGACAATATTGCAGTCACTAATATATAAGAGATTTCTCATTCCTGTTAAATTGCAAGTATAACAAAACAGCAATTTTACGTTGCTCCGTTTTAGTATTTTTATTTTTGATGGTACTTGAACATGCTCTTGTAATTCCTTATAATGTTAAATGCAATTCATAAGACTTGAATGATTTTTCGTTCTTTCACGATTTTATGTTGTCATTCTATGCTGTAGATGTAGCGCAAATTTATGGTATGAAATTTCAATGATGAAGACTGCAAAAAATACGATAATGAAACCTTCTAACTGCTTGAAAATTCCACTTCAAATACATCAATTTATCCATAAACTCAACAATCATTGCAAAAATTCAGAAAATTGCAAAACAATCGCGCTCATCAAATTTAAATGGAGCAGAAATCGCAATGACATTTGTAAGTATTCGAAAGGAAATGAGACAAAAACGACAAGAAAACTAAACATTCACGTTATTCATCTGCATACATTCCATGCCATTCATTTCTTCAACATAGAAAAAAAATCCTTTTATTTCATTTAAGGGCCCTTCATTTATTATGTATCGTTAAAATTTGCCCCCCCCTCCTCCGTGACGTTTTTAGCAAAAGAATCACGTGTGAGAGCAACAGACCGTGATGACAAAATCTCGGACCCTCCTCCCCCTAAGAGCATTACGTAATAAATGAACGGCCCTTATATGTGCATGGAACAGAAAAAAAAAAACTGTGAATGATATAAAAAAATAGAAATTGCTCCGACTCGTTTCACGTTAGAATTGAAATCGCTTTGAAAAGCATCAAACATAAATGACGCGCGCTTCGCTTTTTTCACTCGTTTTCTCAAGTTAAATTTAGCGTAAAAATGTTCAAATTGTACTTTCTATATCTCTTGTATGCTCGATGTACCTTTGTAGAAGGAGAAATAAAAAATTGTTAAAGAACTTTCACTCTACTTGCTTGATGTTGAGGAAGAATGATTTTGCAAGGGATGAGGATTTATTTTAAAATTTTAAGAGTTTTCGATTATTTTGGAATTTTTATTGAAATTAATTTTGAATTGAAGTAATGATCTAAAAAAAGTTAGGGGAGAGTGGGCTCAAGTGGGGTCTAAACCTCACCTTTTGATATGGTTTTTCAAGGTAAAAATCATTCTTACCCTTTCAAAAATTTTTCTTCCTTACAAAAAAAATCTGGACCTACATAGAAAAATTTTCTGGCTTTGTTGCTACAACAAATATGTAACCATACTCATAAACTTAAACTTTCACTAAATAAAAAAAATCTTCCCAAAAATTCCCACCTTAAATTTAAATCCTTTATTTTCCATAAAGCAGCAATGCATGATGTCGAGTCACTAGATGCGATCACAAAAAAGTAAAAAGGAGTGAGAAAAAAAAATATTCTCATACACGACAAAAAAAATTATGTAAGATTTAAATATCATTTTGCTATCAACGTGAATAAATTACACAAGCATAAAATTTCATTTAACATTGCACGTATAGTCATGGAAAAAAGGTGGAAGAGAGAAAGAAATTCTCATTGTGCGTAAGGTGAAAGCAGTTTGTTGAATTTGACTTGCCATAACTGCTACGTAAGTACAGCAGACAAGAGGAATGAGAATGTTTCATCTGAAAGTAAAGTAAAGACACAGAGTACTTGAAGGCATGTGCGATATGCAAATTTAAGTGACTATAAATTTTAAAATAAGATTTTCATTCGCATGCCTTTGCTATTGTCATTGTCGTAAACTTAATTTTCTGACAGCTTAAATCCTCCTTCTTTTTTTTCTTGCTTTATCGTTCGAGATTTCCGTTCCTGGATATTTTTCTAATGTTCTCTGTCTTCTTTATTTATCTCACTAAAAAAATTTCTTTGCTTCATGATGGAGCATTTAGATGAAATCATTGTGATTTTACTCAGAATTTAAGGCTCTTTAGGGACATAAAAAACACGAAAAGAAGAAGACAAGAAAATCATTCTCATTTGCTTTTTAATTTGTTCTTCTTGTTTCGGTTCTTTTATTTACATAATTTTGTCTTAAAAATTAAGATTGTTTACCGCCTCAATGAGACAGTGAAGAAAGAACTTGGAGAATGATTGTTGTGTGAGCAGCAATGCTTGACAATTGAATGAATGAAAAAAAAATTGACAAATCTTGGAGAAAACATTAAATTAATTTTATTTTTATTACTCTGGTTCAAGATTTTCTTTTGGAATTTCGTTCACTGAATAGGATTCAGTTCATAAATTATGTCCAACAGTATAAGGTGATGAGACATGCTCAAAATAAAAATTCTATACAAAAATTTTGTATCCAAATAAAAAGTCGAGCCCAAAAGATTATGATTTTTGATAGACATCATTTTCATTCGATCCCCATATGTTTAACATTCTAAGCCCCCAACAAATAGTATGAGTATAGAAGAATAATCTTAAAATAATCAAAAACATTTTCCTAATAAATTTACTCAAATTTATATATTTTTCGAAAAATATATTCTTCAAAAACAGGAAGCATGTTCTTATTCTACATGACTGATCATTAAACATGACATGATGTCGTATTTTATAAATAAGAAAAAAAAAATATGAACGAATGTCATTAGGATCTAAATTTTTATGACTTCATTTATAGCTATGAATAAAAATGAGGAATGAAATTTTTTTTAAAAAAATGTAAAGAAGCAAAAATTGAATTAAGGAAGCCAGAGTTGATGATCATAATATCTGAGAAATTTTAATCGAAAAAAAATGTTGTATAGTAAATCATCATTCAAAATGGTCCTCATCCATTTACAAGCTAATCAAATTATGAAAAATTCCGTTTTATTTTCAGAAATCAAAAATTTTAGGTTAAAATTTAAAATGTCAAAATCACCAACCCCTTCATATACTCTAAAAAATAAAAAAAAATCTTTCCATATTTTTTTTCATCTCTCAAATTTTATTCTTTCATTTAAATCTTAGGCTTTATTTTTTATAACGCACTGAAATCTCCAAAAAATTGATCATAAATTTCCACATTTTTTATTTTTCTCATAATTTTCTACACCTTTTCTTCTTCATTTTCTGTTTAATAAAATGAAAATTTATTACAATCGCTCCTGTATATTATTTTTCATCTCCCACTACATCTCGACACATTCACGTATTCATTCATCGGAGCTTTTTTTTCTCGCGATTCTAGACACAACATCATGAAATGTAATATATGAGTGTGTGTGTTTATTTGCATGGTATGATGCAAGGGATAATAGAGTATTACGAAACTTTTATGAGATATCGTGGAAGATATGAACGGAATTAATGTGCATTTTGGAAGCTTTTTAGCTTTGAAGGTTAGGTTATTTAGTAAATTTTATTCTAAATATGGCTATCAAAGTTAGGTTTCGAATCTCGAAATAAAAAAACATCCTGAATATTAATGTAAAGTATAACTAACACCAGGACAAACTGACCATCCTGCCGACCCTCAACTTATCAAAACTACTTTACATACTAAAAACTCATCAAACAGGAAGAAAACTTCATTTCACCTCACACGATGCATGACTTTTTATTATTATGATTTTTTTTTTTTTTTTTGTTGTTGCTGCTGCTTTTCTCATTTATAATGCTCAACTTTAAATATACCTCGATGAGGTCGAGAAAAAAGGGAAAAAATTTGTTGTTGCTACTCCTTCTCCTCAAAATCCTCTTTCTGCAAACAATTTATCATCATTTCAACCTCAACCTTGTTTATTCATTCATTTATATTTTCATTTCCTTTTTCGCTCATTTCATACTGCTTACTTCACTCGAAAGTGCATGGTTGTGCGGTTTTTGAGGTCTTTTCGTCTATCACTCTTAGTTACTTACTTGAAGTTTTATTATACTTTGACGTAAGAAGGAATTTATCTGTTGATAATTTCTTGCTAGTTGCTTCATATTTTATTAAGTTTCAAAATGAATGTTTTTTGCATAGTTGTCAGTTATAGTTCAGCTTTGATGTGGCTTTGAATTATGAGAAAATTGCGCTTTGTAGGTGAATAGGAATATTTAAATAATGGTTGAAAAGGTGCAAATGTACAGGAAAACGATTATTGAAATTGAGAAATTGAAAATTTAGGAATTGAACCTTTTCTTTTCATCAATTACTGACAACGACCCAATTTAATCAGTTAGCTTCAAATTAATGTAAATCGAGGGATTCATAATTTAGTTAATCAAGTAAATTGTCAATCAAATCAATCAAAATTATTCACAATTCACCCCATGACAATCAACCATCAATGCATTCACACCATAAATTTTTTCATCTTCACTTAATACTTACGCTTCAATCAATAAATTTACTCTCGAAATCAAATCAGTACAGTCATAAAGTTTCTCTTTCGAGAGAGCCAAAAAAGCACAGAACTTATCCAAATAAACATTTTATTGATTTAAGCACTAATTAAATGGAATCAAAAAATATACAGCCAAGTCCAATCAATATTGATTGTTCAATTTGGTCAAATAAGAGCTTGATTTTTTTTGTGAGTGTATTTGCAAATCGGCAGTCAGTCGTTTACATTTGCAATTTAATTATAAATTAGGAGGACATTTCTGGTTGACTCGAAATGTTGATGAAGTCTCGCTTTAAATACGACAGCATTTACTGCTGATTAAGTCATAAATTTCTCATACATCCGAAAATTGCGCATAAACATGTGCCATGAAAGAATCTTATCAAGCGATAGTGAGGTAAAGTACGGAAATGTTGGTGGGTTTATTGATGTGATGCGCATTTTTTGGAATTTATTTTGATATATTTTAAGTTGATTGAATTAAAATTTGAAAGAATTTTAAAGATTTTGAAACAATCAGTCAAATAACTGCTTACCGAACCCCTACTCAAACTTCTCACAAAACATGCACAAAATTCCATTCATTGCTCACGTAATTTCATATAATTTATATGCCTTTAAGGGAATTTATTACTTTACATACGAATAATCAGTTAAAAAGAAGAGAAAAAATTTCATTTGATCGAATGTGAGCCAACAACAAGCATAAATGAATGTACAACATAAATAAACACATAAAGCCATTAGATGATATCGGTAAAATAACGATGGAAGGCAAAATAATTTCATCAAGCGCCAAGCATAGAAATGAGAGCAAATAAATATTAATGACGGAATTAAAACTGATATTTTTTCTCACTTAGACGATAAAAAGGGGAGAAGAAGTAATTGCTTGGCACAGAAAAGCAATGAGATGAAATATTTCTTGGCATGAAAGTTTGCTATAATGAGAATTATGGCAGCTAGTTATTACTGGAAGAATTATTGATGATTATTTGGGGTGGTGGAAATTTTGAAAAATTATTCGAGACTCTACAATATTGCAATGTTGGTAAAATATTTTCTCATTTTGTTTGCAAACTTAACATCCAGCATAAAACCTCACAAAAACTATTGTCATGTAATCCCCAAAATACACAGAAAAAACTTTATCCACAGTAAAAAAACTTTTCCCATAGTCAGAAAAAATTTATTCTATTTTATTTCATCACATCCTCTTCAAAAAAAAATCAGCACAAAAAAAGTCTTCAACAAACAGACAATTTTTTTCTCTCTTTCTCTGCATCTTATCTATGAGGATTTAATCTAAATTACAATAAAAGCCTAATGGATTAATCATCCCCATTAAAATCAACTTGTTAATTGAATTAATTACTATCGTGCTAAGTGATTAGAATCTAGACAAATTAAGTAAATATTGGGGAATACAGAATGTTTAATGTGTAGCCAAAAAAAGAAATCTAGTGTAAATTAATTAGATGTGTGTATGAGTGTGAAAACTAGAAGAGGATGGGTGGTTAAATGGAATTTTAATGAGAATTTTTGATGTGATGAAATGTTTCAATCCGTTTCAATTTTGTATTGAAAAATTCTAAGAAATTTAAAATTTAATTAATTACTCTAAAATTTGAACTTATTCAACGCTCAACTAAGAATTTTTAATCTTTAAATTATTAAATAACAAATTATCCAAAAAGTTTTAAAATTTCTTTCAAAAAAACTTAATTCATTTCACGAGAAGAGAAACTTATCTAATAAATTTTTGTCTCACAGCATTAACATAGTAAGAAAAATAACAGCCAGCAGAGAGTTGAAGACAAATAATTCATTGACATTGCAAAGATGCGACGCTGAAAATAACGAAAATTATTGTGGTTGTGGCGGTAAAAAGGGGGTGAGTGTATGAAGCGTAATGAAATTGTTGAGAAATTTTTTTCAAGCCAACTATTAAAATATGATAACACTTTAGTGGTTTTGAGCTGAATGAGAAAAATTTTTCATTCTCTTTTGTTTAAGTTTTGTATCTTTTGAATATTTAAAGATAGTTTTATTCTTATTTTGGAATGGTTGGAGGTTCATTCATATAACAGAGAAAAGTGTTGATAAGGTGAAATAATAACTCATAATTTGCGGTCATTGCATTGCTTTATAGTTTTGAAAATCTTTGCAAAATTTATGAATAAAAGCTTTTAAATAAACTTTGAAATAGAAAATTGAAATAAATTATTCAATTTCTAACTACAAAGTTAAATTGAAAAATATTGAGTTAGAAAGCTTAGGGAAAGTTCTATCATAAATATATCATAAAAAATTGAAAGTTTTTTCAAGTGCTTATCAAATTATGACACAAGACACCCTAGAGACATACGGAAAAAGTTACCAAGCCCTTTTAACAATAATTGCAAATTTCACAACTAACATAATGACCACAAATAATGTATAAGGGTGCTACAATACAAAAACTTTGAGAACCACTGACTTAATCAGTTAAACACCCACTTCATATCCTTCCATACTAAACTTAACAATCCTCAAATCCAACAACGCAGAAGAACAAAATTCCTCATCGTCAAGAGAGGAAGCAGCCATTAAACATTAATGGATCGCTTCCAAATTCAAGTAACGCACATTGTGTACTGGGGGCCTCGATTTGAGTAATTGTTTGGTTCCGGATAAAATCTACTCAATACGAATTTACTCAAATCGAAACAAATGTAAAATGACCGTTAAAAAAAGAAAATTTGAATTTTTATATGGGGACACATCAGTTATTCAAATCGAAACCACTTAAATCGAGGCCCCCCAGTACGTAATCTATAATAATTTAGTCCATACGCATATCGAAGCCATTACGGAGGAAGGAAATGAGAGAGAATATAAAAAAAAATATCAACGGAAAAAAGGCAGCAACAACCTGACATTAAACAATCAATCAACGTGAAAAGAAGGTGGTTCAAGGTCACAATAAGCTCACTGCCTCAATTCTTCTTCTGTGGATGATATGAAAAACGTAATTTTGTTACAATGTTCGAGTGAGCTGTAGGAAGGGAAGAGGATGTTCTCAAACTTTGGACTATGCAGAGTTGCAAAGCAGACGATCTGCGCAGGCGAAAAAAACACAATTTCTTGATAATTTGAATGGTTTTGTCATAAAAATCCTACGAATTAATAAGATTTTGTAAGGTTTTCTGCAAGGCGAATTCTGGAGTTTTTAAATTTTTCGAAGAATTTTTCAATCTTGCTTATCAAGAAAAGTGAAATTAAAAAGTTTGTTGATCAACACCAAAATCATCTTAACCAATAATTAAGCTTAGGATCCAAAAAAAAACTCAAATTAAGAAACACTGATCAAGTTGGTTGTGATGTATGAATAATTTTATGTGCTTCTTCTCATTCGAGAAATAAAATAAATGGGTCGACAGGTAGACTTGACCTCACGTACAAAAGATTATTCATTATTTTTATCATGGTTACTCTGAAATTATGCTTGTGGTTAAGGTAAATATTCAACATTCTTGTTGTTGGAATAAACATATTGGATTAAATGACATATTTGCAAATAATAAAGATTGTGTGCAAAATATTATTAATTGTTGAGGATTTAAAGCAAATTGTACCTGATTAATATTAGGGGTGTCAATTACTTGGAGGTATCAGGACTTGTACAAGTTCAAAATATCCAAGTCCTTGCCAAATACTCCAAATACCCTAGTACTTGGGATTTGTACTTGATTCCAATAATTGACATCAAAAAAAGTTTTTAGATTAAAATTTTAAAAAATATAAAATTTGAGAAGTTAAACATGCATCAAGATACAAGAATGATAAAATTTCCTTATTTGCTGATTTTTCTCAAAAAACAACATTTTTTTCAATTTCTTCAAGTGAAAAACTTTTCCAAACTTTTCAATTTTGTATAAAAATAAGCAAAACAAAGAAAATTTTTCTCGCTTAAATTTTCTTACTCAAGCGAGAAAAGGACAGGAAAGAGAATAAATTTGAAGCATTTCAACATGAATGTTGAGGCAAAAAAAAATGGAAACAATTCACGTTGGATCTGAATGATGAAAAACAAAAAAGAGAAAGTTGAATGAGAAAAATTTTAATGACTTTTGTGTTAAGGATTTTTTTTTAAAAAGAAAAATTGAAGGAAATAAATTTTTGGATGAAAGTTAAATAAACGAAAGATTGAGGAAGTAAAAGTTTGAAGATTTTTTTATAAGCAATTAACTCAACGATGCGAAACAGGAGGCAAAATGTAATTTAAAAGGATATAAAAGGCAATGATGAAATTTTCTTTTTTTCACTTTTTGATGTTTTTCTCGTGCTTTGAGTGGCCAATGTGGAAATGAATTTAAATTCATGCAAAAATGATGAAAATTTAATTTAAAAATTTTATTTTATCCATTCCATCACTCATTCTTCAAACTCAATTTGGACATACAAAAATATAATTTTACAAAATTTTCTGAATTTTCAACAACAAAATGAATATTCACAAAAAATTTTGTCATAAAATCTGTGGTCCTGCACATATCATCATTTTGCGGCATTAGCATTTATTTTCAATGCGGTAAAAATTTCTCCCAAAAACATTTTTTTTCTTCTTTTTTTCATCCATAACGGAATCATATATGCTGCATATGAACAAAAAAAAGAAGAACTAAAAATCTGTTTGTGTGAATGTATCAGAGTCTTATTTATCTATCTATCTGTTCGTATGTATGTAAAACCATAAACTAACAAAATAGCTAACAATGGTATGAGAAAATGTGTGAATATAAAATATATATAGACGAAGTAGAAATGAGGAAGAAGGAGGTTTAAATTTTAATGAAAATATATGGATACTTCTATTGCCATAGAATTACAACGATGGAAGAGCTTTACCACAATAAGAAGCTTTACAGCTTTTTTCTCTCATTCATTTCATTTCTGTTTAAAAATGAGTGAGAAGCAATGAGTTATTGCAACACAAGCAAATCGAGATTAAATTCTAGTTTGTAATTTCTTCATATAATAAAATAGAATTGAAATGTAGAAAAAAAAGTTGAAAATGTCTGTAAGAGATTGAATGTAAAGGAAATGGACGTACTAAGAGGATTTTATTAGAATTAAACTCTTACTATTGACTGATGAAATAGTTGGATTTTATTGACAATCTCTATGTCTGTACTTTATTGAAAGCTTAAGAAACTAATCTTCTTCATCCTTTCTTTTTTGTATAAATTTAAGGATGAAAATGTCTGCAATTTTTCGAGATTATTTTGTTGTGTTACTGTGAGTGAATGGCATTGAGATTTTAATCGGAAACTCATTAAATTTTAAGGATTTTAGTGTCTGTTTATGGCACTAGATTATCTTTTTCTGAAAGTAAAAATTTGTGAAGATTTAAGCTGATTTAAGATGAAATTTAGATTTTTGGAAGTAAAGTTCAAAATCATCAAATAATGGAGACTTTCAAAGTTTAGTCATTGGAAATCAAAAATTGGAAAACTTTTGCAATTCTGATTCTTTTAGCATAAAATTTGTATAAACTGTACATTCATTCCAAATTATCGAGAAGTCTCTGACACTTGAGAATTTGGGTTATAACAAAATTCTCAAATTAAAGACATATTGAATTTTTTTTTATTTTAAAAAAACATTCAAAATACTTTTAAATTTCTCTCTTGGTACAAAAAGCAAAACTTCAATATTTTCTTAATAATTTTTTTTTTTTTTGCACATCCTTTAATTATTCATATCAACAAAATTCCACCATAAATTAACCATCATAATAACAAAAATATTTTCAACACACCTGACTGAAAACTTCCACTTACATTAATGGCATACATTGTCCAACATTAATAATTTAAATTCAATATTTAAGAAATTAATTGTCCATTTAAAAAATAATTTATCTCTCATATCATGACAAATTTATTTGCACACATTTGTTTCGCAGCAACAACACAAATACAGGAAGTCCTCGAATTGAACAGATTCGATTTGAATTGTTTCGATTTGAATAACCAAAAATTTCCCATACAAAAATTCAAATTTTCATTTTTAACGGTCATTTTTCATACGTTTTGATTTGAATAAATTCGATTAGAATAGAAAAATTTTAGAACAAAACAATTTTTCAAATCGAGGACCCCCTGTAATAAAAACTGAATTTTCATCATTTGGTGATGTCAAACAGTTTGTGTGTGTGTGTAGGATTGGGGCTTTAAGCTCATTTAATATTCATGAGAATGGCCACAGGATAATTAAAAATTCCATTGCGAATTATATTTTTTTGCTGATACCTCAAAAGTGAGAATTTCATCATTTCATATAAATAATAAAATATTTAATCAGCTTAAATTGGATTAATTTTGAAGTAAATTGAACCGTAAGTAATATTTTTGTTTCATATGGGATGTTAATGTATGGAATAGATTATGAACGGAATTAATTATATTGTATTGAAGTTCATGTAATTATAAAGAGATTCAGTATATTTTAATGCACAATAATTTAAAGCTTCAACTTTCCACTCCAACATCATCACATCACCTCATACCAACGACAGTAAAGCCACATCTACCATCAATCAGAAAATGAACCCAATAAATACATGACCATTAAAAATTGATGAACCACATCAAATGTAAAATGCACACCATAAACCCATAATGCAATTAATTTAATGAGAATTCATTTCAATTCATGTCGACTTGAAAATTGAAAATTTACAAAAAGTTATCCTCCCAACCAATGGCACCTCCATCTCCACTCTTTAATTATAATTATGAAATTACAGCACCAAAAGCTCAGAAAAAACTTTCAATATTGAATAAATTCAATTGAACCGCAAAAATACCCCCGAACCCTTCCCCATAATAAAGTTTTAAACACCAGCATTTTATTTCCATTTCAATGAATTTTTGTTACTCACAAAGTAATTTTCCGATTGATAATTAACGTCATTCATTAAAAGTTGATAATTACATGCACGTATTAAGTTCTTTGCTCTTTGTTGCAACATTGTAGTAAACAATGTAATCAGAAAAATAATATTATCAGATTCATAATGCAATTTGTGCTTCAATAATATTCAAAGAAAAATATTTTTTTTGTCTGTTCAATGTTGCATAAAAACAGGTATGAATTAAAATTACAGCACTGCAAGAAGTTTCAAATGCAAAAAAAATTGTCATGAAATATTTTTTAAATATTTGAATAAAAGAGTTTGAAAAAAAAAAATACAAAATTTGTTGTTTTTTTGCAAATTTTCGTTTAATTAATTCATGTTTACAATAATGATTGATTTAATACGCTCCCTTCAATATTTGCAATATGACACATTACAAAACAACATTTTACAAAGTGAAACGAAATAATATTTATTTATTGATATGAATCTATATGGATATTATCAAATTACAGTAATTATTGTTTCATTCAGATTTATTTTTAAATAATTATTTTATTTATACTTTGTTGCAGGTCTATTAAAATATTGTTGGTTTGTATTTTTTTTTCGATTCAATGATATTCAATTTCATTCATTATCTAATTGGTGGTTTATAAAATTGAAACCCTTTTTTTATTAATATTAAATAAATTGTATTTTATTAATTTATGATGATGACATAGAGAATTTATTTATATTTATGAGTTTTGTGGGATTTTAAATTTTTGGTGTGTTATTTAATGTTAATGGTGGTTTACAATAATTTGGATTTAATATTAGAAAATTTTAATAATTATGTTTTGAAGGATTGAAAATATGTTATGTGTATTGATAAAGAATTGAAAAATCAATTTTAAAATTTTTTATTAATGGTCATTTTTACAAAATATTTAGTCAGTTTTATTGCTCAAAAATTTTTAACTGAATTGTTCAAAAACTTTTTAATTAAAATTTTGAATTGATACTTTTTTTATGAAAGACTTCATCAAACTCTTCCAAACAACATTTTCAAATACAAAAATTCCACATCAAAACTATAACTTTTTCAACATTTAAACAATCTAAACTTTAATTTATTATCCCATACAACAGTAATTATTTGAGTCAGTAACTTATGCATACATGAAGCACAAAGTTTTAACACATTTGTTATGTGAAAGTTCACATCTAAAGCGTGAAATATATTGTTCATTATTTTCAGAAAATGAAGTAAATTTAACTTTAGCATCATGGACCACTGTTTGGATGTAAATTTTATGCATGGAGGATAATTTATTATTTCCACTAATTTTTTAATGTTGATGTTTTTTGTTGCTGTTCATTGGTTGCTGTTTAGCTCTCATCTAACTTTTTTTGGGTGTATTAAGAATTGATGTATATTGGGTATGAGATTTGAGGCTTTTGAGAGTTTTGTTCATGTCTTAAAATCTCATTTTAAGGTTCATGGCAAACCTGCTTACTAAGAAAGTATAATGAACTTAAATGGTTGAGATCAAATCAGAATAATTGTGTTTTTCAATTATTATCACTTAAAAATTTTATGTCAACTAATATAAGGCAGAATTATGTAGACATCATAAGTCAAACAACCCCATTACATGCTGTCCAAAACTACAAAAATTTTAACTTTTTTCATTTCACAAAAAAACTTTCTCTTACTCGATGCAAAAAAAGGAAAACTGTGAAAACCAACACGAGAAAAAAAGAACAACAACAGCAGCCAAAAAGTTCCTATTGCCACAAAATAAGCAAAACTGCTCAAATGTGCATGAAAAAAGGGAGAAAGGGACACAGAAAAAAAAATTAATCAAGATTAATGCACACAAAATTGATTTATTCAATAACTTTTTTCATATGCATATTCGTAGAGAGAAAGTAAAAAAAGCAATCATATACACATATGCACACTCAGTCATTTGAACTTCCGGCATAAATTTCAATAATAAATATGGAATATGAAAATTTTTTTCCAGTTTATTTTTTTTTTTTTTCAAACCAACAAATGCGAATTTTTGTGAGAAGAGAAAAAGTTTTTTTTCATTTATGATGAAAATTTTTCGATAATGTAATATAACTATAGTCCTGGTCACATATGTTATTTTTCAATCGATTGAGCAAGTTGAAAAAAATTATTCTTTTTTTTTTTTTTTGCTTCATTCATTCATGTGATAAATTCATGTTTACTGAATTGGGATTGTTGGATAGGTGGAAGTATGGATCATGTGATGAAAGGGTTGAATGATTTTTAAGGACAATTTTGAGGGGTTAATTTAGGAAGTTTTGTGTCATTTTCAGACGATTTGTGGATTTTTGATTGATTTTTTGATGATTTAACCTGAAATTAGGGTCAAAATCAAGGGTGTGGAACTGATCAAATTGATTTTTGATCATTTTTGATCATTTTTGATCTTTTTTGATCACTTTTGATCATTTTTGATCAATTTGATCAGTTCCACACCCTGGGTCAAAATTGCTGATATGTCAATCAAAAAACTAAATCTTTCTGCCAAAAATATCAAAATCAAAAAGAATTTTAATAAAATTTTTAATTCTTAGAATTTGAAATAAAAAATTTCAAAACATGAGTAAAATCCATCAAAACAAATTCTAAATTAAAAATGCCCTCAACCATCCCTCATCACCAATCCCAACTCTTTAATTCTCGTCTTAAAAAATTCATTTCGTAAAACTTTACACATAAAACTTCCCACACTTACTCCATACACTGCCCCCATCATGGCACAAAATGAATGAGAAAAGAATTTAAGTAGAAAATTTATATGCACACTTTCGTCCAGGCTACAAATATTGAATATGGAATTCAATGATGAACGAATGGAGCAGAAGGAATGGATAACTTTCCATTCAATTTATTGCAGAAACACTCGCCATTCTGCACATTTTTTTTGTGTATGTACTTAGCATTACATTATTATTGTATATTTAGTTCGTATATTTATCTATAATGCAGATGCGACATCTTCTTGAGATATGGAGTCCCACATGTGTATGGATGAATGTCTGACACGAATTTCATGATTTTCAAATAACATAAAGAAAGTTGAATATTTTTTTTCCTTTAATGATGTAAAGTTTGTTTCTTTTTTCACAATTTGTCAGGGATTTTTTTTTACAGACTGTAAAGTTTTCTTCAGTAAGTTACTTTAAAGTTTCTCTTGTGAATCTTCACTTTTTTTGCAGAATTTGTTTTGAGGGATCATTTAAAAATGATTCTATTCAGAGTTTGTGATTTTGAGAACATTAAGAATCTTGATATAAAATCTTAAACATAAAACTTTAAAATTTGAAAAATTATAATTTTTTCAGGTTGAATTTGTAAATGTTAAAGTTTTGATAGATTTCTCAATACTTTTAGTAAATGTTAATGTTTTGATTGATTTCTCCAAGATTTCTCAATAGTTTAACATTTTAAGTAAAATAATTTGTTAATTTATAATTTTATCATAAATTTAAAAAAATAAATTATTAGGTATTCAGTTGACATCATAATTGAATGAATCCTCAAAAATTCAAGTAAAAATGTTCTTGTTCATTTGAAAGTTTATAATAAGGATGATGATCATTCTTATGAAGTTTCAAAAGAACAATTTCTGTGTCTGTTTGAATTTTTATAAGTGGAAACTTTTAGAATGCAAGTAATTTTTTCCTGTAAAGTTTTCAATAAAAATTTTCTTTTTGTAAAGTTAGATAAGGGGCCGTTCACTTATTACGTAACGCGAAAATTCGGGTTTTTTTACCCCCCCCCCCCTGCGTAACGTTTTTAACAAAAGAATCAGGTGCGAGAACAATAGACCGTAACAAACTCTCGACCCCCCCCCCCCTCAGAGCGTTACGTAATAAGTCAACGGCCCCTAAGTGTGTCTTCTTATTGATTGAAAAGTTCAAAATATTTTTTCCTGTGGAAGTTGATCATAATTTTGAGGAACAAGTTATTTGAGTTTTATTTGCCTAAAGTTTCAGTTTATAAATTGAAATTTAAGTAGAATTTTAACTCAATAAAAAAAATTGTGAAATTTTTCATTTTAGCAAAATTTTCTTAAAAAGCTCATAAAAAATAAACTTTAAGTGCTAATAAAAAAAAATATCAAGCTAAAAGGAAGCACACAAAAAATACTCATAAAACTCTCATTTATGATAAATGCGACTATAACCAGCAGTACGTAATATAATAAAATAAAAATTTTCTATTTCATCATTTTGTTGGCCAATAAAAAAAATTTCACCTTCACTTGATGAGGATTATTGTGTAGTATAAATGAATTGAGTGAATAACATGAAATGCGAAAAAAAAAATCAGCAATCAACTCAAGTTCCAACAGTCATTGCCGTAAAATATAATAACTAGATTATTTTGTTCGTTGAATGAAAAAAAAGTATAACGGTGGTCACTCGTGACCGACGAAAGCGCATTTTCCGCGATCAGTAAATACACAAAGAATTAAAACCCCAAAAGTACAAAGCCAAATATTTAACTATAACCATTCTTTATTTATCCAAAAATTTAAAATTGACAGAAAAAAAATGGATGAAAAACATTATGCAACATAGAATTAAAAAAAAAAGCAAAAAAGTATTTGGTCACGTGCTAGGTTTGAACCCTTGACTCTCATGATAGGAGTCGCGCACTCTACTACTTACGCCACTGATGCTCTTTTTTATAAAGTGTTAACGTGACATTTTAGTTATTTATATTGATGAGATTTTTTACAATTTTCACAAAATTTTTCGGAAAAATTATGAAAAATCCATGAAAATAGAAAACTAAAAAACTAAATAAAATATCAAAAAAAAAAAAATAAATAAAAATAATAATTACCTATGAAAATTGTATGAAAATATTGAAAATTTTAACAAAAATTGTTGGAAAAACTCGGGAAAATTGTGAAAATGGAAAATTATGACATGATTTAATATTATATGTCATTAGAAATCAAAAAAGTATCAAAAAAGCAAAAAAAAAATTTTTGTCATCGGTGGGATTCGAACCGAGGACAGCTAAGGTTTTGAAAAGTCAACATTTTAGTGCATTCGACCACACTAACACATACAAAGAAATGGCATTTTGGTACTTTTTACGCTGGTTCCAGCAGAGGAAGTGACCATTCGTGCTGATTTTTGGTTACATGGTAGCCAGACATGTCACACACATTTTAAGCCAAAAACCGCATCAAAATAGCTTAATCCCTAGGAGGAGATGCGATGACAGACAGACAGACGGACAGACAGACAGACAGACAAAGTGCGGATAATAGCGTCCTTTTCCCAAGAGGAAAATGCGCTAAAAAAAAGTATGAAATTTTTCGAAGTGTAAGGCGGAAATGAGAAAAGCAATTTTGACTATTGTGAGCATACAAAAAACTTGTTAAAGAAAAAAAAATTTCATTTCCTTTTCGTTTCGGTCATTAACATTCTTATTTTTCCTGTCGTTCCACTTTCAATGAGGATAATGGAAGTTTTTCTTTGTCAAGTTTAATTTTTTGCTCACCTCTTTCCACTTTTAGTTTTGAGAAATTGAATCAGCATGTAAGACTTAAATTTAATTAAATTATGTTTAATCTGAAGACAGGATGTCTCCAATTAGTGAGAGTGGAAGTTTCTCGAGTGTCAACTGGATGTTTATTGTTTAATTGTGATAGTGAAAGGCTGTAATTAATTTCTAACTGTATTTTACAGGATGGAAGAATTTGTTGGAAGTAGGATACGGATATTTAATAGAATTGGTTGCGATTTCTGCAGAATGAGCAATTCCTGAGTTAAAAAAGTTTTAATTAACAAAAAAATTTAAATTTTTTCAAAAAATTTCAAAACGTTTAATTAAAAATTTACAAAATCATAAAACCAATCACAATTAAAAATTTTCAAGTAGTTCAAACATATTTGAAAGATTCTTGAACTTACTCTTCATATTGTTTAATTACGAAAAAAAAATTCAAACTCTAATTAAGAGATTAAGCATATGGAAGAAAATTTTCAAAACTTAATTAAAAATTCAAAGTTTTGGGGCGTAAGTTAGTTGAAATTAGTAGCGAAAGGTTTTTGCTACCGAAATTTCACTCTATCCCAAAAATTCAATTATGAAACTTTTGTAAGAATTATAGAAAAAGAAACTTTATCCATATAATCCATAAACCTTTAGCGCTCTAGTTACCTTCAAAAACACCCAAAAGTTAAATTGATTCAATATTTCATCCATTTTTAATCTTTATAAATTTGATTTTTTTTGTATACTGTGTGAAATAGTTTTCAAATCACGATGGATGAATGGCTTTTAATTTTTAATGGCACAAAATTCTATACTTAATCATGTTATATTTTTTGACCCTCAAAAATAGATGCTTAAAATTATTTATTATTATTATTTCTATTTTTATTATGGTCCGCATTAAAAATTAAAGGACATTTACTTTTCCCTTTGGTTTCCATTTGATACTTAAAATTCTTTCACAGATTCTGCTTCCAGACTGTCTGACACAATACATACAACATATCCAACCATCACGTCCTCACATACATCTTCAATAAATAATCATTGTCGAAACAATTTACATTTTCATCTTTCACCCGCGGATTCCATTACCTCCTGCAAATACACCAACCCAAGCATAATAATGAGAATTCAATTAATGGGCTTAAAACCATAAAAAATTAAAATTTAATTTAAAAATGAATAAAAATATTAATTCGAATTCGAGAGAAATTAAATTTATTTAAGCATGAAGTACAAAAGCTCGAGGAAGGCACGCAGCAGAAATGATAAAATTAATTAGATTCAATACCGAGAAAAAAGTTTGTTTTAATATTGGAAAAATTTTTTCAATTCGTGATGTTGAAATTGAAAGAAAATTGTTCGAGTAATTATTTTGTAATTAATTTTCCTACCAACAACTAGCAATCAATGTGATTAATTTTGACCCATTTAATGCTCGATGCTTGATAATTTTTTTCGCAAGAATCAATGACATTCATCCATAATGCCTTATTTTATGTGACTAAAAGTAGTGATGGATGGCAAAATATTTATTTTCAGCTCACATTTCGCTTCTAACATGACATAAGATAAACATTTTATTATCGTGAAAGTTCAAATAGCGATTTTTCACTTTCCTTATTGTTTGTTTTTTGAAATTTCTTTTCAAGTTGTTAGGAGTGGGAAGTGGGGAGTTTGAAGGTTTAGATTGTCTGGTGGTGATGATGAAATTTGGTTGTGGCGGTTTTTTAAGACAATAATTTTCAAATCATTCTAACAAAAAAAATGCGCTTTATACACCCAAAAATCCAATCCTTCCCATCCCGGAATTTTAATGTTGATCGCGTGATTAAGCCGAATAAAAACACAAAATATTTCCCCTTTTTTTTCATTCACATAATTTTTGTATTCTGTCTAGAATGAATTATATTTCATTCATTAAATTGATGGATTTTTCATTGTCTTTCTATTCATTCTCTCTCTCTCTTTTTATGGATGATTTGTGTGCCATTAGACTTCATTGTGCTGTAATCATATCTCCTCTTTTTTGCATATTTATATACTTTCCTTTCAAACTATTACGACAACATTTATCATGCTAATATAATTATATGAATTTTATGCTATTTTTATTTATATCCTGATGACAGTTTTCTCCGTTTTTATGTATGTCTGCTATTTTTTGCATATGTTTTATTTTTATTGAATTTTTTTCTTTTATTGAAGCTTGATTGTCAGTAAAATGACAGACTTAATGAGTGAGTGAAGGAGGTGGATATGCAAATAAAATGTCAAATGGATTTTTTGGACTGACTAATGGATGGTTGAGATTGATGGCCGGTAATTTAGACGAACGGATGGTTTGATTGAATGTAATTAATTCTTGAATATATTGGACAAGCTTGACTGACATGCATGGAGCTGAAAATTATACTATTTGACCTAGAAAATTCATCCGTACCAAAGCAATTCCTCATAATAAACCTTTCAGCTTAATTTGAGAAGATCTACCAAAAGAAACCAAAACTTTGCAAAAAGAGCTCATTCCAACTGGAAAATTACAGCATCACAGTCTGATAAAATTCACAAACACATTTCATTTCATTTCAACTTTATTCTTTCAACATTTTACCTTCCTTTATGATTTTCACTTCCTTGATTTGTTCTAAACTTTCATTTTATTTTTTTATATCCTCTGATTTACTTCTCTTCCTAACCATCAACATTAAAAAAGTTTTTATATTTTTTTTCTGTGGTGAAAAAAAAAGTTTTTGATTTCATTTCATTTTCAGGATCTCATACCGGGTGCGTTGCATAGGATAGACAGAATAATTCTGCAGAATTCTGAAACTTTGTTGCGCAACATTCTTAAGAATTATTCTGAAGAATTCTCCAGAATAATTCTGACAATTTAAGAGAATAATTCTGATAATTCAAGAGAATTATTCTGATAAATGTCACGCAACATGAAGTCTACAAATTTTTTAGTAAACAGAATAATTCTTAATTAAGAATAAAATTTTTGTTTTGATTTATTCTGCAGAATATTTTGAAAATTAGTTTTTCACGCACACATAATTTTCGTTAATTAAACTTTTACAACATCTAGTATTTTAAAGACATTTTACAGTTTTGACACAATTTTAAATTTTTTTTAGAATTCTGGAGAACAGTTCTGGAGGGCTTCATAGAATAATTCTTAAGAATTCTGGAGAATTTGAAATTTTTCAGAATATTTCTTAAGAATTTCATAATTGTTCTCCAGAATTCTGGAGATTTTTTCAAAATTCTTCAGAAATAATTTTTGCATCTAACAATTTTTAAGAGTTTAAGAGTTAGTATATTTGAATACCCATTAGGGATCGTTCACTTATGATATCTGATTTTTAGTAGGGAGGGGGGGGGGGGGGGGATCTGAGGCTGTGTGATAGTTTTAAACAATAAACTTTTTTTGAATGAAGATTTTGTAACAGAGGGGGGGGGGAAGTCTAAAAACCCGTGTTTTTGATGGATGTCATAAATTAACGGCCCCTAATGAATAATTTTTATTTTTCGAATTTTTAACTTACTAATTTGAATTCTAAAGTCTTCTGTCCATCATTTATTATTTTGCTAAAGTAAAAAAAAATATTCACTAGCAAAAAATATTGAGAATTTCTATAAATTTGTACATATGTTAGAAATTTCTCTTAACTTAACATAAATTTTCAGAATTTAAATGCATTAACAAACATATTTTAGAACAAAACACTATGTTATATTAATACAGTGTTTATAAGAAATCAAAGAATGAGGTTCGTATCCTACCATAAATGTTAGGTTGAAAAGGTGAGAAATAAAAGATCGCAGTTCCTACAGCTCAAAAGGTTGAACCATTCCCAAAGGGTTATCTTTTTTGATAAATTTATTGCACTTATTGTCATTTATTATTAATTTATTTAATTCAAAAATTGTAAAAAAAAAAATAATCATTTACCTACAAGAAAACATGTATATAAAACTCACAATTTTGAAAAAAAAAATGTTCAGAATTCTGCAGAATAAAAATTTTTTCTTAAGAATTATTCTGTTTACCAAAAAAAATTTGTAGACTTCATGTTGCGTGACATTTATCAGAATAATTCTCTTGAATTATCAAAATTATTCTCTTGAATTGTCAGAATTATTCTGGAGAATTCTTCAGAATAATTCTTAAGAATGTTGCGCAACAAAGTTTCAGAATTCTGCAGAATTATTCTGTCTATCCTATGCAACAGACTCTCTCATACCTTTCTCTAAATTCAATGTAACTCATGTCGACTCAAATCTTTTAATTTAATTTGATTTTCGTTTCATTTCGCATGATGAAAAGCAGTCATTTGCCGCATTCCTATGTGGATGAGTGTGTGTATATGTTTACTTATTGCTTGGTGTGTTTATTGAAGAGTTGCTGTTTTTGGGGTTCATGGTGAAGTTTTTTTTGTAGGGGGTTGTGGAATTTTTATTGGATTATTCACTAATTTTTTTTAGAACAAAAGAAATGAGACAATTGAAATCAAAAATGTCAAGCAGTTAACAAAATGAGGTAAACACGACTGAGCCTGAATCAATACCACTAAACCAAGAGTGTAGTCAGGGTCAAATCCGCACCCTCACCTAAACCTATTTTAAAAGTTTACATAAGATATTTCCCGGTTACCGGCTTTTTTACTTTTTCAGATTCGAACCTAAAAAAGCATTAAATTTACCATTTAAAAGAAATTCTGGCTACACCCTTACTTAAAACACATTGATAGATAATATTATTTTATTTTGTAGGTTTTCTGAAACTAAAACGCCATAAATTTTACAAAGTGAATTAAAAATCGTCATCTTAAGTTCATAACCCCAAAAATCATCTCCATGCAGAACCCCTAAACTCGTTCTTATGCAACATTGAATAAGCATGTACGAAGAGATGAAAAAATTGCTACAAAGTAGACATAAAGTATTCTCACTCTTTAATTCCACTTCCATCTTATTTTTTATTTAATTGTATTATTCTTCCGACATCTTCAGAGCATTATAAAAAAGCTAAGTTTAAACAATTTTTTATGTATTATTGCTTATTGCATGTACGCTTTCCTTCATTTAATTCTCATTTTATTATTTACATTATTGAGTGTTTGTTGTTGCTGTTGAAGCTCCATGTATTTTTATAAAGAATTAATGCTGTGTGAAAATTAATTTCTTCTTTCCTCCTTTTCCTTTTTTATATTTCATTATAATTCACATTCATTCTTCTTGTTTTATAATTTCTTGAAAAGAATGAAAAATTCTACCATTTTTCTGTGCTGTATTTAATTACTTCTGTGCAGAAGCTCTCAAGAGTTGAATTTTAAAAAAAATAAATGTTTGAGTAAATTACTTCTTTTTTTAACTCTCGCATTTTCATGTATAATAGAAGTATTCATCATTGTAGCAATGGAAATGTGTCTTACCAGTGCTTAGTTCTCGGGACATGGCAGAATGTATTTTTAAATTAATTTTATCAAAATGAGAAATTTACTAATTTTTTTTTATTTAAATGAAGTTCATAGGGAATGTTTGATGTTGTGATAAATTGTTAAACTTTTTGAGAAATTTACATGATAGTAGAATTAATTTAAATAGAAAAGCCAAAAGGCACAAGTGTATTTTTCGAGATTGTTGCAAATAATTTGTATCCAAACATACCTAATGTTGAAAAACTTATAAATTTAATCCTAATTTTAACCAAGTTAGTAGCATTAAAATAGTAAGCAACAGTTGCATAGTCATTTTGAAAAAAAGTCTAAAAACCCTAATGACCCCCTTTACCCTCCAGCCACTAATTTTTCATAAAAAAAAAATTCATCACTCCTCTCTTCGAAAATTTCTGGCTACGCTTCTAGTAACCACGCATGACTTAAAATAACAAAAAAAGACATCTCAAAGTAACAATAGAAAATTACAAAATTCAAAAGCACTTAAAAAGCAGTAAAAATAAAAGTTCCGTCATCTCATAAATTTTTCACATAACATTTGACAAATATATTATTAAATGACGTAAATGGCACGAGAAAAGTGCTGAGCATTGAGTGGCATTATACGAAAATGTCATTGCCAAAAATACTCAACATTCGAACTCTTTATCAATCTTACTTTATTATTTTCTTTCGTCTCCAAGAACACTTGATTGACAATGAAATTTGTAAGAATAAGAAAGACAGAAGCGAGACAAATAATTCAGAATTGTGTTACATTGAGGATCCTTCCTTTGTGACTGAAAAGGGACCATTCATAAACGACGTTCAAAATTTTAAAATTTAATCAAACTTGACACTTTAAATTCGGGAGCTTTTAAGGAGTCGTTCATGAATGACGTCTAAGGGGAGGTGGGGAGTGTAGTTAAAGTCGAAAATAATAGAATTTCTTATGGACGAATCCTAAGAAAATTTAGAGAAAAATATTTGGGAGTTGAAAAATTTTAATAATTAAAATTGACGAAACTTACAACCGAGCCCCAAAAAACAGACACTTTTCGGAACAACATTATTGACAATTTTGAAGAATTGTTTGCGAACTGAAAAAGTTTTTTGTTCCTTCTTATTATTCTTGGTGTTTTACAAAAGCCTTCAATGTCACTAGCTTGTTATTTTTCCAGTACTTTTGTTGCCTCATAAATTTACAGGCTTTGGATGATTTGTTGTTTTTAAGTCAAACTTTTCAAAGCAATGATTGTTTTGTTATGGAAAAGTAAGCAGTTGTTTTTGACATAATTTTGAGCATCTGACATCTGCAATTTTATACATCTGGCAACTTTCTATCTAATTCTAACATTTAACCATAAATTTGCTCCTAATTTCCATCACAAATAACAGAATAATCAACAGAAAAATACTCTTTGGAAGCTGTCGACACAACTTAAAGTCAAAGGACTTTTTGTCATCAAAATATTTATTCAAAATACACTAGAAGCTATTTCACCTTGAATCATGATAAATAGCTCTAGCTAGAGGAGAAATAGAATGAGACTGATAACAAACGACAAGAGTAACACTCGCAAGCACTTCATAAACAGCACATTTGTTGCTGCTGCTTTTTCTCTTTTATTGTACTTTTTTTAGATAAGAAGTGGAATGAAATGTGAGTGAGTGAATGAATGAAAAAAGAGAAAGTAGAGGTGATGGTTGAGAGTGTCAGTGTTGGATATGGATTGGGGCGCTTTTATGACAAATAGCTTGTGGGTGTGGAGCACTAATAAGATTTGTTAAAGGATGATGAATGAATTTTTGGAAGAAAGTGGTTAGGAGCTGTTTGAGACTTAAATTTTCGTAATAACATGTTCAATTGGATTTGAAAAAGTATCATCGCACTTTTATTTAATGTAATTTTTAATAAATTTGTTAAAGATTGTAATAAGTTTAAAAATTCTGTAAATTTAGGATTGAAATTTAAGAAATGAAGGAAA
This sequence comes from Chironomus striatipennis, assembly GCA_026123125.1. Classification (NCBI taxonomy): domain Eukaryota; kingdom Metazoa; phylum Arthropoda; class Insecta; order Diptera; family Chironomidae; genus Chironomus; species Chironomus striatipennis. The sequence continues at coordinate 7,654,177 of CM047392.1, forward strand.
TTGTCAAATTCTGGATCTTTTTGTAAAAAGTCTCTTAAAATTTTACAATTTAAGTTAAATTTTTAAAAATTCACATTTTTGGATTACAGCAGTCACACACAGACACAAAAGTGAACAACTTTAGGGGTTTAACTACATAGTATCCTTTCTTTTAATTTACTTGTTTTTACTTTGATGAATAAACCATGCAATACCCTTTTTACCAGACAGCAATCACCCAAATACTCATCCAATTCGACTTCAAAACATTCAAATCTCCTAAAAAATAAGCTCAGAAAAATAAATACTAAGCGTCAAAATACAACAAAATCAAAAAAAAATTGAAAAAGAAAAGCAAGCGATGCGAGACAAATAAATGTCAGATTAAATAAACATTTTCACAACAAAGCAATTGTGAAGAGTTGAAAATAAATTCGAGAAAGAAGACAGCAAAATTGCAAGTTTTTACTATTAAAATATTCAGCATGATGAATCTTGATGGATACTGTGAATTAATGAAAGTTATGAAAAATTCATCTGACTATAAGAATTTCTACAAACTTCTCTTCTATCCACTCAAGATTGACAGCTATATGGAGAAGCATAAAATTTATGAAATTTTCGGTGAGTTGCTGTTTCGAATTGGACTTGAAAGACCCTCAAAAAGTCAAATTATTGATTTTATGATTGAAAATTTATGCAAACTAAATGAGCACTTCAATAAGAAAGAAACAGTCAAAATTGAGTTTCATAATTGCACTGCCGACAGCATGAAATATCTCAAAAAATTATCATCACAATTGCAAATTCCAATAATTTATGAAAATTCACAAACGCCCGAAAATCATCCAAAAATAATTTGCGACTTCAAAGTTAATTCAAATAGCGACAAATTCATGATAATCTCAACACAAAATGACACTAACAATAACAACAGCAATCAAGACAAATCCCATGACTGTAATTTAAAGCTTAAGAAGGCAATTGAGTTGAAATTATGCTACAATAATCTCAAATATGTAATTCAAAATGCTCGTCTTAGAAAGCCATTGAAGCATATTCATGGCGAATGGAATCATCGTGTATTAATGGTGGGTCGAGTTGGTAGTGGTCGAAAGACACAAGCAAGTCAACTAGCAAAAGAATTTGGTCTCATTCTTATCGATTTTGATCACATGATTAAAGAATTTGAGCAACAATCTCGTGCCGTTGAAAATTCTCACTCAATGGACTTTTGGGGATTCATACAAGAAACACTTCTTAAGCCTCAATGTCTACATAATGGATATGTGATTGTGTCGAATGTCATTAGTCGAATGTATTTGATAATGTTCATGGAGAAATTTATACATGAACCGAACAAGATTATATTCATTCATACAAATGAGAACAAATGTCGTCGGCGTATATTGAAACAAAAAGGGATTTATCATGACAATAATACTGATGTTGATATTTCTTCTACTTCCACCTCACAAACAACATTATCGTCGTCGTCGGCATGTGAAGAAAATGTAAATTTATATCTCGATTATCAAATGAATCTGTATAATTTACATAAGAAAGACTTTTTGAGATATTTTGCCAGCACAAAGGATTTACGACAGAAAATTTATCATGTTAATGGAAATGGATCTGTGAATGAAATTAAATCATGGATATGGGCTCATTTTTGTGATAAATAATAAAAAAAAAGTTTTGAGGATCCTGCATGAAATTATTCTGTGAAAAAATAAATTTAAAAAAAATTATGCAAATATTTGATGCTTGTGTGTTGATGGGTTTTATGGTTGTGAGGTAAATGTTGGGTTTGACATGAGGATGCAGAGTTGATTTTTGGGGACTATACAGGAACAGACTTACATTTTTTCAACATTTTTCAAAAAACTCGTCAATCAAAAAAATTTTACATAATATTTTTTAAAAATTTTCTAACTTTTTTACATCCGTCCCCCACTCACAGTTATAAAATTAAACATTTCTTACAAATTATTTTAAAAAATTCTTCCTTAGAACTTTTAAAATAAAAAAAAAGCTCTTCCAAATTTTACCAAATTTCAAGCATTACATCCATACCTATCAACAACATATTTCCCAATTCAACCCTCAAAAGTCAAAATTTCAATTGAAACCGCAGCATTTAAAACCCTTGACACCTTGCGGGTAACAAACGTCTCGAAACTGAGTAATATTTTAATAAATTTTCTGATAAACAATCTACACAATATGTTCACATCATATGACATAAACATTGCCTTAACCATAATACAATGGAAAATCAAATTAATTAAAATTAATTACAATGTGTCACTTGTTATATTAAAGATAATTCCCACTCAAATAATAATAACAATGTACAACATCTGTAACCTCATTTTACCGTCATGCTTCTCACAATAACAAATTTTTTATCAATTTTCTGTTATCTATGTTGGATTCTGTGTAAATCCATCAAATTTGATATTTTGTATTTGACTTCAAGGTGATGCGGTTTCTTGAAGCATATACGTGAATTTATAATTAATGTTTAATTATTTATGCTGAGGCAGACATAGCATTGGGTTCTATTTATTTGTTGTAGGAGATACTTGAGATGAGTTTTGGGGTTAAGAGCTGCTCATAAGACTCATAAAAAATGGCTTTCAATTTCTTCATAGTTACATAAAATTTTAAGACTGTATTCGAATTTTTATTCTTGAAATTTTGAGAATCTATTAATAAAGTCTCTAATAACACTCAGAAGGATAAACAAATATTGAAATAATATTTTCAATACTCTTATCATGAACAATCTTCAGATCAAGAGCTCTTAAAACAGCATCAAATATTGAAAATCATTATACTCAATTCTAAGAAAAAGAAATTAAAGAGAATGATGAAAATATTGAGAAGAAGTTCTTAAAATATTTCTACTTTGGAGGAGATTCTCCTAGAAATAATCATCAGCAGACAGAAAAGCTCTTGTGTTAGCAAACAATCTATTCATCGTAATGAGACAAGAGCAAGAAGATTTCTTTTTAAAAAGAATGAAATAAAAATTATAAAGAATTTATTGGCAAGGCTTGATAATTTTTGGGCAGATTTGTAATTGTTGACAATTAATTTACAAATTTTTCTAAATTTTGTTTCTAAATTTATTCCAAATTAGGTTTCCTAATTGTTTAGTGTTAGGCAGAGCTCGAAGTCGAGTCGAGTTGACTTGAGTCGACTCGACTTTTTCCAAGTCGACTCGAGTCGACTCGGCTGATTTTGATTTTTTCCAAGTCGACTCGAGTTGAGCCGAGTCGACTCGATTTTCACCAAGTCGACTCCGAGTCGACTTGAAGTCTACTCGAGTTACAAAAAATAATTTAATAAACTTATACCTTTTTGATTTCTGATTCCGCTTGTGAAGTATAACATTTCATACAAAAATATTAAAAATTTTACTTTTTTATTAATTTTAATTGTTTTTTGATAAAATATGAAACTTTTTGATAAAGTATGAATTTTTTGATGATATATTTTTCAATTTTTACAATTTAAATGAAGATTATCTTTTTTCAAAGATTTAATGAATTTTCCTTAATTTAAATTGTAAAAAATGAAAAATATATCAACAAAAAATTCAAACTTTATCAAAAAGTTTCATATTTTATCAAAAAAACAATTAAAATTAATAAAAAAGTAAAATTTTTAATATTTTTGTATGAAATGTTATACTTCACAAGCGGAATCAGAAATCAAAAAGGTATAAGTTTATTAAATTATTTTTTACAACTCGAGTAGACTTCAAGTCGACTCGGAGTCAACTTGGTGAAAACCGAGTCGACTCGGCTCAACTCGAGTCGACTTAGAAAAAATCAAAATCAGCCGAGTCGACTCGAGTCGACTCGGTTTTGAGTCGACTCGAGTTGACTCGGAGTCGACTTCGCCTTATCGACTTCGAGCTCTGGTGTTAGGTAATATCAAAATCGATAGAATTGAAATATTTTTAAATTTAGTAAAGATTTGCACAATTTTAACGTCGTAACATTTCTAAAGTTAAAAATGGCCAATTTTGGAGGCCCCTCCCCCTCCTTGATCGTAACAAATTTTGTATGGGATTTAAAAAAAATTTATATGGAGCGCAACAAAATCTTAGACCCCTCCCCTTCCCAAACCTGTGACCCCTTTATCAACTGAAAAATAACAATAACAGAAAACCTAATAGTCATCCATTCCTTGGTAAAAACGCAACATAGAAAAAGTTAAAAGTTGTTCAAAAAATCCACAAGCCACTTATGAAGAATGTCAAGATAACAAAAGAAAAATGATTTATTTCTCATAAGAATTTTTTTTCATATTTTCTTCTTGTTGCAAAAAAAAAAACTGAATTTTTCATTTTCATTTTTAATAAAAAATGAAAAATTCTGTGTTCTGTTTTTTTAAGAACATCATCGTTTTGATAGTTTTTATATTATTTTTAATACGGACAAAATATAATTGAAGAAATTGTAATAAAAAATGTCATTTGATTAGGATGGAAAAATTAGTTGAGTGTCATAGAAAAAATATGAAAAATTCATTGAAAAACCTTAAACTATAAAATAACAAGAGTAAAAATTTTTTAAGAATCTGAAGGTTTTCTTTTTATTAGGTAATTGTTTTTAAAAAATATTTGAATTATAGTTTTTAAACATTGTTAGCAGATTTTTTAAAGAATTTTTAATTCATGATTTTGAATAAATACAATCCATAAAATTTCAGTAAATTTAAAATTAAGAAAAAAAAACAAAACTTGTTAAATTTAAATTAAAAAAGAAAACTAAAACTTTAATTGATTCTTAAAAAGAAGTAATTAAAATATTCAATCCTAAATTTTCTTAACCAAACGAATCTTTAAAATTTGACTTAACATGAGTAAACAAATCAACTCTCAACAACTCTTTTGACTTTCTATCAAAAACCATCAATGAAATCTTGTAAAATCCTTCAGCAAATGTGTCAAGTCCTTTCCTATCATCAATTGTAACATTTGTCAAATTTAATTCACCATCATATGGACACTTGTGAAACATTTGTGGAGCAGAATCTTTTAATTGATCCATAAAATGTACCATTAATAAATGCATTGATTTTCCATCCATAACTTTACACCAGTCAAACTTTTTTGTGTCAATAACCTCGCGATAAATATTTCCGTATCGATAAAAAACTATTAATTGTACGAAAGTTGATCTTGTGAATTTACGAAGAAATTTTACTCCAACATTTAATGTTGTTGTTCTTCGAGACAAAGCTTTGATGTAACAGAAATTAAGAATCATTGAAATATTATCAGTTTTACACTCAATTGATCGAAGTCTTGTTCCTGTTGTGAAATATTCTCGCTTATTTGATAAACAACAATAAATAAATATTGCAAATAAAATTAAAATTTGTAAAATTTTCATGATCAAAAAACACTTGTGCTTTAACAACAATGAAATGACTGAATAAAATTTGCAAATTTTTTAAATCGTAAATAAAGTTAATTGTTGGCGTTGGTTGCAATTAAAAGTGTGCAACTTGTTCAATTATATAATTTTTAAAATTATTTCTTTTTTGAGTCAATCATTTGGGTAGTCACAACAAGTTGAAGCACATGTGAGTGAATTTCAATATTTTTTAAAAATTCATAGTCAATATTTTTCGGGGATTTCTTTTTTCAAGAAGCAAGATAATGTAAAAATCAAATATTATACTACACACTCATATATTTTTCTCAAAAAAAACGAGAAAAATTATTTTTATTCACAGTCGTAGCTCAAAAGCTAAGCCAATTTATTTTTTCCCCCTTTTTCAATTTACAGTACAACAGTACAATATGAAGAATCAATGAACATTACTCCAAAAAGGTCAAAATGGTCAAAATTTTTACATTCAATTCAGCAAACAACAACTGAAAAATCCATATGGCTAAACTTTTTTAAAAATTCTCTACCGCAATAGAGTTCCGAGGTATCTTGATCTAATTAACAATTTACTTTACTAATCCTTTGAAAAAGTGTTTCATATTAAATTGAAAACTCTCAAATCAATTACATGCTGCATAATTCATAGAATTGAGAATTGCATCGTTGACGTGAACGAGAGAAAAAATAATAATAATAATAAATTTAAAATTATAATCGTAATGAGAAAGAGTTGAAAAGAAGATGATTAATAATATAATATAAAAACGAAATGGATTCTCTCATGAATGCATAAAATAACGAGATCTAAAGTGAAATTATGAATTAAAATGGAGAACTAATTGTGTAATTAAAAAGCTGCTTTTGTTCCAGCGAATGTAAAAAATTTCATTTGAGCATTTTTTATTATTATTTTGAGAGTTTGATTGGAAGTGAAAAAAATTTGCAATAGAAATTATGTGTTTTAAATTTCTAGGAATAACACTCAAAGGTTTTAAAATTAATTTTTTGTCGATTTTCAAAATGAATAATTTTATTAAAATTCAATAAAATTCATTTGTTGGATTTTTTTGCAATTTCTCAGAGATTTAAAATCGAAAATTGAAATTCTTAATTAAGAATATTAAAAAAATTCAGGGTCAAAAAATTAACAATCACAATTTTACTAATTTTTTGAATATTTCGAGTCCCTTTGCCGCCAAGTATCTTAAAACAACCCTCAAAAATCAATAAAGGACCGTAATTAAAAGAAAATCTCATTTAATTTCTTCAAACATTCAAAGCAACGAAAGGATTATGTGAATTTAATTGAAAATGATTTTTTAAATAATCTAGAAAAGCACGATTTTCTTTACCCTTTCAATACTAAAAGCTCTGAAATGAATGGAGAAAAAAATTCTTCCCGCTTTTTAATTTGCATTTTAATTTCAATTTTCCCAACAATTTTATTCTCATTTTAATTTCATATTATATTTTTTTTAAATTAAAAAATTCCTGAAAGATCCGAAAATTAATTTAAATTATTTTTTCTTATTTTTGCAGCTTCTTTTGTGCTGTTTGGTTTTAATTATGCAGTGGTGTACAAAAGAATCAAATTGAAATTTTATATGAGTTGAGTTTTCAATATTTTGTTTAAATCTATCAAAGTTGTTGTAAGTCATCAATAAAATTTAAAGGATTTTGAATTTTTTTTAAATTTTCGATCTTAAAAAATATTATGAATAATTTCCAAGCCGTACATACTCGGAAAATCTCCTGTATTTTCCTTAATTTTGCTGAAGTTTTTAAAATATGTACGGCTTGAGATTTTCGATCTTAATTTGAATTCTTTAAATTTCATCCTTCCAAACAATTCCTTCAATCCAGTCTAAGAAATTGTAGACATTTACATAAACACCTAAAAAATTAAAAAAAAAAAATTATAAATTTTAGTTACCTAAAAATTTAGAAGTTTTTCAAAAACTAAACATACCAGGAAATCCAATTGTTCCACATTGTCTAAGCCCAAAACTTACAATTCCAATCTGTGTGTAAGTACAACTAACTTTGTCACCATTCGATACGAATAGAGGACCACCTGAGTCTCCCTGAAAAAAAATAATAAAAGTTAAAATTTTATTGAATTTTTTAATTTTTTTGAAATTCAATAAATTACAGCCTGTAAGAATTAAAACTATGTTGTACGCTTAAGACAACTCTTAAAATATTCAATTTTGATTTTAAATCAATGACACACAACCTACCTTACATGAATCTTTCTCTTCAGTATGATGTCCATAACAGATCATTGCATGATCATCAATAATTTTACTCTTCCACAATCCCTGACATTTAAAATTTTCATGATCAAAAAACACTTGTGCTTTAACAACAATGAAATGACTGAATAAAATTTGCAAATTTTTTAAATCGTAAATAAAGTTAATTGTTGGCGTTGGTTGCAATTAAAAGTGTGCAACTTGTTCAATTATATAATTTTTAAAATTATTTCTTTTTTGAGTCAATCATTTGGGTAGTCGCAACAAGTTGAAGCACATGTGAGTGAATTTCAATATTTTTTTAAAAATTCGTAGTCAATATTTTTCGGGGATTTCTTTTTTCAAGAAGCAAGATAACGTAAAAATCAAATATTATACTACACACTCATATATTTTTCTCAAAAAAATGAGTAAAATTATTTTTATTCACAGTCAGTTCTTAGCTCAAAAGCTAAGCCAATTTATTTTTTCCCCCTTTTTCAATTTACAGTACAACAGTACAATATGAAGAATCAATGAACTTTACTCCAAAAAGTGGATGGTTAAAATTTTTAAATTTAATTCAGCAAACAACAACTGGAAAATACATATGACTAAAATTGTTTAAAAATTTCTACCGCAATAGAGTTCCGAGACATCTTGATCTAATTAACAATTTACTTTATTAATCCTTTAAAAAAGTGCTTCATATTAAATTGAAAACTCTCAAATCAATTACATGCTACATAATTCATAGAATTGAGAATTGCATCGTTGACGTGAACGAGAGAAAAAATAATAATAATAATAAATTTAAAATTATAATCGTAATGAGAAAGAGTTGAAAAGAAGATGATTAATAATATAATATAAAAACGAAATGGATTCTCTCATGAATGCATAAAATAACGAGATCTAAAGTGAAATTATGAATTAAAATGGAGAACTAATTGTGTAATTAAAAAGCTGCTTTTGTTCCAGCGAATGTAAAAAATTTCATTTGAGCATTTTTTATTATTATTTTGAGAGTTTGATTGGAAGTGAAAAAAATTTGCAATAGAAATTATGTGTTTTAAATTTCTAGGAATAACACTCAAAGGTTTTAAAATTTATTTTTTGACGATTTTCAAAGTGAATAATTTTATTACAATTCAATAAAATTCATTTGTTGGATTTTTTGCAATTTTTCAGAGATTTAAAATCAAAAATTGAAATTATTAATTGAGAATATTAAAAAAATTCAGGGTCAAAAAATTAACAAACTTAATTCTACTAATTTTTTGAATATTTTGAGTCCTTTCACTACCCCCAAGTATCAACTCAATGTCTTAAAACAACCCTTAAAAATCAATAAAGGACCGTAATTAAAAGAAAATCTCATTTAATTTCTTCAAACATTCAAAGCAACGAAAAGATTATGTGAATTTAATTGAAAATGATTTTTTAAATAATCTAGAAAAGCACGATTTTCTTTACCCTTTCAATACTAAAAGCTCTGAAATGAATGGAGAAAAAAATTCTTCCCGCTTTTTAATTTGCATTTTAATTTCAATTTTCCCAACAATTTTATTCTCATTTTAATTTCATATTATATTTTTTTTTAATTAAAAAATTCCTGAAAGATCCGAAAATTAATTTAAATTATTTTTTTTCTCATTTTTGCAGCTTCTTTTGTGCTGTTTGGTTTTAATTATGCAGTGATGTACAAAAGAATTAAATTGAAATTTCATATGAGTTGTGTTTGAGTAATTAAATTTAGGATAATTAAATCTATCAAAGTTGTTGTAAGTCATCAATAAATTTAAAGGATTTTGAATTTTTGATTTTAAAAAATATTATGAATAATTTCCAAGCCGGACATACTCGGGAAATCTCCTGTTTTTTCCATAATTTTGCTAAAAATTTTAAAATATGTACGGCATAAGATTTTCGATCTTAAATTGAATTCTTTAAATTTCATCCTTCCAAACAATTCCTTCAATCCAGTCTAGAAAATTGTAGACATTTACATAAACACCTAAAAATTTAAAAAAAAAAATAAATTATAAATTTTAGTTACCTAAAAATTTAGAAATTTCACAAAAACAAAACATACCAGGAAATCCAATTGTTCCACATTGTCTAAGCCCGAAACTTACAATTCCAATCTGTGTGTAAGTACAACTAACTTTGTCACCATTCGATACGAATAGAGGACCACCTGAGTCTCCCTGAAAAAAAATAATAAAAGTTAAAATTTTATTGAATTTTTTAATTTTTTTGAAATTCAATAAATTACAGCCTGTAAGAATTAAAACTATGTTGTACGCTTAAGACAACTCTTAAAATATTCAATTTTGATTTTAAATCAATGACACACAACCTACCTTACATGAATCTTTCTCTTCAGTATGATGTCCATAACAGACCATTGCACGATCATCAATAATTTTACTCTTCCACAATCCCTGACACTCTTCATGACTAAATCTTTCTAATGTCACTTTCATCAAATTTTGTGCCACAACTCCATCTTCCGTTACTCCAAATCCAGTCACAATTCCTTTTTCATCATCATGTTGTTTTGTGGGCAAGCAAATTGGCAATATGTATTCATTTATAGTAACATCTTCGGCAAGCTTTAGCAGTGCTAGATCTCCAATGACTGTTGAGCTATTTCGAGTATAATGATCATATTGGAAGGTTTCTTCTACATCCACAACAACTGTTTTATCATTGTCTCCAAAACGAGATATTGAACCTAGCTTGACAGCTTTTGGAGTAAGAATTTTATTTTTTAATGGTACTTCTAGACAATGTGCAGCTAGAATGTTTGAAATTTGCAAGATTTTAATCCTTCAACTAAATTATATCTGAAAAAATTACCAGTAAGGACAAATCTTGGAGAAATTAAGGAACAACCGCATTTAAATTTTAGATCGCTCTTTTTTCCATAGCCAATGAGTCCTTGATGGGGAAATTCAAAAAGTTTTGCTTCAGTTCCACCTAAAATTTTGTTTAATAAACAAATAAAATTAAAGAGATCTCATGAGAGGATCTTGTGTACATAGCAACTTAATCCTCTATTCAATTATTATCAATGTATATACTCAATACAAAAGAAACTATTCTAGGTTATTTAAAAATAGCTCGATTCTATTATGTATCTCTACTGGGGAATCCCAAAAAATTATCAACATTCAATTCTCATACAATAAATATCAACTAATCAGCCTAAACTACTATATTCTCTTAAAAAATAAATATTTGACAAAATATCTCTCAATTAATAAAAATAACAATAAATCTCTGCTTACCAACAATCAAGGCAACCGGCTTATGTTTACACTTATCAACTTTAATTTCATGGGGCTTTCCTCCGATTAGAGTTGGAGCAATTTTGATTGTGTGAATTACAGCTTGTCCATACTCACGACACTCTGTTGATAATTAAATACTGAGAATTAAATTTTATATGAGAGAATTATCAGTTTCAAGTCATACTTCGTTCACTTATTCTCTCAGCTGAGTCTCTTAAAGGCATTTCTTCTGATTCATCTTTTCTGATTTCTAAGATTTTTGTGTTTTCTTCAAACCTTGCTGTTGTTCTATCTGCTGAATTTCTAACGTTCACTGGAGAATTATAAGGGCAGCAAACAGTTTGTTCCTGGTTGCTACAAATTGTTGGTTTATAAGATTGGACGGTTATTGCATCTACCACGATCTTGCATTTTCTAAATTCCATGCAAATTCCAGGTAAATTTTCAGAGGTGATGCATCTTGAATGCAAAGCTAATTCGGCACTTGCAACAGTTTGAAAAATTATAACTAAGCAAGAAAATTTAAAAATTGAAGTGAACATCGTGAATAAATTTACTTAACTGAATTGAGATTTAGTTTTCTTAGCTTGAAGTGATAATGAAATTTGAGAGAAGTAAAACTGATTTGATAATTAAATGTTTTGTTTTTTTGGTCGTTCACTTATGATGTCCAAGCTTTAGAGGAAGGAAGGGAGAAGGTCTGAGGCTATGTGACAGTTTCAAACAAATAAGATTTTTTTGACAAATTATTGAATTTTTATCAAGGCTTCCGCAGATTATAATCTTGAAAAAATCCCATACAAAGATTATAATCTTAAATAATCTTTCATACAAAGATTATAATCTTTAAAAATCAAAGATTATAATCTTCATACAAAGATTTTTTCAAGATTAAAATCTTCATACAGAGATTATAATCTTTAAAAAATCTTCATACAAAGATTATAATCTTTGATTTTTAAAGATTATAATCTGCGGAAGCCTTAATTTTTATTAAATTTTATGAGTTTCTAGTAATTTTTTTATCGAATTTTTATTAGAATGTTTTACATTATTTTAGCGGCCATACATTCCGTTCTATCCAATCAATATAATTAAAAACATTAACGTACACAGCTAAAAAAAATTATATAAATTAATAAGCGAAGGTACAAAACTCAGGATATAAAACTAAATAAATCGATTTTTGATAGTTTTTAATCAATTTAATCAAATCTATGCTCTGGATCAAATCTAGAAATAGTTACCTGGAAATCCTTTCAAACCACATTGTGAAGATCCAAAACTCACAATTCCAATTTGTGTATAGGTGCAATTAACATTGTTTTCATTGGAAACTTGCAATGGACCTCCTGAATCACCCTGAATTAAATTTATAAAATTTAAAAATTTAAAATTCAATCGATAATTTTCAACTTACATCACACGAGTCTTTTGAATTACTTTTATCTCCATAGCACAGCATTGTATCCCGAAAAATTGGTTTAGGGTCATAAAGGTCTTTACACTCATTATACTCAAATTTTTCAACAACAACTTTCATTAAATTTTCTGAATAAAATCCATTTCCTAAATTTCCAAATCCAGTGGTCAATGCTCTTTGGTGATCAATCTGCTTAGTTGGTAAACAGATTGGATAGACGTATTCATTGAATTTGATATTCTTTTGGAGCTGGATTAGTGCAATGTCTTCATTGTTAAGTAAACTTTTATAGCTTGGATGAATGATGATTGATTTTACTCGATAGGTTGCAGTATTTGGCCCATCGGTTAATCGTGAGTGCATGCCAACCTTGACAAAAGTGACATTTCTTGTGCAATGCGCAGCTGAGAATATTTTGGGAAAAGAAATGCTAAGTATTCGAAATTAATTTCAAAAATTTAAATGGGGCAATTAGATAAATCAAATTTTGGTTGTGTCTCATCCAAACTTTACCAGTCAAAATAAAATCAGATGATATGATAGATCCACCACATTTCCATTTGACTTCAGTTTTTTCAACATAACCTAAAAGAGCTTGATGTGGAAATTCAGATGTTTGTGCCACAGATCCACCTATAAATAATTTTTTTTTTTTAAAAAAAAAAATCAAAAACATTTGAAATGCTCAAAACTCACCAACAATCAATGGAACTGAATTATGTTTACAATTATTTAATTTTAAAATACTTGGTTCTTGGCCTATCAATCCAGCTACTAATTGGATTTTTAAGGTATAATTTGAATTTTCTCTGCATTCTGAAATGTTTTTAAACTATAAGCTTTTGATTTATTGAATTTTTTTTTTAAATTGTTACTTCTTTCACTTATTCGTTCTGATTGAATATCTAGAGGCTTAGGTGTAGTCAAATTCACTTTTCGTGGACAACAAACTTCTAAAAATTGTTTTTTACAAAAGGTAATATTTTCAGGTTTAATTTTTTTACTTTTTAAACCTAAAGTAATTACTGTACAATTTTTATAACTTTTACAATCCCCTAAAATATTTTCACTAGTCATGCACTCTGATCCCTTTTGCAAATCCAAATCAGAATTCACAAGATTTACTAAGAAAAAATTTAAAACTACTAACAACTTCACTCCGTACATTTTGAAGATTTAAAAGCAAATAAAGCTAACTAATCATTTAATAAAAGAGAAAATAAATGTTTTCAAAACAAAAACAGATGTTTGGAGAAGCAAATTATGCTGATTAAATAAATTGTGGTACTTTTGCTTGCGTTAATCATATCAGGAAATTCCAATGAATTTATATCAAGAACATTAAGAAGGTTTTACAATTTTAAAAAAATATAATAACTTTGAGATGAGTGTGGGTAGAAAATATAATAATTATTTTTCAATTATTTTTATTATGAGCAAAAAATTAATTTTTATTAATTTGGCCAAACAATTTTTTCAATCCAATCAATAAAATGGAAAACATTGACATAAACACCCGGAAATCCTTTTATTGTACATTCTTGATTTCCAAAGCTCACGATACCAATTTGAATATAACTGCAATTAACGCTTTCGTGATAGATTTGAAGTGGTCCACCTGCAAAAAAATTTTTGTGACTAAATTCACTTAGTACGTTACGCAAAAAAAAAACGACTTTTTAGACACCCCCAGCCCCCTTGTTCCTTTTTTGTAAATTTTTTTTTTCTTTTGATCTTTTGTGTTTCTTTTGTTGGCCTGTTCATAATTCTAGACTCCCCCTCCCACTTAAAATGTGAACGTACTAAGTGAACGGCCCCTAAATAGTAATGTATATTAGAAGCCATGGATCTATTATTAGGAATATCATTTAAATTACCTGAGTCACCCTGGAAAATAAAAATAAATTAAAAGTATTGATCTTAATTCGAATCCAACCCAACTTACATTGCATGAATCCACAGCTTTTTTGCTATCATTTCTTCCAAAGCACAACATTTTAGCACCATCAATAAAAGTATTAGTATATAGCTCTTCACAACGAGAGTGTTCATATTTGTCCAGCACAGCTTTCATTAAGCGATCTGACATACCCGAACTATTCTCTGTTCTTCCAAAGCCAGTAACCAAAGCTTTAGTATTTGGTCCGTATTCTTTTGTTGGTAAACAAATTGGATGGATTTTTTCACTAAGTTGAACATTCGTGGTTAGTTCAACTAAAGCAATATCTGAATTTTTCGTAAAACTGTTGTAATTTTCGTGTTTAATGAATCTAGAAATTCTGTAAATCTTTGTTTGCTCATCATTTTTTAGATTAGTCATTCCAATTTTTACATTTGTAATGTTTAAAACTATAAATTAAAAATTTTTGAAAATTTTTGTAAAACTTTAAAAAAATCAATTTACCTTTAGTACGTCCAGATTCCTCAATTTTATGAAACTTACAATGAGCAGCTTTAAAAAGGTTTGAAATTTAAATCAGTAAAGTAATAAAAAAAATTGAACTTTAAAAAACTACCAGTCAGTACAAATTTTGGTGATACTAAAGAGCCACCGCATACCCATTTATGTGAGGAGCCACGAAAATATCCTAGAAGCGCTTGATGTGGAAATTCATGTTCGTGTGCTTCTTTACCGCCTAAATTTATATTATTTTGAAATATTAAAAGTGCTCAATCATAATTCAGCTAGATTTACCAACAACTAATTGAACTGATAGATGTTTGCACTTATCATTTACCATACTTAATGGCTCTGGATTAGCTCGAGTACCAGCTACAACCGTGATGGATTTTGTGTACTCTGAATATTCTTTACATTCTAAAAATTATTATTTTAAATTTAAACTTTTTAAAAATTTGGATTATATTGTATTATCTAATTAAGATCTTACTTCTTTCACTGATTCTTTCAAATGTATGATCATGTGGTGCAGGAATCTCTGGAATACAACAAATGATTGATCGCTCACTACATTCGGTAATATCTTCTAAGAAAATTTCTTTTTTTTGAAATTTTTGCATCATATGCGGACAATCATAATAAAATTTACAAAGTCCTTTTTCTCCTGCTCTATTATAGCATGAAGTATTTATTAAAAAATTATTGGCATATTGAGCTTTTGAAAAACTTGAATACAAAAAAATTATTAAAATAAATTTATTTAATGCACTCATTTTGAAAGTCAAAAGAGAAATGAGTAATTTTTTATCAGTTCTTGTTTTTTCGCTCTGAAATAAAATAAAAAAATATTGTAAAAATATTTGTATGCAATAACAGTCAACTCTCAAAAAATGACCTTGAGCAGCACCAGAGCAACATTTCTTTCAGATGATGCAAAAAAAATTATTAAGAGTTTAATTATTGAAGATTTTAAAATTTTCAAAAAATAAAAGGGGACTGTTCACTTAGTACGTAACACTATGAGATAGGAGGGAGGGTCCGAGAGATTGTTTTGGTCTATTATTTCTCACACGTGATTCTTTTGTCAAAAACGAGGAGTTTTGTCAAAAAAACCAAAAAACCTGAAATTCAACGTTACGTAACAAGTGAATGGCCCCAAGGGAGTAGAAATGATTTCAAATTAAAAAAATCGCAGTTTATACACGAAAAATTAAAAGAAAATATACAAATTAAATTCGAATTTACAATTTCAAATTAAAGCACTTAAAATTTAATAATAATCATTTGTTATTTAAGATTTATTTTGTGTTATTCCAAACAATATCTTCGATCCAAGAAAGATACTTGAACACATTGACATAAATACCTAAAAATTTTTTTTAAATTTATTTTTTTAAGAAAATTTAAAAATGTTATTTTTTCTTACCAGGAAATCCAGCCATGCCACAATTTGCATTACCAAAACTAACAACTCCAATAAGTTTGTATGTGCAATATGCTTCTTCATCATTCAAAATTTGCAATGGACCACCTGAATCACCCTAAATCATTCAAAATATTTTAATATAATTCAAATTTTATACAATTTAGGAATAAAATCTTACACCACAAGAATCCTTCTTTTCCGTATGACTTCCATAGCACAACATATTTTCTGTTATAGTTTTCGTGCTAATTATTCTTTGACATTCTTCATTTGAAAATTTTTCCAGTTCAACCTTTAACAAATTATTAGATTGATCCTCCACACCACTTATTCTTCCCAATCCTGTTGCTACAGCTCTAGGCTCATCGTGGCGCTTTGTTGGCAAGCAAATTGGATAAATAAATTGATTAAAATTTACTTTTCTGTTTAATTTAAGCAGAGCGATGTCATTTTCAAATGATTTTGGATTGTAATCAGGATGTTCAATTATTTCAATAACCTTATAATATAATATATTGTAGTCATTTTGTGAACGATCAATCATTCCTAGTTTTACGAATTTTACTTTATCAAGAGACTTACTACCTCTGCAATGAGCAGCTGTATATAGGAAAATAAAAATTAATATTTTTTCAAAAATTAATTCTAAAATTTCTCACCAGTTAAAACATAATTTTCCGACACCAGCGATCCACCACATGCCCACTTGGTTTCATTTTTAAGATTAATATATCCCAAGTGTGCTTGATGTGGAAATTCATGTTGATGTGCTGATGTTCCTCCTTTAAAAAGAATTCAATTTTTTTATAAAAAAATTGAAATTTTTAATTTAATTTAAGTTGAACTTACCCACGATCAATTGTGTAGACTTATGTTGACATTTATCGTTGACCATTGTTGTAGGTTTTGGATTTGACAGTGTGCCAGATATGGTTATAATTGATTTCGTGTACTTGGAATATTCCCGGCATTCTACAAATATTTTTTATAAATTTGAGATCTAAAATTTAATAAATTAACTTACTTTCTTCACTTATTTTGCCAGGTATTCTGCGAATTATCCCAGCACGAGATTCAAAATCCTCATCAGAACTAATCATACTTTTTGTAGTTGTAGAAATTGTTGTGGTAGAAACATCAGCAGTGCAACAAATTATTCCTTGTGAATTGCATTTGAAAATATCTTCTTGATTAATTTGTTGATTTTGTAATTTCTCTACCAAATGTGGACAATTTTCGTAATACTGGCAATTTCCAATCTCATTAGCTCTTGTAACGCAACTTGTTCCAATTAAGAAATTATTTAATTGAGGTTTAGAATCAATTGTCGAAACAAAAATTAAGAAAAATAAATTTTTCAATGTGTTCATCTCGAAAGATTAATTAGAAATGAAATAATGAAGGAATTTTGCTAATTCAGAGTTGTCGCGTGAATGATAATTATGGAAAATATTATAAAATATTGAAATAAAAATACGTTAGTTATGGTAGGTAATTTCCGAAAAAATTCAAAAGTTTTGTTTTTTAACTTTAGAAAAAAATCTTTAAAAGTTTCAAAAGATTTTTTAAGTTATAAGCGGAAAAATAAATTTGCAATTTTTTCTCAATCTAATACAACTTTGTTGCCTCTACTAAGAAATTGATAACATTCTCAGAAATAAAATTCAGTTTATCAACTTGTTTTGCTAATGACATTGAATGCTTAGTTATGTATTTGAGTTTATATAATTTTACTTCGGGTCTTTCGCAAAATTAGCCATGCAGTACACCTCCCTATTTTAAAAAACTTTCTTCAATTTGCTAGGACTTTTTGAGATCAAAATTCCAAACAACCTCCTTCCCCAAATTTTTCTTTACATACAAAAAATTTCAAAACACCCTCTCAAAAAATTTCTGGCTAATCCTCTGGTAAGAAGTTTAAGATTTTGTTATTTTCCTAAAAAAAATTTCAAAATTACAGAATGGATGGTTCAAAATTGTAGTTTTTTCACTAAATTTACGAACGAATCCTTTTATTTTTAGATACAAATATAATTTAACTTGAACGAAAAAATAATAAAATCATAATCAAAAAATTCATTATAAATTTTTATCTTTATCCTTTTTTAGGTTCAGTTAAATTAAGATTTCTTAAAAACTTTCGATTATTCTTCATCTTTCCAAACGATTCCTTCAATCCAGGAGAGATAGTTGTAGACATTGGCGTAAACACCTAAAATAAAATAATTTCATTAAAATTACAAAATTATATTAATTTAATAATTAACAACTTGGGATTCCAGGTGTTCCACAATCTAAAGCTCCAAAGCTAACAACTCCAATAATTTTGTAAGTACAATGAGACTCGTCATCGTTTGAAATTTGCAGTGGTCCTCCCGAATCACCCTAAATTTTTTAAAAACCTTCAATAACTATAAACATCTTTCATGCAATTTGCAAACTTACGCGGCATGAATCCTTCCTCTCTTGATGATCTCCGAAGCATAACATCGTCGAATTGTCAATTTTTTTTAATCTAATTTTTTCTTGACATTCATTATGTGAAAATTTCTCCAGCACAACTTTCATCAATCTTTCAGATTGTGCATCATCTTTACCAGTTGTTCCTAAACCTGATACAACAGCTTTTAAATCATCATGTTGTCTTGTTGGCAAGCATATTGGGTAAATATATTGACTGAATTCTACATTTCTGTCCAATTTTAGAAGTGCAATATCATTATTAAATGTTATTGGACTATAATTTGGATGCTTGATACATTCAATGACATTATAAATCGAAACATCGCTATCATCTTGTAAACGACTAAGCATGCCAAGTTTGACATATTTTTGATTATCTGAACTTTTTTTCGCAGTACAATGTGCGGCTAAAATAGAATTATTTGAATTTGATTAATTGTAATATGATTGAATTTCTTACCGGTTAAAACATATTTTTCAGATACCAGCGATCCACCACACGCCCATTCAATATCTTTAGCTGTTTTAAAGCCAACAAGAGCTTGATGTGGAAATTCATATCGCTTAGCTTCTTGACCACCTTAAAAATAATAAATTCAAATTATTTTTTTACGCTACTCACATTGAAAAGATACATTAATATATTTTTTATTTCCTTACCAACAATCAACGGAACTGATTTATGTTTACATTTTGATAATCCAATTAGTGTTCCTTGTGGATTAAGAATACTAACTCCAACCCTCGTGTATGACTGTGTGTACATTTCAATGTCCTTACATTCTTAAAAATATTTTTAATTATTTGTGAAAAATTAAGGTAAAAAAATTTGTAACCCTAAACTTACTTGTTTTGCTGATAGAAGGACAGCAAATAACTCCATAATTATTGCACATAACAATATCATTCATCAATTTTTGCCGACTCTCAAATTTCTTTGCTAAATTTGGGCAATCTGTATACATTTTACAAATTCCATCCTGATCTGTTTTAGTTTTGCAGTCCGAACCGATATCCAAGCTTGCAGTTAAACTGCATACAATCAAAAGACACAAAATAATTTCAAATGTTCTGCACATTTCTGTGGTCTGAAGAAAAATGAGCAAAAGATTTGCTTTTTCAAAGCTTTTAATTATTTGCAATATGCAAAATATTTCAATATAACAAATGGTTTGAGCAAAAATGACACATGTGTGGTACTAGTCCAAAATGAAAATAAGCCAAGTTTAGAAGGCGCGTATGATAAAAACGAATTTACTAATAGGAATTTTTAAAAATGATATCTCGCTGAAAACTATATGTAAAGTTATAATTTATTTTCTTTTGAAATGAATATGATTTTCTTTAAAGAAAAAGGAAAAAAGTTAAGAAAAATGTGGTAAAAAGAGTGTGTAACTTCAACATTTTCATTGATATTATTTATGAAAACTGCTTTCATAAATATTTGATTAGTATGTTGACGAGACTAAATTGTGCTTGTTTAATATAGTTTAATACTTTATCATGTTTTAAATTGAGATGATTTTAAAATTTGAACTTTAAATCTCTCTAGATGTTATTTGATTGTTACCTTTTATGTTCTAGGTAATCTCTCTATATCTGACTAATCACATGCTCCATTCTAAAACGATACTCAATATTAAAAGTTAGTTTTGCACATTAAGAAACTCAAGTTTAAACACATCCGGAAAGTTTGTATTCAAAAATAATTTACTTAATTTTGAATATACCATAAAGAAATAAAAGACAAAATTAATTTTTTTATCTTTTCAGAATTCTCGAAAATTTTATTATCAACACCGGAATTAAGCAAATTTATATAATACTTCTTTTTTTAATTTTTTTTAAAGAAATCTATTCAAATTTTATCAAAAACAATATTTTTGCGTTCTTCTCAATTTGGCCATACAATTTGTTCAATCCAGTCAATATAATGATACACATTAAAGTATATACCTGTTAACAAAAAGAAAATAAAATATTAATTGACTTCACTTTGATTCTATTTGACTACAAGGTAAATTTCTGACTTACTAGGTGTTTTATGTTTTCCACATCCTTGAACTCCAAAACTCACCCCTCCAATTTGTGTGTAGGAACACAAAACTCTATCATCGGTTCGTACTTGCAGTGGTCCTCCTGAAAAATACAGGATCAGTATTTTTTTCGAATACTTTTATTTTTTATGTGGCACTTACCAGAATCACCCTAAAGAATTTAAAAATTTAAGATTATAATTTAAAAAAAAAAAAAAAAAAAATTAACTTACCTTACAGACATCTTTTATTTCTTCACGATGACCATAACACAATATTGAATTTTTAGTCACATTTCTTATGCTTGGAATATGTTTTGCACATTCAGCATACGAATACTTATCTAGAGTAACCTTCTGTAGGTTATCAGGAAGATGTCGATTTATATTAACATACCCAAATCCAGTTGCTATTGCATTATATTCATCCATATCTTTATCTGGTAAGCAGATCGGATAAATATTTTGACTAAAAGTTACTTTTTTACTTAACCGAAATAAAGCGAGATCATTTTTGAATCGACCTGCATCAGGATGCTTAATGACTTGATTAACTAAAACACCGACTGTTGAGTCATCCATTTCTAAACGACTGTGCATTCCAAGTTTGACAGCTAAGTTGTAATTATAGTAATCTCGTGGAACACAATGTGCAGCTTAAAAAAATATAAAAATTCTTTAATTATAAAGAACTTTAGATCCTAGCATATAAATTATCAAATCTCACCTGACAGAACAAACTCTGGAGATATTAATGATCCACCACATTTCCATTCATACGGTTCGTTGGCAAACTTATAACCAATAAGAGCTTGATGAGGAAATTCATGTGGTTCTGCTTCTATTCCACCTGACATTTTTAAAACTTAAACTTAAAATTTGATTTTTCATCACTTTTTTTAATTTCAGCTTACCAACAACATTTTCAGATAAATCTATAAGACAATTTCCATTTCGTAAAGAAATTCTACTTTGTATGCCCTCCAAATATTCTCTACATTCTTAAAAATGAATGAAAATAAAATTCACACAAAAGTCATTTTTTGTTGTAATCCAAAAATTTTTTTACTTTTAGTGCTTTTTCTTTCTTCTGAATCAGGCCATGATGTTGTGACAAGCATTTTAGGTTTTCTCGTCGATGATGCTGCCACATTAATTTCACCCGGTGGCATTGGACAGCAAATATATCTCAATTCATTATTACAAATCGGAAAATATTCAAGTCTGTCTGGTAAATTTTTATAAGCTTTGGCATATGGCTTGCACGTATCAATATCCACACATTTCCCATCTAAATTCTTGGAACTACAAACAGCATTAAATGATAAATTGCCATAAACAAAATTTAAAAAATTGAGAGTCAAAAATGATAAGAAGAAAAAATTCATTGTCGAGCTGAATATTGCGCGAGATTATAATAAACTAAATGTTGTCAAAAAATTATGATTCTCATTTTTTAAAAGATTCTTATTCTCAGTTTAATTATGAGAAAATTTGAAGAGTTCTTTGCTGTAACAAATGTATACATATTCTTATCTCAAGAGATGAACTAATAGGGAAATTCCAGTTCATATGAATGTTTTCAGAGAAGAACGTGATATAATATATAATATTAAAATATCAATTTTTACTACTCAATAATATTCAATGAATTTTTCTGTGTAAACAAAATTTTTTAAGCAAGTGTTTTGCAAAAATCGGCCAACAAATTTCAAATTTGAAATGACCGGTTTTCAATGTCACGTTCTTCTCTGAAAGCGTTCATATTATTTCATCATTTTTGTTGTTAAATTTATTCAATTCACAAAACTTAGTTTTATAATACTTTATGACGTAATGGAGTTCTACGAACAAAACAGAAAAGGATAATTTGAGGCATAAATTTCACAGAAAAAAATCTAACTTCCGCTATTCCATACAATTTGCTCAATCCAATCAATATAGTTGAAAACATTAACGTAAATGGCTAAAAAGAATCAAATTGGTAAAATTTTAAATCAAATTAGAGATTAAAAATGTTTACCTGGTATGTCTTTAGATCCACAAAGACTTGGTCCAAAACTCACGATTCCAATTTGCATGTATGTGCAATGAACTTGATTTTCATTAGAAATTTGAAGTGGGCCACCTTGAAATTTTATTTTTATTTTTAATTCAATTGCAATTATAGGCTCTTCATAAATGACGTGAAATATTTTAGACTTAACGTAATAATTATCTTATGGAAAATTTTATTTAAAGTGAAACAAACTTTATGACGTCATGAACAAACATTATGACAATTTTTATGCTTCAAATTAAGTATGATGACAATCCTTCATTTTCAACTCACCTGAATCACCCTAGAATTGAGAAATTATTAAAATTTAATTCATCATATTGAAAATTAATTTGCATCAAAATTAAAGATAATCTTAAACCACCAACTAACCTGACATGAATCCTTTGCTTCAGTTCGATGTCCATAGCACAGCATAGTCTTTCCATCAATTAATCTATCTTCGAAATCTTCCTGACATTTTGATATGCCAAATTTTTCTATTACTACTTTCAATAGTTTATCAGATTTGTCTTCGTAATAGCTGGTTTTACCAAATCCAGTAACAATTGCTTTTTCCTCATCATATTGTCTCGTTGGTAAACAAATAGGATGAACATTTTCATTAAATTCTACTATTTGATCTAATTTAAGCAATGCTATGTCATTGTTTGTTGTTGATTTGTCATAATCTGGATGAATAATTTTGTCAATTATTTTGTATACTTTCTGATCGTTACTTTGTGAGAGCGAGTTGATGCCAATTTTGACAAATTTTGTAGGTCGAGCACAATGTGCAGCTAGAAGATGAAATTTTTTGTAAATTTTATGAAATGCTTTTATTGATCAAATTTCGGAACCTGTTAAGATGAACTGAGGGGATATAAGAGAACCACCACAGACCCAGTCAATTGAATCTCCGTCTTCTCGTCCCAAAACTGCATGATGAGGAAATTCGTGTGGTTTTGCTTCAATTCCGCCTTTAAAATATTAATTTAATTTTTTGTTAGTTTTTTAAAAATTTATAACTATTGTTACCAATAATTAATGGAACAGACTTGTGATTGCATTTGTCAAGGACAACTTTTATAGGTTTTTCCCCGGAGAATGGTGTTGCAATGAAATTTATTTTCTTAGTACTTTCAGCATATTCTTTACATTCTGGAATTGATAAATAAATTGGTTTTAAATAAATTTTTGCCATGGGGTCAACACCCCTGCCCTATTTTTCTTCTGTGTCACCTAAATTCTAGACAGTGAACTACTTCTAAAATATTTTTAGATACATCTAACTTACTTTCTTCGCTAATTCTTATTCTTGTCTTAATACTTAGATTTGATGGTGGTGGAAGATCAGAATTACTAGACACTATCAAAGGGCAACAAACTAATCCGTAATTATTGCAAAAAATTACATCTTTAATTTCAATTTCTCGATTTTTAAGCTTATTAACTAAAATGTTACAATTCTTGTAATCAACACAACTTCCTTTTCCACTTGGTTTCAAGTTACACTCAGAACCAATTAAACTATTTGATTCGGATAGATTGATTAGTAAAAAAAATTGAAGACACAAATAAATTAACGATGTCACCATATTGAATGCTAATATAAAATTAAGATTATTTTTCGTATCAAAAACGTGACGATCTTTAGTCTTGAGAAATACATTGAAATTAAAATACAAACAGAATTCTAAGGTTAAGTCACTCATTAATTGCTTAAATACTTCAAACTCTAAAAATTATTGAACTGCAAAAGATGACAAAGATTATTTTTAAAGTAAAATTACAAAGTGACCAATCCTTGCTTCAAAAGTATAACATCTTTATTCTTAACAGTTACAAAACAAGCTCTTTAACACTTTGCAAAGACAGGTCTTTTTATTTGTATAATACAGTTGTATTTAACCTTTTAATGTGTTAAGGAACACCCTGGTAATAATCAATAAGCATAAACACGTTCAACATACAATATTAAATTTGTGGAATTTTTCTCATGACACAATATTGTACCGCTGCATATAGGTTGTTTATCACTGCATTGGTATAGTATAACAAGTTATTTAATATGATCCACTACATTGATAACGCAATCATCACACAAAGATAAAGAAGATGTGAACAATATCTGATGTGAAAGATAAAGAAGATGGAAAGAAAATGTGAATAATTTACACTTCATCTTTCCAGATAATACCTTCAATCCAGTCAAATAATGCAGTTGAAAACATTAAAATTAATAGTAGCTAAAAAATGATTAAAAATTTTATCAGCATCAAGTAAATTTGTATTTTGAATAAGAACTTTTCCCATACAAAGATTACAATCTTTAATAATCTTCAAACTGCTTCATACAAAGATTTTTTTCAAGATTTTAATTTTCATACAAAGATTATAATCTTTGATTTTTAAAGATTTAAATCTGCGGAAGAGTTAGAAAAATTTTAAAATTGAAGCCCTAAATGCACGATTTTTCAAAAGTCCTCTTATGTACTGTCTGAATCTTTTATAACTGCATTAATGCATCAAATTTCTGATTGTTTTTGCACATTGTAATTTCAGAAAAAGATATGGGCTTAAAAATTTTTGTTCCAAAAATAAACATAGTTTTATCAGTCTACTTGAATCACTCTAAAGTCAATGACATTATGAAATTCTACAATTTTTTTAAAGCTTTACAATTCAAGAGATATTTTGAGAAATTTACTTTTTTTTATTAAAAATTCTTTTGTGTAATTACTACACTAATTAGTAATTAATAAAAAAAGCAAGACTTTTGTGGCTTTACTGAACTTGATATTTATTATTCTTTATATAGCTTAACAAACTATTTTGAAACATATGAATTATACATTTTTTACATTACACTATTAACAGCTTACTTGCCGTAAACATTAACTTCGTTTTCCCAAACAATGCCTTCAATCCAATCAATATAATGGAAGACATTACCATATACACCTAGAAGTTAATTTGAGAAATTAAAATTCAATTTTTTCTTTTGTTAACATCAGCTTAATTTTAAGAACACATACTTGGAATTCCCGGAGTTCCACATTGGCTAGCACCAAAATTGACAATTCCAATTAGTTTATATGTGCATCTAACTTCATCATTATTTGAAACTTGTAATGGACCACCTGAATCTCCCTGAATTTTTCAACAAAAAAAATTAAATATATACTTAAAAAGAGACCAAATCACTCACTCTACATGAATCCTTTCTTTCCTTACGCGATCCATAACACAACATTGTTTTTCTATCAATTCGTTGGTTTCTAAGAAGTGACTGACATTCATCATGAGTAAATCTATCAAGAATAACTTTCAACAAATTCTGAGATTGTTCATCGTTCATACCAGTTCTTCCAAAACCAGATACAATGCCATCATTTTTTTCAAGTTGCGATGTTGGCAAACAAATTGGATAAATATGTTCATTGAAATTTACTCTGCCTTTCATTTTGATTAAACCAATATCATTTATTTTCGTAATTGGATTGTATTGCGGATGTGGATATTCTTTGTCAACATTAAATATTAGAACCTTGTTGCCTGTTTGTGAGCGTCTTAACATTCCTAGTTTTACGAACTTAACATGTCCAGTAGATTTATCGCTCAAACAGTGCGTGGCTATTG
Organism: Chironomus striatipennis; assembly: GCA_026123125.1. NCBI lineage: Eukaryota > Metazoa > Arthropoda > Insecta > Diptera > Chironomidae > Chironomus > Chironomus striatipennis. Next base: position 7,680,534 of record CM047392.1, read on the forward strand.
TGTTAAAATTTTTGTTTCTTTAAAGTAGCAGTATTAAATTATTAATCAATAAAGCTCACCAGTTAAGACAAAATTTTCTGAAACTAGTGATCCTCCACAGCTCCAAACAGCCTCTCTATTTGGCCGTGGTTGATATCCTAAAAGAGCTTGATGAGGAAACTCAGAAGCCCCTGCACTGACACCACCTGTACATAATAATCAATTTAAAAAATTACAATATAGATTACATCACATTCCAATGAACTTGACCTAACTGTAGTCATTAAAAATCTCATAACACAATACAACTGATATTAAAAATCATACTACTACCTACCCACAATCAATCCAACAGATTTATGCTGACATTTGTCTGCAATGACAACTTTTCCTGGTTTATTAAGGACCAGTGATCCAATGTAGATTTCTTTCTGTGTTAATTTTCTATATTCTTTGCATTCTGGAAACATTAAAGAAAAAATTAATTTTAATCTAAAACTTCAAGAATTAAAGTTTCATACTTCTGTCACTGATCCTTTGAATATTTAAATCTTGTGGAGGTTCTGGAGGTTCCAAATCCTTATCCCTATTAGGACAACAAACTAATCCTTGTCGTCTATTGCAGTAAGTTGCTCCACTTGTAGCTCCAGGGCAGTCGTCCTTATGCTGACATGTCCCATTATCGTGAGTTTGCCGCGTGTAGCAGTCTGTTCCAACGGGATCTTCATCAGAACTTTGACATTTTACTACAGCAAAAATTAAACAGAGAAAAACGAAATTTCGAACGTTCATCGCAGAAGCAGGAAACTACACTAAGTCGAGATAGAATATTTTTGTATTTTAAACTGTATATTTAGCTGGAATTGAATGATAAAAAAAAATTTATTTATCAAATTAAAGCTCTTTTGAGAACTGGTTGAATATCTTATTACACAAATGTATAAAGTTACAGATAATTTCTGCGAATTTTTAATCTGCTTTTTATTTGATGAAATCTTTCAGAATATCAAATTTAATTGAACGATTCTATGTCATAGCTGGTAAATATTTAGTCGTTTTTAAAATTCAGTTAATTTTATTTTCTTTGTTTTATTTAAGCTTGCTGATTAATAAATTAATTGACACATGTGTAAGAATCTAACGTGAACATTTTCTTTTGATATACCTAAATTATGAACTAAAATTCATGTTTAATACCAAAAAAAATTGATTTATTTTTAAAAATTTATTTATAATTCAAGTTACAACAGCTAAATTTTATTTTTAAAACCAGCTGATTCAAAAATATTATCATGCTTCCCCAGGCCAAACAATAGATTCAATCCAGTCAATAAAGTTAAACACATTTGCGAAAACACCTGCAAGATATTCACTTAACATCAAAAGCTAAAATTACATTAAATAATCTTACTTGGGACACCGGGTGTTCCACAATCAAGAGCCCCAAAGCTCACAACTCCAATTAACTTGTAAGTACAGTTCACTTCTTTATCATTTCCAACTTGAATTGGTCCTCCCGAGTCTCCCTATAATTGATAAACCAAAGCATAAAATTTTTTAAAATAAAAACTATTTATCGTACCCTGCATGCATCTCCAGGATGTGTTTTATTTCCAAAACAAATCATTGAATTTTGATCAATTCTAATGCTTCTCAGAACATTTTGACATTCAGCATGTGGAAATTTTTCCACAAAAACTTTCATTAGTACTTCAGAACTATCTTCAAAACGGCCCGTTGTTCCAAATCCTGTAATTATAGCTTTTTCAATGTTTGGCTGGCTTGTTGGCAGACAAGCTGGATAAAGATATTCTGTAAACTTTACAGTATCGTTAAGCTTAAGCAATGCAATGTCATTGATCAATAATTTTCTTGTATAGCCCGAATGACTGTAAATTTCGGAAATTCCGTACACGAAAACTTTATCATCTGCTTGCGATCGACTGTTCATGCCTAATTTTACATATTTCACTTCTTTATGTTTTGAGTGACGACTACAGTGAGCAGCTATAAAAATTTGAAAAATTTGATATTTTTAAACCATTTTAATGTTAACACAAAAACTAACCCGTAAGAACAAAATTTGATGATATCAAAGAGCCACCACAATTCCATTGAATCTCTCTTCCTGCGTCGTACCCTAATAGCGCTTGATGAGGAAATTCATATTTTTTTGCTGCAACGCCGCCTATTAATATTGAACTTTTAGTTATTAATTTTATTTTCTTTAAATTTTGAGTCTAATTAAGATTTAATAAAATCTAGATAAAATCATTAATTCTTTCTCCGAACCCCCCTGGGTTACGTAATAAGTGAACGGCCCCTTGTAATACTCACCAACAATTAATGGAATTGATTTATGTTGACATTTATCTGTAACGGTAGTTCGACTTTTCATACCGAGCAAAGGCATAAAGTAGTTAACTTTTTGAACAGCAGCTTCATATTCTTTACATTCTAAATATTGAGAAAAGAAAATTTTATAAATTTTTGAAAACTTGGAAAGATTTTTTAAAAAAAAAATACTTTTTGTACTAATTCGCTCGGATAATGAAATATTAGGAATAATTGTAACAATCATAACAATGATCAACCAAATTCTTAACTTCGACGTGATCATATTGAATACTCAGTTATAACTGCTTGAATAAACTCAGTAATCAACATAATGAAACAAGAATTGGGAAAAAACTGATTTTGATAAAAAATTTTAATTGTGCACTAGAATGTTATAAGCACGTTCTTAGAAATTTTTTGAGATAAAACAAGATAAAAACGAAATAAAAAAAAATCATGAGAATTTCATTATGTTATATTCTTTAATTTAAAAAATATTTTTTTAAGTATATTTTCAATTTTAACATTTATTTTCAACATTTCGATTAATCTGCAATTATTATTAATTTAAGATCACAACTTATTCAATAAGTGTTAACATTTACCTTAAAAAAATTAAATTAAATTTCTCCATTCCAGACAATGTCCTCGATCCAATCAATGTAATTAAAAACATTTACATAAATACCTAAAAATTCAATGATTAAAATTGTTGTTCAATTTCAGCCAAAATTTGTGAAAGTCTTACCTGGAAATCCTAAAATTCCACATTCTTTAGCGCCAAAACTGACTATTCCAATTTGCTTGTATGTGCATCTAACTTCATTATTATTTGAAATTTGAAGCGGACCACCAGAATCTCCCTAAAATTTATCCAAAAAATAAAAAAATTGATTATAAACCATATACCTAATCCAAAACTTTCAAAATTTCTAAATTTCGTGATAATCTACGTGACAATCTTCCAAAGCTACGTTACCGAATTTTAGTCTAATCAATAACTTACCCTGCATGAATCTTTTCGTGCTTTACGTGATCCATAACATAACATTGTTTTCTTATCAATCAAATTATTCGCATAAAGTGTTTGGCATTCATCATAAGAAAATCTATTCAGCTCGACTTTCATCAAAAATTCAGACTGTGCATGATCATGCCCAGTTTGTCCAAAACCAGAAACTATCACATCTGCACTTTCAAGTTGCGATGTTGGCAAGCAAATTGGATAAAGATGTTCATTAAAATTTACTTTTCCTTTAAATTTGATGATGCCAATGTCATTTGCATAGTTTTTTGGGTTATAATGTGGATATTTGTGTCTCTGATCAACATCAAAAATTTTGACTCTCTCGTCTGTTTGTGAATGATGTATCATTCCAAGTTTGATAAATTTAACAGGTCCAGTTTCTCTTTGGTCTAAGCAATGAGCGGCTATACAAAGTTAAAAATCAAGTAAATTTAAATTCTTTAATAAATATTACATTCATTGTCAGTACCTGTCAAAACATAATTCTCTGAAATTAAAGATCCTCCACAAACCCAAGTAGTTTCTGCATCTTCACGTTTTTGGTATCCTAAATGTGCCTGATGTGGAAATTCAGAAACCTGTGCATTTATACCGCCTGAAATTCGATGAAAATAATTTTAGTAAAAAACTTTACTATGATGTAATCATTTTCTTCATACATACCAACACTAACGATTAATCCAGTAGATTTGTGCTGGCATTTGTCCTTAATGACAATTTTTCTTGCTCTATTAAGGATTAATGATCCAACGTAAATTTCCTTTTGTGTTGCTTTTGCATATTCTTTGCATTCTGTGAACAAAAACGCAAACTTATAGATGAGTTTAATTTTGAAAAACTAACGAAAATTTAAATTTTGTACTTCTATCACTGATCCTCTCTCCTTGAATTCCTATATCTTGAGGAAGTTCCATTCCTTTATCTCTATTTGGACAGCAAACTAATCCCTGTCGTCGATTACAGTAAGTGATGTCTCGAGAAGCTATTGTTTCACTTTTAACTCCTGGACAGTCATTCATATGCTGACATGTGCCATTAAAATGAGTTTTCCGTGTGTAGCAGTCTGTTCCAACTGGATCTTCATCAGAATTTTGACAATTAATGTTAACAAAAACTGAACAGAGAATAATTAAAATTTGAAAGTTCATATCAGAGGCAAAAAAAATATACTACGTTATGATCGAATGTTTACTAGAGTTTAAATGAAAAACATGAAAAAAAATTTTTATTGATTATTGCAAAATGGAAATTTTGTTGTATTTTCCTGATTCATGTGTATTTAAATTTTAGTAAATAAATTTTTTAATATTGAAGATATTTTGAACTCAATAAATTTAGCGAAATTTTTACATTTACAACAATTTATAAATTTTATTTTTTCAAACTAAAAGATAAGATTACAAGTTATTTTATAAGCATCATCTGATGACTTATTGTCATCTGTTGACTCACACTTCATCATCCCAGACGATATTTTCGATCCAATCAATAAAATTGAATACATTGACGTAAATACCTTTTTAAATTACAAAATGATTAAGTGCTTGATTAATTAAATTCCAATAGTAATACATACCTGGAAATCCAACTTTACCACATGATTTAGCTCCGAAACTAACAATTCCAACTTGCTTGTATGTGCATCTAACTTCATGATCATTTGAAATTTGGACTGGACCACCTGAATCTCCCTAAAATTTGATTTTAAATTGAGACATATTCTTAAAATTATTATTTCTTCTAACTCGAATGTAAAGCTTCCCATTAGTTACTTACTCTACATGAATCTTTCTTCTCTCTCCGAGATCCATAGCACAACATTGTTTTCTTATCAATCGGATTATTCATATAAAGTGTTTGGCATTCATCATGTGTAAATCTTTTCAACCCAACTTTCATTAAATTTTCAGTTTGAGCATGTGTTTGTCCAGTTTGTCCAAAACCAGAAACTATCACATCTGCACTTTCAAGTTGCGATGTTGGCAAGCAAATTGGATAAAGATGTTCATTAAAATTTACTTTTCCTTTAAATTTGATGATGCCAATGTCATTTGCATAGTTTCTTGGGTTATATTGAGGATATTTGTGTCTCTGATCAACATCAAAAATTTTGACTCTCTCGTCCATTTGTGAACGTTGTATCATTCCTAGCTTGACAAATTTAACAGGTCCAGTTTCTCTTTGGTCTAAGCAATGAGCGGCTATACAAAGTTGAAAATCAAGTAAATTAAAATTCTTTAATAAATATTACATTCATTGTCAATACCTGTTAAAACATAATTCTCAGAAATTAAAGATCCTCCACAAACCCAAGTAGTTTCTGCATCTTCACGTTTTTGGTATCCTAAATGTGCCTGATGAGGGAATTCCGATAGATGTGCATTTATTCCACCTATAATTTAGCATAAGTGAACACAAAATTCACATTTTGAAGCCTAAGTATTCGTTGTGCGACTTCCATGATGATAATTTTACATACCCACAATCAATCCAGTTGATTTATGCTGACATTTATCTTTAATGTAAACTCTTGGTTTAGATAACCCAATGTAAATTTCTTCCTGAGTTGCCTTCAAATATTCTCGACATTCTGTTAACATAAAATTAAAATTATCAAGATTAACATTAAAGATTTAATTCTTATACTATACTTCTATCACTGATCCTTTCTCCTTGAATTCTTATATCTTGTGGAGGTTCCAATTCTTTGTCTCTATTTGGACAGCAAACTAAACCCTGTCTTCGATTGCAGAAAGTAATGTCCTGAGAGGGTATTGCACCGCTTTTTACTCCTGGACAATCATTCTTATGCTGACATGTGCCATTAAGATGAGTGTTCCGTGTGTAGCAGTTTGTTCCAATTGGATCATCGTCAGAACTTTGACATTTTATCACAGTAAAAATTAAACAGAGAATTAAATTGTGAACATTCATCTCGGAGGAAGGAAACTGTACTAATCTTTGTTTGAATAATTCCTAGAATCATAGCTGTAAAACAATAAGAAAATTTATCATTGATGATTCATGATTTTAATGTACTGTATTTTCCATAAAATTAGATACTTATAAATAAATAAAAATTCATAGATTAAAATTTTTAAATGTTTTATAAACATATTATGTCCATTTATCAAAATCGTTTAACCTCTGCAAATGAAGCAGGTAAATAAATATTGTGAAAAAATTTATAATTTTATAAAGTATCAAAATAAATTCAAATTGATTCAATCGATAGTAGTTATATTGGTTCGAAAATTTACACAAGTATCTTGACAAATAATCTTGATAAAATTTTATCTATAAGTCCGTTATTAAAAAGACAATACGCTCTAGTTCCAAACTTCAAAAAATCAAATTATAATATTTGGAGGTCATGGAGTAGTATAGAGAATAGTTAAGCTTCACCAGGCCAAACAATAGATTCAATCCAATTAATATAGTTGTAGACATTTGCATAAACACCTTTAAGGAAATTCACTTAATATCAAATGATTAAATTTCATCAAATAATCTTACTTGGGACACCGGGTGTTCCACAATCTTTAGCACCAAAACTCACAACTCCAATTACCTTGTATGTGCACTTAGCTTCATCATCATTTCCAACTTGCAATGGTCCACCTGAATCACCCTGAATTAATGAACTTACAGTTTTATTTTTTTAAAAATAATTAACTAAAATTTTTCCAAACCTGACAAGAATCTCCTTGATGTGTTTTATTACCGTAACAAATCATTGAATTTCCTTCAATTCTTATATTTCTCAAAATATTTTGACAATCAGCATGTGAGTATTTTTCTACAAAAACTTTCATTAAAACCTCTGAAGAGTCATCAAAACGACCAGTTCGTCCAAATCCCGTGACAATTGCTTTTTCATTTTCTGGATGAGTTGTTGGCAAGCAAGCTGGATAGAGAAAATCCGAAAATTGTACAGTTTCATTTAGTTTAAGCAGTGCAATATCATTATTAAATCTTTTTCTTGTATAACTCGGATGGCCAATGATTTCAGAAATTCCGTATACAAAAACTCTATCATCTGATTGTGATCGACTATTCATGCCTAATTTTACATATTTAACCTGATTATATTGCGGACTTTGGATGCAATGAGAGGCTGTAGAATAAATTAATTTAAAATAAAATTTGATTAATGGCTTCGTACTCCAGATTTTTTTTTTGTGATTGTCTCTAGAGTCCCTAATTATAAAAATCTTAATAAAGAAACAAAATTTTCATAAAAAAAACTTACCAGTAAGAACAAAGTTTGATGATATCAATGAGCCACCGCAATGCCATCCAATTTTATTATTTGTCTCATACCCTAAAAGTGCTTGATGAGGAAATTCATGTTTTTTTGCCTCTACGCCTCCTACCAATGATATTAAAATTTAATATTGTTTTATGTAATCTACCAGAAACTTATTTCATTTATTTCCTTACCAACAATTAATGCAATTGCCTTATGTAGACATTTATCTGTATAAATTTTACGTTTAGGGAAGCCTGGCAAGCCCATAACGTAACTAACTTTTTGAGTTACTTCCTCATATTCTTTGCATTCTTTATTTAAAAAAAAGAACTTAAATTCCAAAATTATTTTTAAAAAATATTTAAATCCTCACTTTTAACACTTATCCTCTGCAGTAAAGAATCATCAGGTATGATTGCAATGAAATACAGCACAAATAAAGAAAACTTAAACTTCGATGTGATCATTGTGAATGCCAAAAATCAACTGCCTACACAAACTCATTTTTGATCATAATTCAGCTGAAACTTATGCAAAACCGGTTTTGATAAGCGCAATATAAAATTAAAAATAATTTATCCCAATTGTTATATTGCGTGAATTTTTTGGAACCGAGTATGATGCAATGTAATTTTTGATAAAAAAATAAAAAGTTTTTAAAAATATTTTTATTTAAGATGTCACGGATTGTTAATCCGATATTTCATAATTATTTTATCGACCCAACTGCCTTTTGCATTTTGAATCATTTTGAACTTGTAAAAGTTCAATTTATTAAATTAAACTTGTTTTGACCTCTATTTTATTTTTCTAATCCAAATTAATAAATTCAAATAAAAATTCTTTTATGTGTTAAAGGTTCCTCTCTCCACACGATTTTTTCAATCCAGTCTAGGTAATGGTACACATTAGTATAAACACCTATGAATAAATATATCAAATCATATTTTATTTCAAAAAGATAATTTTTCATACCAGGAATTCCTTTCGTTCCACAATTACTAGCTCCAAAACTGACGACTCCGATTTGAGTGTAAGTACATTTTGAAAAATTATCATTGAAAATTTGAAGTGGACCGCCTAATAAATAAAATTTATAGAATTATAATTTTTAAAATTTTAAAAGAACTAACCTGAATCTCCCTGTGAAATAAATAAAAAAAAATTAAATTAATAAACATTTGAATAAAATAATAAAAATCAATTTCTTACTTTACAAGCATCTTTTTTGCTCTTTTTATCACCATAACATATCATTATGTCTTCAAAAACTGTTTCCTTTTGCCGATTCAAAACATCTCTACAATCCGAGAATGAAAAATGTTGCAATCCAACTTTTAATAAATTCTCTGAAACAGCATCAACTCCACCGGTTCTTCCGAATCCTGTCACAACTGCATCATTAGTATATTGACGAGTTGGTAAGCAAATTGGATAAATATATTCATTAAACACGACTGTCTCATTAAGTTTTAGAAGTGCTATGTCATTTTGGCTTGTTATTTTATTGTAATTTTCATGTCCAAATGTCTCTGTGATGGTATAAATTTGAATCTTATCACTTGATTCTGAACGAGTAAGCATCCCTAATTTGACAAATTTGACTTTTCCTGTTTCTTTGGAATCCAAGCAATGTGCAGCTGTGAAATTTTTAAATTGATCGTCAGTCTATCAAATTAAGGAGAATTACTCTCACCAGTTAAAATGAAATTTGATGAAACTAAAGAACCCCCACATGCCCATGTTACAACTGTATTTCTTGGTGAATAACCTAAAAGTGCTTGATGAGGAAACTCGAACAAAGTTGCTTCAGTTCCTCCTGCAATTTATTATTATTTTTAGTACAAATTATAAGTTTTAATACCAAAACATGCTTTAAAGTTAACTCATGACTATGTAAAACCTCTTGTGATGGTTACCATCATATTTATTAATTTATAATTTACCAATAACAAGTGCTGCACCATTCCGCTGACATTTATCCTCATAAACTGTTTCAACTGGAAAGCTTGGATGACCTCGAACATAATAAGGAATTTGTGTGATTCTCTCATATTCTTTGCATTCTATGGGTTAATAAAACAAAGTGTTATTTCCTAAATTCATATGCAAATAAAAGCACAATTTACTTATTTCACTAATTCTTTTATTAGCTAATCCGAGTTGAGCATTGAAAATGACAGAAAGTATTAAGAAAATATTTTTTAAAGTGATCATTTCACTTGTTATAAGTTGACTAAACAGATAATTCTCTTTATGTGATTTTATTTTTCTCTGAGATTGAAATTTGTTTGTATAAAACTGAATGTGGTCAAAGGCTATCGAAACATGGGATTCCCTCATTGATAAGCATCAGTGATGAAATGAATAGCAAGTAAAAAGAAATTGTAAAATTTAAAAAAGTAATAAAACAAAAAAATTGGCCTGAGAAAAAAATCTTCGTCGGAAACGCGCAATTTTCGGCAATTTATTTTTTTTTTTTTGTTCTTTTTCAGTTTTAGTAATTTGTAGATAAATTTGATTAAAACGTCTTTATTTCATCGACTATACTGATATTATAATTTTATTTGATACATTTATTGTTAATTAAAAATTTTAAGATTGAAATTAAACTTCATTTTCCCATACAATTCTTTCGATCCAATCGAGGTAGTGATAGACATTCACGTAAACTCCTAAAAGGAAAAAAGTATAAAAACCTGAAATATTACAAAATTTAAAGTTCACAGACCTCCCACAGTTCCACATCTTTGAGCACTAAAGCTAGTAACTCCAAGAATTTTATATGTGCATTTTGAGAAATCATCGTTTGCTACTTGAAGTGGTCCTCCTGAGTCACCCTAGAATTCATAAATAATTTTAAGTTATAAGTGATGAATATTAAAATTTTAAATTTTTTGACTCGAAAAAATTAGCTTAAATCTCACATCTCAAACATTAAACTCACCCTACAAGCTTCACCTCTATCAGTACGATTTCCAAAGCACAGCATTGAATCTTCATCAATTTGATTACCAATAATATTCTTGCATTCATTGTAAGAAAATCTTTCGAGTGGTACTTTCATTAATTCTTGAGTTACAGATTCATGCTCACTAGTATGGCCAAATCCAGTTAGAATTGCTTTCACATTATCAGGTTGAGATGTTGGGAGACAAATTGGATAACGATATTCATTGAAATACACGTCACTTTTGAGCTTCAGAAGTGCAATATCATTTTTTAAGGCTTTTCGTGTGTATTGAGGATGTTCAATGCTTTCTTCAACTTCAATAATATCTGTGAAACGGTCGTCTTGCGATTGAGTGTTCATACCTACTTTGACATATCTTACAGGAATGGTTCTTCGATTTTTGAGGGCACTTACGCAATATGCGGCTGTGTAAAAAAACATATTGTGGAATTTTTGAACAATTGTAAATTTTTCAGTTTTTTTAAACATCGTTCACAAGGGATGCCAGAAATTTACGGTAATTTTTCAGAAAATACTATTTTTTCATATAAAACCCCCTCAATAATTGTGTTAAGAAATTAAAACTTAAATATCTTGAGCATTAATGAAAGATTTTCAATTTTTTTGTGTTTAAATGATTATAATCTTAATACTAAACAAATTAAATTTAAAATTTTTTTCAAAAAACTTAAATCGTTCACAATACAACAGTTTTAATTTTTTGATTTTGGTCCCGAAAAACCCGGGACCGGGAAATCGAGAAAGCCTAATTGATAAATCATCCTTAACTTTACCTGTTAGAACAAATTTAGATGAAACCAAAGATCCACCACAAAACCATTCATATTCATTATTTGACTTGTATCCCAATAAAGCTTGATGAGGAAACTCAAATAAATTTGCTTTTTCACCACCTTTAGATAAAAATAAAGTAATTTTTCAATATTCAACATTTATTATTTTCAAAAAACTGACCTACGACCAATGCGGCAGAATTATGCTTGCATTTATTAGTAAATGATTTCCGAGTGGGTCTTCCTGGAATGGCCATGTAAAAGCTAAGTTTGTAAGTATATCCTTCATATTCTTTGCATTCTAAATTTCAAAAAAAAAATATTGAAAATACAAAATAAAGTTAAAGTTTTGTTTCTACATACTTTTATCGCTGATTCTTTCACTGAAACAAGTAACAAACAAACTGCAGCTCAAGAATAAGAGACTCAAAATTTTTATTGCTGTCATTTTGAAAGCTTGATCGTGACTGAATAAAATTTGGATGAAATTTAAAACTATACTTGATGCTTGCATATTTATAAAAATTAGGAAATGAAGCATTGTTTTGATAATTTATGCAATTCACACGACAAATGCTATCATTTCGAAATTCAAATATGGGGTGCATTATAAATAAAATTCGCAGAAGAGATTAGAAGAAAATGCTGAAATATAAGACTTGTTATCAAAAACGCAAAAAAAATAATAATTTAATTTTAAAAAAATTTTTTTTTGGACAATTTTTGTTTAATTCTTCAGTTAGCTTTTTAATTTATTTATTTGAATTTCTCAATATAAATGAAATTAATCATTCTTATAAAAATAATAGGACTTTATTAAGTGTTTCTTTCGAATCTGTTAAATCTCTAGTTGCTCATATTTCATCCTTCCATACAATGCCCTCAATCCAATCCAAATAGTTGAATACATTTGCAAAAACACCTTAATTATTTTTTAGAATAAAAAAAAATTTTGTTAATCAAAGTTTTAAGTTTTTAATAATGTTTAATTTTTTTTCTTCTTAATTTAGGTATTTGTTTAAAATAAAATTTAAAAATTTTAAAAATTTATTTTATATTTTTTTTTCAAATTATGTAGGTATTTTAATTTGATTTTTAATTTAAAATTAAGGAATTTAGATATTCTAAATGTTTACATCAATTTTATAATTTTTCTTACCTGGAAATCCAATCTGTCCACAATCTTTAGCACCAAAACTTACTACACCAACTTGTGTGTAAGTACATTTTGATTCGGCATCATTTAAAACTTGAACTGGCCCACCCGAATCACCCTGTTAAAAAATTAATATTCAATTTTTTTTTTCGAGGGTGTGGAACTGATCAAATTGATTTTTGATCATTCTTGATCTTTTTTGATCATTTTTGATCTTTTTTGATCATTTTTGATCATTTTTGATCAATTTGATCAGTTCCACACCCTGGATTTTTTTTTTTTTTTTAAAAAAATCTCCAAAAATTGTCAACAAACCTCACAAGCATCTTTTCTTTCCGACCGATGACCAAAACAAATCATAGTTGATTCATTCAACCTTCTTAATCTATACAATTGTTGGCATTCATCAAAAGTAAACCTTTGCAGACCAACTTTAAGTAAATTATCAGATTGTGAATGGCTCATTCCAGTTTTACCAAATCCAGTGACGATAACTTCAGGATCTTCGTTTTGTTTTGAAGGTAAGCAAATTGGATAAATTCTCTCATTAAACTCAATTGTGGCATTGAGTCTTAAAAGTGCAATATCATTATTGAAAGATCTTTTGGAATATTCTGGATGTTGAAAAATCTCAGCAACACCATATATGGCTGTAAAGTCATTATTTTGTAGTCTTTGAAGCATTCCTACTTTAACATGTGATACTTTAACATTTTTCGGATGAGTTAAGCAATGAGAAGCTAAGAAAACAAAATTTTGTCAATTTACTGATATTTTCATGAGGGGTCATATACAAATGACGTCTATGAGATAAGGGGTCGTTCACATAAGATGTCCGATTTTTAGTGGGGTATGAGGCAGTGCAACAGTTTTAAACAATAGTATTTTTTTAAATGAAAATTTTGTGACAGAGGGGGGAGGATGGAGGTCTAAAATTCCATGATTTTGATGGACGTCATAAGTGAACAACCCCTAAAATTCTCACCTGTTAAAATAAAATTTGACGAAACTATGGAACCACCACATGACCATTCAATCCTTCTACCAAATTGATATCCCAACAACGCTTGATGAGGAAATTCATATATCATTGCATTCTCTCCTCCTATCAGTGCAGAAATTAATAAGGAATTGCCAATTAAATTAGAAAAAGTAGGCAAACGAGGTTATCTACAAATGTCACTGCATAGATTGTAGCCTTTAGTATTACTTCTTGATTAATGGAATAACCCTAGTAACCAAAATCGACCTAATGTATTCCATTCATGTTCCTAAGGAAGGTCAATGTAATACATATGGAATACTTTGGTTATATGGGATAGATAGTTTATTTAATAATTAAGAGAAATTTGTTTTAAAATAGCAATTTTTGGATAACGAAAGAGTAAATCAAATGCAAAATATCAGCATTATGGATCAATAACTTTAGGTATAAACTGACTGTGACTATTATATTAAAACATTTATAAATTCTTCCAAATTTAGATCATGACAGAACATACTAACCAATAACCAATGGAACAGATTTATGTTTACATTGATCAGTTACTATTTCGTTGGTTGGAAAGCTTGGATGGCCTCTGATGTAATATGGAATTTGTGTTATACTCTCATACTCTTTACATTCTGTAAATTATAATTTTGAGAGTAAATGTTATTATTTTGACTGTAAAAAATGAGAAAATAAGCAAAATAATTCTCACTTTTGGCACTTATTCTCTGATTCGCAGATGAAAAATTCACAAGTATAACAATTGTTAGAATCGCTAAACGCACTAGTTTTGATGCGATCATTTCAAATGCTGTAAACAGACTGTGAGTTTATTTTCTTTATTTGATTTTATTTCTCTGAGAAATTTGAATAAAATTTAAGAAGTATCATTAGCTCTAGACTCAATTTAAAGTCATATTCGGTGAGATTTTTTTATGTAAATATTTAAAATAATCATTAAACAAAATTAATTGATTTTTGATTTTTTTTCTTATTACACAGTACAACTGATTACTATTGTAATGAAATTCAACTACTAAAGAATGCATTTCAAAAACTCAGATTCGTTAATTTTTGCATTTTTATTTGTCCAGTTTCTTTTCGTCAGTGCAGCAAATATAATTCAATTCCTTGTTGCAAAAAGTTACTTCATCTGATGGAAAAACATGAACATCTTCAACTGTCTCGCAATCATTAAAATCAATACAAACTCCATCAGATTCATCATTGGTTTTGCATTTTGTATCCTTTTGTAGTTCAGTGCTAAGAGATTTTTAAAAATAATTGATTTCATACAATTTATCTAAATGTGAGCTACAGACCTGTTATTTGATACCCTTGACTTGAGCAATTTTATTTCTTCATTGAGTTGATTTATTAATAAATCTCTATCTATTAAGTTTTCAGTCAAACTTTAATAAAAAAATAAAATACGAAAATCAGAAACTAATATGATAATCTAATGTCATGAAATGTCACTTACTTGAAGTTTTTTTGTCTACTTTCCTCCAAAGCAGTTTTATATTCCAAAATTTCTAATTCCAATTTCTTATTTTTCTCCAAAACATCTCGCAAAAGAAGTTTATCATCTTGTCCAGTTGTAATCCAGCTATGAAAATCTAAAACATCCGTAAAAATTGCATATGCATAAATTTCACATCCATAAAGAACATTATATATTGATGACGATACAATTCCTCGAAGATAGTGTTTTCCATTTTGTACAACCATCAATCCACCTCCACTATCACCTGTGCATACATTAGTTCCATTTTTATATCCTGCACAAAAAGTTCGATGTGTAACAAGAGATTGATGTTTCTCACTATTGGCACAAAACTCATAGCTATGAATTGGTATTTTAATAAATCGAGCTACGTTTTCGATTTCGTTAAATTCACTTTTTCCAAAACCAACAACAATTCCCTCAGTTTTGTTTGAAACTTCAGATTTTGATGCTGCTATACAAAGAGGCTGAATATATTCATCAAATATTACATCTTTTATTAACTTTATCATAGCAATATCTGCATCATAAGATGTTGAATATCGATTCCATTCATGATGAACATGAATTGACTTGACACTCATTGTAATTCTTCCTGGTTCCTGTGTATCTGTCAAATTATGAGCTCCAAGAATAACAAATATATCTTTAGGTTCCAAAGGTTTTAATTTATTGTTTCCTTCAATACAATGAGCAGCTAAAAAAATCTAAAGGTTTTTATGAAAAATTAAAAATCGAATTTTAACTAAGAATACCTGTAACCACCAAATTCTTTGAAACAAGTGATCCGCTGCAAAAAAATTTACCAACAATACTCAATGTAAGTGCTGCAATCCTGGAAAAAGCACAGAATTAACAATGAATGTTGAGGATTTTATGGATTATTTTTTACCATGGATAAGTGCCACGGTGTATTTGATTTCCATAATATATATTAGGGGATAAAATTTTTTGTTTACCACAAATTGAATCATTCTAGTCTAAGTGTGAGGAAAATTCAAATTTGAAATTAATTTAGCTAAATTTGTATTTAATCAAATTCCTTACCATTAATGCGAAATAATAAGTTTAAGTTTTCAAGATAGAACACATCATTAGCAATGAATAAAAAAATTGTCTTTAAAGGTTTACTTACCTCCTCAATTTTCCATGATGATGCTAAAAAATATATTTTAATTAAAGAGGTAATCGCAATAAATATGGTAATTATAAAAATTACTCGAACTATCTTCTTCAATAATTCCAAATCTTGATGAAATTGAGTCTTCCAAAGGACAACAGACATATCTTCTTTCGGTATTACAGATTTTGATTTGATTTAAAAGATTTGTTTGATTCCTAAGCTTCTGTTCAATTAATTTACAGTTTTTATAGAAAACACATACGCCTTTAGAGCCATCGTGAGCTTGACAATTCGATCCAATAAATAAATTTTCACATTTTACTTTCAAAGTTATTAAAAATAATAAAATAATCAAAATGACAAAAGATGTTCTTTTCATTATAAATCTGTAGAGATAACTGAAACCTGATTGAGACATAATTTTTTTTTAAATAAATTAAAGAGAAATGAGAGTTTGGAATGAAAAAGAAAACATAAAAAGAGATTAAAATTTATTTTTTTGACAATTTTTTAAAATTTTATTGAATTAATAAAATTTTATTAAGTAAGTAAGATAAGTAGTTCCCTTTACTCCTCCAAGGAGTGTTGGGGCGTTGATTTCAACGTTCCAATATCACTTATCTCAGGCATTAAATGTGAGGATATGTGATAAGCATATCGCTCACGCCTGGGATCTACAGTTTTTGACATGTGAAAAATTTCCCATGCCGAGTCTCGAACCCATGATCGCAGGGTGTTGCAATAATTAGGTACCGAAGTACTAAACCATTCCGCCACCGAGCCACTTCGACTCACTAATAACTAATAAAATTTTATTGACTTTAATAAAATTTTACAAATAAAACTATAGGGCCGCTTTCACTAAGGTGGATAATCCTTTCCGAAGATTATATCCTTTCTTTCGATCCGAGGATAATCCACACAAAAGTGGATTATCCTAAAAATGTAAAACTTGGGGAGACTAAGTTCAACATTTTCGATTTCAGCGTGGATAATCCACTGGATAATATCTGGATAATATTTTTTAGTGAAATCCATCAATCCACTTTTGAAATCCATAATTTTTTAAAAAAATAAGTTTTCCTAATTCTGTTTTTCTAATTAACATCTGAAATATATAAATTTTTTAACTTTTATATTATCACAAAAACATTTAAAAAACGGCCTCGCCGAAAAAAAAAATTATTCGTCAGGAACGCTCTGTTTTTATCAATTTACTCTCATTTTTATTAGAAAATATATTGTTTTAATATTTCATCATGTGTATTTCTTTGATACAATTATTTCAATACCTAATTTGTATAAATACCATGCTTAATTTCGTTAAAAAATCAATTTTAATGAGCGTTCCTGACGAAGAATTTTAAGGAAAAATGAATTTTTATTTTTAAAACTGTCAATATCTCTGCAGCTACTGCAGTAATATTCAAAGATTTTTTGTCAAAGTGTCTGTAATCACTTGCCTAATAAATCCTAACATTAAAATATATATTTGAAATTGTTAAAGCATAGAAAATTGCAAATTTATGTTCAAAAATCTGCAACGGTCGCCATAAATTTGAATTTTCCAGTTGACAAAAAATTTGGAAAAAATTGAAATACTCTTGATTTAAGCAATAATTCAGGCATATAAATACATGAAATTAAAATTTAAGTTTAACTCTATAATGTATTTCATGAAATGAAAATTTTATTAAAATTTGAATTTTAAAAACCCGTTATTCTGAAATCCTCATTTTTTCAGTGAGGCCGAAAAAATAAATTATTTTAGAAATTTTTATCATAGTTAAAAATATAAGTATCTTGACAAATAATTTTGATGAAATTTTACCTATAAGTCCGTTATTAAAAAGGCTATACGCTCTAGTTCCAAACTTCAAAAAATCTAATTATGATGTTCGGAGGTCATGGAAATAGTTAAACTTCACCAGGCCAAACAATGGATTCAATCCAGTCAATATAGTTGTAGATATTTGCATAAAGACCTTTAAAGAAATTCACTTAATATCAAATGATTAAATTTCATCAAATAATCTTACTTGGGACGCCGGGAGTTCCACAATCTTTAGACCCAAAACTCACAATTCCAATTAATTTGTATGTACATTTCACTTCTTCATCATTTCCAACTTGCAATGGTCCACCTAAATCACCCTTAAATAACATCTTATATATATTATTGTTAATTTAAATTGTATTTTGACTCAAACTTACTCTGCATGATCCTCCTTGATGTGTTTTATTCCCGTAACAAATCATTGAATTTCCTTCAATTCTTATATTTTTCAAAATATTTTGACAATCAACATGAGAATATTTTTCTACAAAAGCTTTCATTAAAATCTCTGAAAAGTCATCATAACGATCAGTTTTTCCAAATCCAGTTACAACTGCTTTTTCATTTTCTGGTTGAATTGTTGGCAAGCAAGCTGGATAGAGAAACTCCGTAAATTGTACAGTTTCGTTAAGCTTAAGTAGTGCAATATCATTATTAAATCTTCTTCTTGTATAGCTTGGATGTCTAATAATTTCAGAAACTTCATAAATGGATACTTTGCTATCTGATTGTGATCGACTGTTCATGCCTAGTTTTACATATTTAACTTGCGTACGTTGTGAATCTTGGATGGCACTTGCAGCTGAAATTACAATCGAAATTATTTAAGCTCAAGAATCTTTTTAAATCAATAGGATTTTACCAGTTAAAACATAATTAACTGAAATGAGAGAACCTCCAGCTAGCCATGAAATTTGATGATACTTCTCATAGCCTAAAAGGGCTTGATGAGGAAATTCATGCTTCTTCGCTTCTACTCCGCCTATTAAAAATTTTATCTTTCATTCGAATGCATTCATCGCAAAAATTAAGAATTGTTTTCCTTACCAACAATCAATGCAATTGGTTTATGTAGACATTTATCTGTAATAATTCTACGTTTAGGGAAGCCTGGCAAGCCCATAACGAGCATAACTTTTTGAGTTACTTCCTCATATTCTTTGCATTCTTGAATTTTAAGAATAAATTAATTTTACTAAACAACATTAGTTTTTTTAAACGAAACTATACTTATTGAACTTATCCTTGTATCCGGATTTTTATTCCTAGGACGCATTGCACTATTTGAATTTATAAATTTAATAAAGTTAGTTTTAAAAACATAAAAAAATAATAATACAAGAACTTGCATTGGTTTTTGAGTTGTTGTAGTAAATAATTTCAATTGCTCAATTTCATACAAAAGTTTAGCAACTTCTTCTTGAAGCTTTTCATTTTCCGACTTCAATTTTCTGTTTTCTTCTAAAAGCTCTTTAACCAAAATTTTTTCATCTTTGCCTGACGTTATCCAATTGTAAAATTCTAAAATGTCTGTAAAAACTGAATATGAAGTTATGTTACATCCTATGATAGGATCAGATATTGAAGAGGAAACGATTCCGCGTAGATAATTAATTCCATTATAATTAACAATCAATCCACTTCCACTATCACCTACACAAACGGCAGTTTTATTTGCATAACCTCCACAGAATGTTCGACGAGTTACAAGACTTTCAAAATCAGAACTATTGACACAAAATTCATAGGTATGAATTGGTGTTGGAATTTTTCTCGCAATATTTTCAACATCCCTGTATTCACTTTTTCCGAAACCAGCAACAACACCTAAATTAATAGCTGCTTCTTCAGAACCTGGTGTAGTTAAACAAATAGGTTGGATATAATTAGAAAAAGCAACATCATGTCCTAATTCCAATATAGCAATATCTGCATCGTATGAGGTTGTATAAGGATTCCAATCATGATGTACATAAATTTCTTTCACAGTTTCAGTAACGGTACCATGTTCACGGCGGGCTTCTAGATCGTGAGCACCAATAATGACAAAAATATCTTTTGGTTTGAAATCATTAATTTTTTCCTTTCCCTCAATACAGTGTGCAGCTTTTAATGATTTTTTTTTATTATTTATATAAATTGTTGATTTTTTTTTATAAAATCACCTGTTACCACTAATTTCTTTGACAGTAATGACCCTCCACAAAAAAGTGCATTACTATTTGACTGAACGAGTGCAACATTCCTAAAACAATTGATTGTGCTAGAATTTTGCTAATTCTAAATTTTTAAACTAAAACATACCATGGAAATTCTCCACGTCTGCTTTGAATTCCACCATATGATGTTCCGAAATGAATTTGAACTTTTCCACAACTTTCGGGTTTACTCTATACTCATCAAAATTTTAAAAAAGATTAATAACAAATAAAATGAATTTTATTTAATTTGAGTGCAAAAAGTTTAATTTAAAAATCACCTCAAGAAAATTCCATGATGCACCTATAAATTATGTAAAAAAACACATTTATAACAAATTAAAATGATTTAAATACATAAAATATTACCTTTTACTTCTATAAGTGAAAAAAATTGAAATAAAAAATATGACAAAATCATTTTAGTAATCTGAATATGACTGAAGATTTAAGACTGCTAATTTAAGAGTGCAAAAAAAAATTGAAAAAAATGAGAGTGTTTGTTTAAAAAAAGAAATATGAAAAAATATAGGTACTTTTTTGAGAAAAAATCTCTTTATTTATTCCTATCAATAAAACGAAATGTTTAAGTATTAAATAAACCTTTTCTTAGAAAAAGTCAGAGGTCAAAATACGCACATGGCAAGTATTTTTTTCTAGTTCTTTATCTCCTCCAATCTTCTCCTTGATCCAATCAACATAATCATACACGTTTAAGAAATAAGCTAGATAAAAATTTAAAAATTAAAATCAATTTAAATGAAAAGTAAAACCGATTGATTAATCTTACCTGGACCTTTAGTACAATTTCCAAAACCAGTATCAAAAATACCTATTAAAGTATAAGAACATATGGATTCATTTTCATTTAAGCCCATGTGACCTTTTATAAGTGAGGACCAATAATTATTTAAAACTTGAAGTGGTGATCCTGTGTATTAGAAAAATTTTAAAGTTAACCAACGAATGTTTAAATATTCAAATTTTGAACATTACCTGAGTTGATCTTAAATAAAAATAAAAAAATATATAAATATTGTTAATAAATTGAATTAACCAACAAGTTTTACACTTACATGACATTTCTCAGTATTATTCAAAGATTTGCCATAACAAATTCTTCTATTGGGATCATAATCATAGCCCATGTAATTATTATTGCATTCTTCAATTGAGTAATTTTCGAGGACATTTTTCTCTAAATATTCTCCAATAACATATTCTTGTTCATTGCGCATTACGAATCCAGATACTATTGTGGAATATTCCCATTGAAAAGTTGGTAAGCAAACTGGACAGATGAACTCGTTAAACCTTACAGACTCTTTTAGTTTAACAAGACCAATGTTATCAAAATTCCTCCAAAATAAATATCCAGGATGTAAAAATTTCTCTTCAACAACATACTGGTGAACATTTTCGTCATTTTGTGCTAAATTTATCATTCCAAATTTCACCACTTTTGGTCCACTGAACTGTTGATTAATCATACAACTGGTGGCTGAAATTAAATATTCTAAGATACTTAATAAGTCAATAAATATTGTATAAAATCCTATTACATGTCACAACAAAATTGTGAGAAATTAAAGCTCCGCTACATCTCCAGAATATTTTATCAGTTCTTAAACGAGCGTGAGGAGTTTCAACGTTGTATCCAAGCAACGCATGATGAGAAAATTCATATTGATTTGCTCGGTCGGTTTGACTTCTATGAACAACTAGAATTTAATAAAAATTTAAAGATATAATTTAAGAATTTCAACATTGAAGGACCCTTACCTTTTTTACCAATATTTGGATCAGTCGTGGTTGTGGTTGTACTAGTCGAAGTTGTCAATGGCTCTCCTGTCGTTGAAGATTGCGTGGTTTGTTCTTGTTTTTTAGTTGTTGATGGTTCTACAGTTGTTGTTGTAAATTGCATCCTCAATCTTCGAATTTCCTCTTGAAGTTCTCGTAATAAAATTTGTTCATCCTTTCCAGTCGTTATCCATCCATAATAACTTAATACATCAGTAAATATTGAATATTTATTAATATTACATCCAATAATAGGATCGTTGAGTGATGCTGATACAATTCCTCGAAGATAGAATATTCCATCATGTTCAACCATTAATCCACTGCCACTATCACCACGACATACACTTGTTCCATTTTCATAGCCACCACAGAAAGTTCGATGAGTTACAAGAGATTCATGGTCTGAACTTTTTGAGCAAACATCGTAACTCTGAATTGGTGTTGAAATAACTCTTGCTATATTTTCAGATTCACGATGCTCACTTTTTCCAAATCCAGCAATAATTCCATCAGTTTTAGATGCTGCTTCAGAATTTGGAACTGCTAAGCAAATTGGTTGGATGTAACGATTAAATGAGATTTCATCTTCTAATTCTAAAATAGCAATATCTGCATCATAAACTGCAACATTTGGATTCCAGTCATGATGAATATGAATTTTTTGAACACTTGCAGTTAATCTTCCTGGCTCACGACGTGCTTCCAAATCATGAGCACCTAAAATGACGAAAATGTCTCTTGCCTTAAAAGAATATAGATTAGCCTTTCCTTCGATGCAATGAGCAGCTGCAAAGATATTTCATTAGGATAGATACTTACTAGTGAAAACTATGGAATAATACCTGTCACAACAAGTTTATTTGACACAAGTGATCCGCCGCAAAATTGTGCACCGTCTTCTGATTGTATAAGAGCTACATTCCTAAAGATGTGAATTACTGTTAGATTTAGAATGTTTGCTTAAAAGTGTTCAAAACTATCATCACCATGGATATTGACCCCGTGTAGCTTGAATTCCATGAAATGCAGTTCCAAATGCTATTTTTGGTTTGCCACATTTAATTGTATTATCCTAAAATTAAACAAAATATTAATCAATTTTTTTTAATTTATTTTGAAAGATTCAAAAACTTTTAAAATAAACCAGATTTTTAATAAAAAAATGAATTTTAAAAAGTGAAATTAAAAACAAATATTTTTTATACCTCAATTAAACTCCAAATAGATGCTAAAATAAATATTTTAAATATTATTTAAAAAAAATAAATAAACTTTTAAAATTTACACCATACATCTTGAACCCAGCAGCGTTTTTTCTGAAGGACAACATACGAATCTCAACAATTGATTACAAACAACATCAGCTGGTTTTACCAAATTTTTCTTCAGCTTATCTTTGACAGAATTACAATTATTGATGGCAATGCAAGTTCCTTTTGAATCATCATGTGCTTGACACTCTGAACCAAGTGATAAGTTTTTAGTTTTTACATTTTGAATAATTATAAATAAAGCTATTAAAATGATGAACGATGTTTTCATCTCGAAACTTGAGAGACAACTAAAAAGTAAACAATCAATGCTCAGTGCTCACTACACAACGAAAAAACAAAAAATATCAAAACTTGTTTATTCTTACAGAGAAAAAAAACCCAAAGTAGTGAATAAGTAAAAAGAACTTAACTCAAAAACGCAAATCTTCAATTTCAAAAAATTATTTAAATAAGGTCATCAGCCAAGAGTGTAAAACTGATTAGATCGATTTTGATCATTATTAAATATTTTTATTAATTTTATCAGTTCCACACTCTGGGTCAAATAAATTGTATAAATATCAAAATTAAGAGATTAGTTCCTATTCCTAACCCCTAAGATACTCCAGGAGATACTCTCAGATTTTAATGAACAATCTGCAGATTTTTAATGATTTTTAACATAAAAATGCTAAATTTACAAATACACAAGGTGATTGCACAACGAAAATCGGCCTACTTTGATGTTTTTAAAACTGGGTTCAAGAAAAAATATTTTCGAAAAAAATTTGTATGGAAAATTTTAATACAAAAAATGGAAATCACATAAAGGCTATGCAAGTATGTTGAAAAATATGCTTTATTCATTAATTTTTTTCACAAGCGTTCTTAACTTAGCAATATTAAAAGAAACCGTTCACTTAGCAAAAACGATCTCCCGAACTTACTAACGACACCATAAATATTTTTTTAAATTTCACTTTATACGGACTTTACACGATATTTTATTCAATTCTTCATCACCACCAACTTTTTCCTTTATCCAATCAACATAGTTGTATAAATTTGTAGAATGATCTTAAAAAATAGATAAAATTCATTTGAAAAAAAAAAAATATAAAGAAATTAATTTTAAAAAATTAAATTACATGTTATATTTTCACATTCATATGATCGAACGGCAACGATTCCAATTTGAGTGTAGGGACACTTTGATTGGTCAGAATTCAATACTTGTATTGGATTACCTGTTCATTTATTTAAAAATTAATGACTCAATGAAATTTCAAACTCATTTTAGATCTAATTTAAATACCTTCTGTGACCTTAAAAATTAAAATAAAGAAAATTAAAAAAAAATGTCACTAAAATATTTTATTAAAATAATCTTACCCCGCATTTCTTAATTTGTTCAGACTCATGCTTATAACATAATAAATTAGTTGAATCAGGTGATATTAGTCTACTCTTCAAAAGTTTCTTGCACTCATCATCAAAATTCATATTTAGAGTATATTTTAAAACATACTCGATTTTATTTCTATCATAATTTTCTTGTGCATATCCTGATATTAAAGCTGTTGAATCTATAACAGATGTAGGTAAACATGCTGAACAAATAAAGTCATCAAATTTGACTGTATCGTTCAGTTCCAAAAGTGCAATATCATTAGCTTGACTTTCTCTGTTGAACCCTGGATGTTGATGTATACTCTTGATTCCATAAATAATTCCTTCATTGTCATTTTTACCATATCGATTTATCATTCCTAACTTCACAAAATTAGGTCTACCATAATGGCCAAAATTAAGGCATTTTACAGCTTTGGATAAAAGAAAATCTTTGAAATTACTTTAATGATTAAGATTTGAGTTGGAAGCACAGTAAGGGTTCGTTCGTGAAATTCGTAAGTCAATTTTGGCGTTACGAATTTTACGATGGACCCTTAACAAAAAATATGTGTGCTTATAACTCTAACTCGAATGCTTAATTTATTATCAATTTACCAGTTAGAACAAATTTTGGAGAGATTAATGATCCACCACAGAGCCAATTCATTTCATGTTGAAATGTAGCAATTGGATTATTATTGTCATATCCAATGAGAGCTTGATGAGGAAACTCATGGTCACTGGCTTTATTGGTCCTACTTCTCGGAACATTGAAGTCTGAAAGTTTTTGATTTTGATTTGTTAAAATAATGTTCAGATTTTAAAAATCAGACAAATGAATAAAAATAATTCCTACCTTTAATTTTTGGTGCTTTTATATGGATATTGCATGAATTTTTATTCAACTCATCATCACCTCCAATTGTTTCCTTGATCCATTCAATAAAACTGTACAAGTTGATGAATTTATCTGAATTTTAAAATTTATCGTTAAATAAAATTGAATTGCATCATCAGTAAGGATGCATCACATTCATTAACCATGTAACCAAAATAATCTTTATGTATTTCATTGATATTCCTTAGAAACAAACATTAAGTTGATTTTGATTACTAGGGTAAAATAATTACATTTTGGATTATCGCAATTTTCAGGTTTGTAAGTTAAAACACCAAGTTGTGTGTAGGGACATTTCGATTGATCACTATTTAAAATTTGGAGTGAAGAACCTGTTCAAATGATATGTTTGATCTTAAATGTAAAATTTTGAAATTTGAACAATTTACCTTCTTTTAGCTTAAAATATAAAAGAAAATAATATAATTTTGTATAATTTATGTAATATAATTTTATGTAAAATAATATAATATTATTAGCACTATTTAGTTAATGCAAAGGGCCCTCGATTTGAACAGACTCGATTTAAAATAGAGGCGTAGCCAAAAATTTTTCGAGGGGGGGGGAGTTAAACTTTTTTCGTATGGAACGAAAAATTTAGGGTGTTTTAGGATTTTTTTTCTTGAAAAACCTTAGCAAATTGAAGAAATTTCCCAAAAAGAGAGGGTGTTAAAACACCCAAAACTCACTCTTGCTACGCCACTGATTTGAATTATTTCGATTAGAATAGTCAAAAATCCAAATTTTTCATTTTAGCGTTAATTTTTTATACATTTTGATTTGAATAAATTTGACTTGAATAGAATTTTTTAAAACAAATTTCAAATCAAGGACGCCCCGTAATTAAATCTTAATACAAGCTACCTAAAAAGTATCTGTTTTTAAAAATACTTACACTGCATTTTGTTTTGTCGTCTGCAGTCAATCCATAGCATTCTGAAACTTCACTACTTCCAAATACATATTTTTTGCATTCTTCAGTCGTATGCTTATGCAAAGTAAATTTCACAATTGATTCATTTTGATCATATAAAAATCCAGAAACAATAGCTCGTTGAACATCCAATTGTTCAGATGGCAAGCTAATCGGGCAAATAAATTCATTGAAAACGACGGATTCATTTAATTTGACAAGTCCAATAAATTCATCGTAAGATGGCATTTTGGGATTATAGCGATAAGGAAATAGAACATCTTCGACTTTATAAATTTTAACTTCACTGTCATCTTGTGGTCTTTTGCTCATCCCTAATTTTACATAATCAGGTTTTGAAAAATGCTGCAGGCACCTTGACGCTAGAATATTAAAAATAATTATTATTGATACCATTCGGAAAATTCATAAAAATTTACCAGTCAGCACATAATACTGTGAAATTAGAGAACCATCACAAACCCATTCAATACTAGTTCTAGGTTCTATGTCATAAAAATAATTATAAGAAGTGCGGCCCAAAAGTGCTTGGTGAGGAAACTCATATTGATTTGCTTCATCAGTATCACTTGCTTGTACTGTAAAAGACAAAAATAAAATTATTTGACTTTTATCCTTTTATTAATCAAAATAAGAACTTTAATACCTTGCTTAATCATTCTAGGCGTTGTTACTTGAGGCCTAAAAAAATTGATTTTTAATAAAATTTAAATCATTAAAATCAAAATCAATCTGATTATACCTTAGTCGTGCTGTAGTAACTGACTTCTGAGTGGTTGTACCATGCAATCTAAGTCTTCTAACTTCTTCGTGTAGTTCTCGCAATAAAGTTGATTCATCCTTTCCAGTTGTAATCCAGCTATAAAATGCCAAAATATCAGTAAAAACTGAATATTTGTCAATATTACATCCAACAATAGGGTCATGAAGTGATGATGATACTATTCCTCGAAGATAATAAACATCATTGTATTTAACAACTAATCCACTTCCACTGTCACCAACACATACACTAGTTCCATTAGCATAACCTCCACAGAACGTCCGATGAGTTACAAGACTTTCAAAATCAGAACTATTGACACAAAATTCATAGGTATGAATTGGTGATGGAATTACTCTTGCTATATTTTCAACATCCCTATGTTCACTTTTTCCAAATCCAGCCACAATACCTTCTGTTTTTAGTGCTGCTTCAGTATTTGGTACAGCTATGCAAATCGGTTGGATGTATCGATTGAAACTAACTTCATCTTCTAACTCTATTACAGCAATGTCAGCATCAAATGAAGCTATATGTGGATTCCAGTCATGATGAACATAAATTGATTTTACACTTGCTGTAATTCTTGATGGCTCTTGACGAGCTTCTAAATCGTGAGCACCAAGAACAACGAAAATGTCTCGTGGTCTAAAGAAATGGAGTCTTCCTTTACTTTCAATGCAATGAGCAGCTAGAATTGGAAATAAGATTTAATAAGATGAAGAAAAAAATTGGTGAGCTATACCTGTTACTACGAGTTTGTTTGATAAAAGTGATCCACCACAGAAAAATTTTGCGTCGCTAGATTTTGTAAGTGCAACGTTCCTAAGTTTGAAAATAAATATAAGTTGACATAAATTACATTGAGTTTTCAATTAATTAGAAATTTCAAAAATTACCATGGATATGCTCCACGTTTAACTTGTTCACCATGAAAAGCTGTACCAAAAGATATTGCTGGCTTACCACATGAACTTGGACCATGCTTTTGAAATTAAGAAAATTATGCTATTAGAAATTTAAAGTTTTTTTAAACTTTAAACTTCTAATAGCTTTAACTTAAAAAAAATATAATATCATTCAAATAATTTTCTAACTTTCTGCATAGTGGTTAGAAATTAGGCATAGAAATTTCTGAATAATACCTATTTGACTGTGGAGAGGGGGTGAAAATTCATTTTTTAATTTTTTTTTTTTAGGGGGGGGGGGGCTAATTTTCGTTTTTTCATGAAAAACCCAAACAAATTAAAGAAATTTGCCAATTTTTTCGGTGAAAATTCACCCAAAAAATTCTTTAAAATTCCTTAACTCTTACCTCAATCAAATCCCAAGAAAAAGCTGCATAAAAATTTTAAATATTTATTTTTTTAAAAAAAATGAACAGAAAATTGAAAAGAAGACTTACATCTACTGCTAATCTCCGTATCGGTCTCAGTGTCAATTGGACAGCAAACATATCGCTTGATTTGATTACAAACTACATCTTGTGACCTAATTAATTTTTTTCTTAATTTATTTGCAATTATTTTGCACTTATTGATCGCAACACAAACACCTTCAGATCCATCATTAATTTGACAGTTCGAGCCTAATTCTAAATTTTGGGTTTTTATTCCTTCAATGAAAAGAAATAAAAAAAATAAAATTATAGTTTTAAGTGTTTTCATTACAACTGATGAGAAGTAACTGAGTGAACAAACTGGAATTACCAAATAATGAGAATTATGTTTAAAAAGAGAGAATAGCTTTAAAGTAAAAATGTATTGCATTTTAATTTACATTAAAACGTCTTTTTACGTACGATGATCAGTAAGATGATTAAGAGTTATGGCCTTAAAAAATGACAATATGAAGATGAAAGAAGTATTTTTAAAGTTAATCGGCTCACGATTAAAACATGTTTTGAGGTCAACAAGATGATAATTTCAGAAAACAGTGTTTTCGATTTATTATTATTTTTTTGATATTTACAATTGGAAAAAAAATATTAGAAATTTTTTTAAGAGAATTGGGTAAATCCAATTTTTTTTTTTTCTTAATCTAAAAAAATTCATCCGCCCATATAATCTTTTCAATCCATTCCAAATAATGATAAACATTTGCAAAAATACCTGAAAAATAAAGAATCAACAAGTGAATTTAAAAAATAAATAAATGAAATGAATTAAACTTACTTGGAGCTTTTGGAGTTCCACACATTGATGCCCCAGCACTCACAACTCCAATTTGAGTATAGGTACAATAAACTTGATTGGTGTTGTCTAGTTGAAGTGGACCACCTATAATTGAAATTTTATTACAATAATTTGAAAAATTGGCTCGTCAACTATTTAAATAAATATTAAGAGTTACTGTCAGAGGCGTAGCCAGGGAGGGGTTTTGGTGGTTTTATTCCCCCCTCTTTTTGGAAAATTTCTTCAATTTGCAAGGTTTTTTTGAGAAAAAAATCCCAAAACCCCCCTTAATTTTCAACCCCCTACCCCTCAAAAAATTTCTGGCTACGCCCCTGGTTACTGTCATACCTGAATCTCCCTTACAAGTATCCTTTTCCAAACTATGATGTCCATAGAACAACAAAGGAGATCGATCGACTATTTTCTTCAAATTATACACTGACAAATGTTCAATTTCAGAAGTTTCAAATTTTTCTAATTCTACTTTCAGTAAGTTATTAGGTTGTGGATCATTACTACCAACTCTTCCAAACCCAGTTCCAATTGCAATATAATCATCATGTTGTTTCGTCGGCAAGCAAATTGGAAAAATTCTCTCATTGATTTTAACGGTCTTATCTAATTGTATTAAGGCAATGTCATTAACAGATGATCCTCTAAAAGATGGATGAATGAATGTCTGTTTCAATCCATAAATTAGAGTATTTTCATCATTTTGTAATCGAGTTTCCATGCCTAATTTTACAGCTTTTACGATGGCATGTTTTGCAGTTAGACAGTGAGCAGCTGTAGTGGTGAAATTGTTGTAATTTAAGATGATTTTGTTTTACAAAATAGGTAAGCTTACCAGTTAGTACAAAATCAGGAGAGACTAAAGATCCCCCGCACATCCAATCGTTATCACCAAGTCGTCCGTATCCCAATAATGCTTGATGAGGAAACTCGTCAGTATCTGCACGATCCGCGCCTATTGAATATAAGAAAAGCTTTATACAGTTTAAGATATTAATAAACAAAAGCAGAACCTTACCAACCAAATTATTCTCAAATTGTCTGATGCATTTATTAATGACTGTGTCATTTGAATCCGGGGATGGTGTTGTATTAGTTTCGACCAAAACAATTTTTCCATATTCTTTGCATTCTAAAAAGTATTAAATAAAATTGTATTAGACAAAAAAACATTAGAGTTCAATAAAGTATTATAAATAATAAATAAATTATCTCAAGCATTCGTAAAATCAAAAAAAAATTACAAAAGTCCTCGTTTATATCGAGGGACTTCAGCGCATTTTTGACGCAGCGATTAGCAATTGATTAAATAGAAAAGAATGTCGAGTTTCAAAACTCTATTGCTGTTTCTTTAGCCATAATTCATTTCAATAATAAGTTTAAAACTAAAGATCAAAACTCCTTTAAAATTGATTTTTATAATGTTCAATGCAAAAAATAGCTTTACGATTTAACGGTTTTTTGAAATTCAAAATTTTCCGTTAGCGAAAAATTTAAATTTCTGAACACATTCATTACTTTTACCGTTAAATTTCAAATTTCTGAACGCACTCATATTTTGTTTGTATGAAAAAATTAAAATTTTTTTAATTAAGGTGTTTAAACTCAATTTTTAGACTTCTAAATAGCCGTGGCGACAATAACTTTATAAAACGAAGCTAATAAAACAAACCCGAGCTCTCTACGATGTCTAGGTCAAAAGATAGTTTTTCAAAAATTTGCTGCCGATCAAAGTGTATGATTGAGCTTCCTTTTTGAAAACAAGTTTTCAAAAATGCGCTAAAAAATCAAATACTGAAGGCAGGGGCTTAGCCAGGAGGGTTCGAGGCCCCGTGGGAGAATTTTGAACTCACTACGGTTTAAGATTTTCTCACGGGGCTTGAAACCTCCTGGCTACGCTTATGATTGGGGGTCCAAATTGAGTGGTTGAAAAAGAATCTAACCAGATCGAAATTACTAAAATCAGATCTACTTAAATCTAGACTCCAGGAAAGTCTAATTTTTCCTAAAAATTCATATTATCAACCAAGGCTCAGACACTCATCAGAAAACTGTAAAATTGTAAAATTTTTTCCAATTTTCCAATTTTTAAAAATTGTAAAAAATTTTACAATTTTACAATTTTTGTATGGAAAAAATTGCAAAATTGTGAAAATTGTAAAATTTTTAAAAATTTGACAATTTTCACAATATTTTGACTGAAAAAATTGGAAAAAATTGTACAATTTTTACAATTTTTTGATGAGTGTCTGAGCCTTGTTAACAACATTTTATTAAACAAATAGAATCCAATTATATTGAAACAAAATACTTACTTTTTTCACTCATTTCACCAGGTTCATATTGTGGACAGCAAACATATCTCATTTGTTGATTACAGATGGACACTTGTTCAAATCCTATTGCTCCACTTTTTAATTTATTGTAAGTTTCTCCACAATTATATACAGATTGACATATGCCACTTAAACCACTTTTTAAAGTACATTCTGATCCTATTGGCAAATCAGCTTTGGAAATTTGAAATGTCAAAAGGACTGAAAATAGTATCATGATTTTTGCAGTATACATCTGAAAGGTTCTTTTATTACTGAATGTTTTATTTTCAGAAAAGAATAAAGCAATGGAAGTGAATTAAAAGTATTGTGATTAAAAATTGAGAATCAAATCAAAAAGAATTTGTTTTTATTCATTCAGATTTTGCAGATATGGATTATGTCCCTAATTACCTAAATTAGTTATATAGTATAAATTAAATTTTTTTTTATTCAATATAATTTTGGTTTGATTTCATTTACACAAAAATAATTTTTAAATAATTCACATACTATGTCACATTCTAATTGTGACTGCCTTAAATAGCAATTTTACACTCAATAGAGATTAAACTGAGAAATATAAAAAAAATTAAGATTTCACCATAAAATACATGAGATTTATGTACAATATACAATAACAAATACTAATGTCATTAACTTCCAATTCTCTCATTTTTCCATACAATCTCTTCAATCCAGTCAATGAAATGATAGACATTGACATAAACAGCTGTTGAATAAGAAGAAAATAATTTTTAATTGTTTGTTAGTAAACAATTTTTTTCATAACTTTTGCTCTCACCTGGAACATTTTTACTTCCACACTCGACTGATCCAAAACTAACAATTCCTACTTGAGTGTACGTGCACTTTACGTTGTCATCGTTTGAAATTTGGAGAGGACCGCCTGAAAATTTATGATCCATGTTTTATACCTTTTAAAATTAGCTCCAATCTATCAACTTACCAGAATCACCCTTAAAAATTTGAACAATCAAAAATCCATGATTAATAAAATTTAATCAAAAAAAAATTCAAAACCAACCTCACAAGAATCCTGATTTTTTGTATGATGTCCATAGCACAGCATCGTAGTTTGATTATAATTTTCAAAAACATATTCACAATCAGAATTTGGAAATTCCTCAACAGTTGCTTTCATTAAGTTATCGGAAAGTTCCTTAGTACCTGTTCTTCCAAAACCTGTGACAATTGCTTTCTCAGCTTCTTGTTGCTTAGTTGGTAGACAAATTGGGTAAATATGTTCACTTAATTTCACTTCCTTGTCTAATTTGATGAGTGCAATGTCGTTTAATTGCCTAAAGCTGTCATATTTTGGATGAAGAATGATTTCATCAATTCCAAAGGTTACTGTTTTATTATTGTTGAATTTTCTATTGTGAACGCCAAGTTTGACGAATTTTACAATGCCATATTGTTCACTGAATTTGCAATGAGCAGCTAAAATGTGATATATTGAGATTTTTAGAGAATAATTTTATTAAACTCAATCTTACCAGTCAATACAAACAAAGGAGATACCAACGATCCACCACATAGCCATTCCTTTGGATTTCCCTTATTGTATCCTAAGAGTGCTTGATGAGGAAATTCGAAAATGTTTGCAACTTCTCCACCTGTTGAATGTGAAAAAATAAAACATTGAATTTAAATGAAAGATCAAAACACATTCCTAGCTTATTGTTCATTAGGATTTTTTTTTCTTCAAGTCATCAACAAAATTAAACTATGTCAAGAAATCCAATAAAAAATCTTAAAAATTTTAATGATCTTATTTTTAGTCTGTCTGATTTCATGAGTCATTAAAATTTTCAGAATTAATGCTAATGAAATTTATTTTTTAGAATCTTATAAAAAATTGTAAAGAATAAAAATTTTGATCAAGATTGGAGAATTCTTTTGCTACTGTTGACATGAAAATAATCATCTTTTGAATTTTAAATTGTATATGGTTTCTATAGATTTAAGTAATTATCATTTTGTTAATGCTTTCCTATGCATGAGTATAATTTTTAAAGAGGGTTTGAAATACATTTTTTCTAAATTAATATAATTTTTTGTAAAAACTACAGAATATTTCAAAACTGAATTTTCACGATAAATATTAGTAAAATGACACCCAACCATTAAAAATTACTTAAGTTTTCTTATCAATGCAAAGTATGGGTCACAGATCAATATTTTTTTGTATTAATTTCATTCAAAATTTGCAATAAATAAAAATATTGATTTCACAAATCACAATCTTAATTTGACGTCATACTGAGGGACCTCGATTTGAGTTGACTCGATTTGAGTAGATTCGATTTGAGTAACTAAAGTGTCCCCATACAAAAATTCAAATTTTCTTTTTTTAACGGTCATCTTCCAAACGTTTCGATTTGAGTAAATTCGATTTGAGTAGATTTTTTCCGGAACCAAACAATTACTCAAATCGAGGTCCCCTAGCATTTCACTTTTTATAACAAATTACTCACCTACTACTAATGGCACTGATAGATGTAAACATTTACTTGTAATTATTGTTCTTGGATTCTTTTCTTCAAGATGTCCTAACACGTAAACTACATTTTCTGTTGCTTTTCCATATTCTTTGCATTCTGTTAAGAAGGAAGGATTATTATTATAAAAATTTAAGACAAAAATTAGCATAAAGTTCTCACTTAATTCACTAATTCTAGGCACTTCAACATTTCTTGTTGTCTCAATTTTAGTACCAGCTGTTGATGGAGGAACCGGTCCTCTCCTTTTACTAGTCGTCTTTTCAGTTGTCTGTTCCATTCGATTATCATTCATATCCGGACAGCAAATCAATCTCAATCGATTATTACAAAAAACTATATCATTTCGATTAAGAATTTTTCTTTGAACCTGATTGAAAATTAATGGACAGTCTCTAAGATTTGTGCACGTTCCAGATAATCCATCGTTATATCGACACTCTGATCCAAATGACAGATCATTACTTGTGATATTTTTAATCAACAGAATAAAAATCAATGACTTCAAGCTTAAGCTGCTCATGACGACTAACTAGAAAGCACTAAAACTGGTTCGGCATTGTCACTCAAATAAATAATAAAACTTGCAAAAAACATGACCTTGAAGGCGCTGTCTGAGTGAGAAAATGAAAACAAAACAAAACTACTGCGGCAGTGCTATATGAGAGATAAGAAGAGAGGAATCTCTGAGATTATAAACTTGTTGCTCTCGCACAGATAACAGTTCTATGAACTTGACAATGAAATTTTGTAAATGGGTACTAGAAGTTGTGGAGACTCGATCAGGGTTTATGAGTACATGTGATAATGAATCATTTAAATATTGAGATACGAAATAGAAGAACTCGGAAATAAAAGTGTTTGCTTATTGTCATGAGGATTTCCCTGATGTCTGTACTATTTTGCATGACATTTTTAAATGGAATCTGATGTGTCGTGTATCATTTCTGAAGAATTCAAATTTCAATTAAATATTTCCTTACTCATTTCTATGACACAATTTAGATCGATTGTGGTGAATTATTCTTTTCAGTTGTAATCTTTGCTTTAAGTAATTAATTAGTAGGTTCAAGTAGTTAATAGTATTGGAAAAATCAATTTTTATTATATAGTAGAGCTAAA
The DNA here is from genome assembly GCA_026123125.1 of Chironomus striatipennis. NCBI lineage: Eukaryota > Metazoa > Arthropoda > Insecta > Diptera > Chironomidae > Chironomus > Chironomus striatipennis. The sequence goes on from CM047392.1 coordinate 7,715,879, forward strand.
TTTATTGCAATTTGAATAAATTTTTTAAAATAATATTATTCTATATTTTCTAGTACTTTCAAATTTTTGAATTCTTCATGGGTCATTTTCTTGCTCCAGTCTATCCTCATCTACCCAAATGTATCGTTCAATCCAGTCTTTATAATAAAAAACGTTGACATAAACAGCTACAACATAAATTTCAAAATTAAAAAGAATACAACATAATGAATTTTAAAATTTCAAACTTACCTGGAACTTCGGGTATTCCACATTCATTTGGTCCATAACTAACAATTCCAACTTGAGTATATGAACATTTAACGTTCATGTCATTTGAAACTTGTAACGGACTACCTAAAAATTGTGAAAAATGAAATAAAATAGTTTAGTTTATTTGTATTTCAAGCATCGATTGAGGTCATCAAATTTTGAATCAAAAAGTCAAAAAGTCACTTTATAAAATTATTTTCTGAACCTACCTGAATCACCCTAAAAACAATCAAAATATTACGTTATTAATACTAAATTTTTAAAATTTCTATTCCAAAAAACTTACACTGCACGTATCCCTTCTCTGAGTTCGATGTCCATAAAATATGAATTTATCAACGTACGTATGATTTCGGATTCTTTGTGGATACCAAGGTTCAAATTTTTCTAAAACAACTTTCATCAATCTTTTTGATCTAAGACTTGTCTCTGTTGCACCAAAACCTATTGCAACTGCATGAGTATTCTTTGTTTGCTCAATCGGAAGACATGCAGGATTAATAAATTCATTTAGTGGCACAAAATCATCTAATTTTAGGAGACCAATATCGTCGATAAGATTGAGTCTGTCAAAGTCTGGATGTTCAATATGTTCAATAACATTTCGTAATACTGTCTTATCTGTATCTTCGAACTGATTGAAAGCACCAAGCTTTACAACTTTTACAGCTCCTAGTTCAAAGTCGTAGATACAATGTGCAGCTGAAAATAAAATTACTTAAACAGTTTAGCAAATCAAGTTAAAGAAATTTACCAGTTAAGATAAAATTTCGTGAAACTAACGATCCTCCACATTTCCATATAGTTTGATCATTGAAATCGTAACCTAATAGTGCTTGATGTGGAAATTCATATGGCATCGCTTCTCTTCCACCTAAAAAAATTAAATATTTTTTGATAAATATTAGATATTTTGGAATCAAAAATTTTGGAAGTAAAGTTTTTTTGCATTACTGTAAAGTGCAAGTTAAGAAAAGTTCTTTAAATTATCAAACATATGTGTACACATGTTAGCATAAAAAGATAAAATCGTTTAAAAATATTCATTCAGAATTTAAAGTCGCAATATTTTTGATAGTAATTTGTTTTGTTCAAAGCATTATCTTAAATTATATATTTTATGTAAGCTTCCACGGAAAATACGCGGAGATTATTCAATCTAGTCAGTGTTGATTATTTACGAGTTTTCAGAGTTGGAATTTAAATTTTTGTTTTTTTTTTCTAATATTTTCAGTTGGTTTTCTAATTTCTCATTCATTGCTTCATTTTTTAAAAGGAATTTCAGAATTTTTAAAATTCCCAGGACTAGATTTCTAGGCTAAACCCTACAACCCTACCATTAGCCATTTCTTAATACTCACCAACAACTAGTGGAATTGCTTTATGTCGACATTTATCAACTGTAACTTCTCTTGGTTTATGTCCAATTAGACCCATAACTCTTATTTTTTGTATGTTGCTTAATCCATATTCAGCGCATTCTGCAAAAAAAAATCAAAATTGTAGATTATTGAAAATGAAAATATTTTTTAATGTTATTATTCTTACTTATTTCACTTTTTTTCATAGGTCGAACTGTCGTGGTTGTGGTTTGAGAAGTGGTTGAAGTAACTTCATATTTTGTAGATTTCATAAAGGAAGATTGTGTCGTGGAATGAACATTTTTATTTTTTCTTTGGGTTTTCGTTGTTTTGTTGATTCTTAATGGGCTTTTTGTTAAGATGAGTTCATTATCAGTTAAATTAGTTGTTATTATTTCAATATCTGAATTATTTAAATTAGTATGATATAATTTTTCTGTTTCAATAGCTTCAAATGTAAAATTGTTTGCTGTTTTATTTGACATTGTGTGAGTTTCACTTGCATTATTAAAAATTATTGAGTTGTTAAATTTTGCAATGTTTATAAGTTCTGTATCATTAAAACCAACTATGTTATTACTGGTAATATTATTCTGATTTGATATTAGAAGATCCTCTATTCCTGATGATTCCAAATTATTTTCAGCCAAAGAATTATTTTGTAAATCAATTGGTCTTTCGAATTCATGTTTTATTGGTTTCTCAGTTTCTGTCAAGTTTTGATATATTGCTGTTGAAGTTTCTGTAATTGATGTAAATTTGCGGGATTTTCTTGTAGTAGCTTTTCTTGAGGTAGTTGTTTTAGAAGAAATTCTTTTTATATATTTTTTCTTAGTGTGATCAGTGTTTTCATGAGAAATACTTGATAATGTACTTGTTTTCGATAATAAATTTTCAAGTGATTTTTCACAACGATTAAAGCTAAGTTTTCCTCTGTTTTGACAGCAATAAACTGTTGTCAAAGTGCATATTTCGCCATCTGAAATATTTACTTTTTGTCGTCCATTTTTGTAGTGTGAAACACAGCATTCATATTCTTCATATGTGTCAAAATGTATAATTCTTTGACAACCTTTCAACTTTTCAGAATCACAATCAATGCAATGTAAACTATTAATGCTCAAAAAAATTATAATTATACTCAAAATCACAGAATACATTTCGAATGCTGTAGAGTTACTGAATGAATGATAAGAAAATTATTCGGGACGGCAGAAAAAATATCAGAATAACACAAATGCATGAAACTTAATTTAATATGTTTTTCACTCATGTAAGTTTATTTTATTTCTGACAAAATTTCCGATCGTTCCTAAATAAAATACTTGTTGTTTTCAGTAATACAATGAGAACTGTATTTCAGTCTTCTTTTTTTTATTTTTAAAACTAAATTTAAATTTAAAAATAACAAAAATCATTGAATTTTCATACTTCATCCTTCCAGACGATTCCTTCAATCCAGTCTAAGAATTTAAAGACATTGACATACGTACCTGCAAAAGAAAAAATTAAATTTAAAATTTGGAAAAAAATAAAGTTTTCCGTTCACTTGGTACGTTCGCTTTTTAAGTGGGAGGGGTCTAAGATTTTGTAAGAGAAAAGAGAAATAGGCCGCTAAAAAGCCATTTTCTGCATAAAATACTAAAGTGAACGGTTCCTTACTTGGTGTTCTAAGCATTCCACAAGTGCTTTGTCCAAAACTTGATATTCCTATTTGAGTGTAGGTACAGTTTACTTGTTCATCATTATCCACTTGTAAAGGTCCACCTAAGATCAAAAAATTTTAAATATTTCTAATCATAAGGCGTATTCACTTAGGAAACATAAAAAGATAATTATTTTATAAGCTTTTAAATGCACTGGTCATCGTGAACAAAATATCCAAAATGGTGTTTTTGACATCCAAAGATTAATGTCATGAAGAATTTCTAATTGTTTAATAAGTTCCGGAAGTTCTTGAAATTTTCTGAGTGAATATGCCTTGGCTAATCACAAAAATTTACCTTCGTCAGTCTAAAATTATACAAAATAGGAAAGAAAAATAAAAAAAATATAGTAACAAAAATTGTCTCAAACTCAATCTTACAACACAAGTATTCTTCCTTTCTGCTTGATGTTCATAACACATCATTGTGGTCTCATTAAAATATTCGCCATAATAATTTGTACAAATTTGTTGGTCCAACCTCCCAACTTCATCTTTAAGTAAATGCTGTGACAACATATCTTTATCAGTTTCACCAAAACCAGTCTTAATTGCTCTTGGATCAAAATAAGGCCTCGTTGGTAAGCAAATTGGCCAAATATTTTCACCAATTTTAACTGATCCTTGGAGTTTCAAAAGTGCAATGTCATTATGTAATGAAGAAATCCTGCCTTTTGAGTGCTTGAAGGTTTGCTTGACTGTAAAAATCATAGATTTGCTTTCATAATACAAACGATCCAGCACTCCTAGTTTGACAAACTTAACGGCTCCATATTCGATTGATGAGATGCAACGACCAGCTGTAAAAAGCCAAATTTATTAGTGATGATGAAATTTTGTATCTGAGAATGTAAATTTACCGGTTAAAACAAATTCTGGAGAAATCAATGACCCACCACAAATCCACATGACTTCTTCGTTAATTTGATAACCTAAAAGTGCTTGATGTGGAAATTCTAGTGGACTTGCTTCATATCTATCTGAAAAATTAATAAAACTTTGATAATAATCTTTAAAAATTATCCAAAATTCAATGTTTAATACCAGGATCATTTAATGTTGGACTAAACTTGCATTTCACTTTGTTCATTCCATTTTGAATGCTTGTTTCCTCTACAGCACTTTTTCCATATTCTCTGCACTCTAAAATTTCACAAAATCAACTAATTTAAAGCTTATTTTTGTAAGTCAAATTCTCACTTTTCGAGCTGATTCTCGGACAGCACACAAGTCTCTTAATAGAATCACAAATCGGTAAATCCTTAATTCTTACAGTTCCTTGTCTAAATAATCCATAAAGTGATTTGCAGTTCTTTATGTCAACGCATTTACCAAACGTTCCATCACTAAATCGACAAGGAAGTGGATCATCAGAACTTGCATAACAAAATAACAAAAATAATGAAAATATTGAGACTTTCATAATGAATAAACAGTAAACAACTGAATAATCTCTAAGTATATGCTGAGATTTAGAAATGTCATGAGAGTCAAAAGAGTTGTGAAATAAAAGAGATAGAGTGTGGAATAATGCTCAAAAAAATGATCAGCTGAGTTATTTCCAGTTTGCATTTTCTCTCGATTTTTTTTTAAAGTAGCATCTGGAACAAAACAAGTTTATACTTTGACTGCAGTTATTCAAGGGAAAAATTCATAATCAGAAGAAGTTAAGGAAGGTTGAGGTTTTTAATGTTTTCGAATTCCAAGATGTGAAACTAAGCAAAAAATAATCGAGAATGCTAAAAAAGTGATCGAAAAAAATCTGCAAAACTCTCAAGTTACACTCCCTTGGTTAAATTTAACAAATTCCCTATATATTTATTTAACTTATTTAACTGTTAGTTATTCAATAATTACAAAATATAAATTTTTCAGTAGTCAATACTCAAACTTTCATTCTTCATCTTTCCATACAATTCCTTCAATCCAGTCTATATAATTATAGACATTAACGTATCCACCTACGAATATATTTAAAATTAAACTTAAATTTTTAAGCAATGAAATTTAGAATTTAATATTTTAATGTTTACCCGCTGCCCCAGGCACACCACAAAATTTTGGTCCAATACTAACGATTCCAAATTGTGTGTAGGTACAATTTACTATATCGTGGTTCGAAACTTGAAGTGGTCCACCTAAAAACAATTATGAATCTTTAAAATTTAACCTTTAAATATTTGCAAACTGCCGATCAAGTTAATCACAATATTACATGATTCCCTTTTCAGTAACCAAATTTACAAAAAGCTAACCTGAATCACCCTAAAAAAACAAAAAAAAATTAAATTCCGTTCCACAAAACTCCCATCAAATATCAAAAACTCACAGTACATGAATCCTTTCTTTGCTTATGATGTCCATAGCACAACATCGTGTCTTCATTATAATTTCCTTCAAAATTTCCTTTACAATTTTGATGATCAAATCTTTCCAGCACAACTTTCATCAATTTTTGTGACAAAACTCCTCTTCCAGTTTCTCCAAAACCAGTTACAATACCTCTTTCATTATAGTATGGTCGTGTGGGCATGCAAATTGGTAGAATAAATTCATTAATTTTTACCGTGTCTTGAAGCTTTAAAAGTGCAATATCATTATGGCTTGAAGATATCTCTCCCCTTGGATGCTTGTAGGTTTGACTTATTGTAGTGAGCACAACTTTATCTCCATCATAAGAGCGATCATTAATACCGAGTTTAACATACTTTACATTTTCATAGCCAGGCAAGTAGAGACAGTGAGCAGCTGAAATAAGAAACGATGATGTTATACATGCTTGTACTTTCTCAAGGTTGCTATTAAGTTCTTATCTGTAGAAAACTTTTTGAGGGTTAAGGTTACCTGTTAATACAAAATCTGGTGAGACCAGTGAACCTCCACAGAGCCAATCGACATTTTTCTCTTTTTCGTACCCTAATAAAGCTTGGTGAGGAAATTCATAAAGACCTGCTTCTTCTCCTCCTAAAAAATAAATTCAGGATGTTTTAATCATGACTGACAAATAGGTTGCAACCATAATTCAACAAAAAAAAAAAGTTTTGCCACCACTGACTTAATTTATAGAGTATAAAACCTTTTAGTACCAACTACAAGTGATGCTGGGATATGTGTACATTTAGTTCTAACGACAACTTCTGGAACATCTTGACCAATGAGCAATGATCCAACTCTTGCAAACTCTAATGCATGTCTTCCATATTCTTTGCACTCTAAAATTACACAAAAATATGAAATTATTTTTTTTTTAAATTTTTTTAAGAAAATAGAACATTTGTCAAAATTTAAAGGATTTTTGAAAAGAAAATAAATTTTTTGCTTATTTTTAAATTTTTTTGTATAGAATCTCAATTTAAAAAATCACAATTTTTTTTGCATAAACTTATAAATTTCATAAAAACTTTCTTACTTTTCGCACTTATTCTTGGACAGCACACAAGTCTTCTAACAGAATCACAGATCGGAATATCTTTAGCTTCAATAGAACCTTGCGTATACTGTTTGTAAAGTGACTTACAGGATCTAAGGTCTACACATTTACCAAATGACCCATCACTAAATCGACAAGGAAGCGAGAATTGGTAAGAGTTAATAATGCAAAATAGAAACGTAAAAATAAAAATTAAGTCTTTCATTACGAACAGTAAAATAATAACTAAATTATCACTTACTCAGTTGTACAGAAAAAAACATTATGAGAGCTTGAAGTGCTGAAAAAGAGAATTTTTTAAAAAATTTATTCATGTTTATTTCCAGTTTGTATACTCTCACAAGTATATGATCGCAATGTGTATTAAGTAGGTATAAATGTGCCTCAAAATGCGGTATTTTTTTATTATTTGTTGTGCTGATCTTTAACCTACTTTAACTTAATTTTATGATTCATCTTCAATATAAGCCTATCCAGAATATAAATTTGCTGCAAAAAATAATTTTTTTAAAAAAAGAACGAAATTTTTAAAAATTTTAATTTTGAAATCATGTAATTTTAATTTAGGTAGGAATTTTTATTAAAATAATTTTCACAAAATACAAAATTTCTAGAATTTTAAAAATATTGATCATATTATATGGTTTTTTATAGATCATCCTTCCACACAATGCCTTCAATCCAATCAATATAATGAAAAACGTTTACATACCCACCTGAAATAATTTTAACAAAATTAAATTTTGATGTTGCAGTCTCAAAAACTTATTAAATTGCCAAATTCATAATAGTTCCCGAGACATGATTACAAATAATTATAAATTTTTTAAATAAAATGCTTACTTGCAATTCCAACTTGTCCACACTTAGCTGGACCAAAACTAATTATTCCGATTTGAGTATAAGTACAATGTACATTTTCCTCGTTAGGTACTTGAAGTGGACCTCCTAAATAGTTCAAAATATTTTAAAATTCATAAAACCCAAGAATAATCCAAGAACCTACCAGAATCACCCTAAAAAAAGAATCAAAATTCTTGATCAAACTTTATATGAATAAAATGCTCAATTACCCTACAAGAATCCTTATTTTCCGTATGATGTCCGTAACACAACATCGTCTGCTCATCAATCCTCACACTGCTATCGTCACCCCATGAACTTTGACATTCAGAATGATCAAATTTTTCTAACGTTACTTTCATTAAAGCATCCGATTGTTGTTGTTTTCGGGTTTTTCCAAATCCCGTTGCCACTGCTCGAAAGTCACTGTGCTGTTTCGTTGGCATACATATTGGCAAAATGTGTTCATCTATTGGAACTATTCCATCTAACTTTAGAAGACCAATATCGTTATTAAATGAACCTTTTTTGTAGCTTGGATGTCTAAAGTATTGTTCAACTCCAAATGTGTAGGTTTTGTCATCATTGTGAACTCGATTGTGCATCCCAAGTTTGGCAAACTTTACCGGGCCAAAATCACTGTGATTGAAACAATGAGCAGCTACAATTAGGATAAAAATTTAATTATTGTAGCTTCTTTCAAGATTTTAGATTATTATATGATTTTAGATTAAAACTTACCAGTCAAGACAAATCTAGGAGAAACTAATGAACCACCGCAGTTCCATTCAATATTTATGCCATTAAGGTATCCCAAAAGAGTTTGATGAGGAAATTCGTACTTATCTGCCACTGTTCCACCTACAACATGTATAATTTTGAGTAATCTGGCCTTTATTTGCTTATTTTTCTTACCTATTTACGAAAAATTATTCAATATTTTACCCTTAAGATATGTCAAAAAATTCATCACTTAAAAATTAATCCAAATTAAACAAGAACCCAGAAAAATTGAATTTATCAAAATTATCCCAAAAAGTCAAAATTGCACAGTTTTCTATCCTAAGAAATAAAATATGACTTACCAATAATTAAGGATACAGATTTATGCTGGCACTTGCTGGTTGTTGTTTCGTGACCTTGCTCGTGGATAATTAACGAGCCAACTACAATTTTTTGCAGCACTTTTTCACCATACTCCTTACATTCTATGAAGATAGAAAAATTGATTAAGAACTTAGTAGAGTAGTGGCAAGGTTCAAAAGTTAATAAATGCATAATTAAAGTATATCCAAAAAACTAGAAATTCAGCTTTACTTTAGTACAAAATAATTTCGAGAATTCACGTTAAAAATAAATTAATATCAATATTTTCAGACTGCAAGGTCAAGTAGTTTGCAGTAAATTGATAACTTTTGGTGACTTTTTGTCTATTTTCATATTTTTTTCTCATGTAAAAGCTCATCTTCAACTTACTTTTTTCACTAATTCTTTCCCTTTGATCAGCACTTGAGAATACTGCTTTGATTGTTGTTTCTTCCTCAGCCGGCGGTAATGGACAGCATAGAAATCGCTTTGGTTTATTACATATTGTTACTTGATTTCGATTAATTCTTCTTGAAGCCAGCAAATTTCTTATTTCAGGACATGCAGAAATCTCAACACAAATACCAGATGTCCCATTTTTAAGGACACAAGACGCTCCATTCGCTAAGTCAGATTTTACGAAATTTAAATAAGCAAAAAATATAAAAATAATATTTATTTTTAAACTTCTCATTGCGAATGACCGTAAGAAACTGAAAGAGAAACTGATAAGGACTTTTTTTTGCAGAGAATAATTCTTGAGATGATGAAATGAGAATTAAGAGTGAATTTTGTGATTGTATGAAAATATTTTTATTTTTTTTTTTAATATTGTTTGCATTTTTCACTACTAATTTAATTTTCTAGCTATTAAATAAATATATTCATTGATCATCTCCCCAAACAATGTTTTCAATCCAGTCAAGGTAGTTAAACACATTAGTATAGGCACCTTAAAATTTAAAAAAATTTTACTCAAATTAAATTGAAAATAAAAACGGAATCTTACTTGGAAAGTTTTTAGTTCCACATCTATCAGGTCCAAAACTTGAAATTCCAATTTGAGTGTAGGTACAATGGACGTTGTTTTCATTTGAAATTTGAAGAGGTCCGCCTGGAAGTTAAAATTTAATTTACAGGGGCGGATAGCCAGGAATTTTTTTTAGGGGGGGGCTCCTTTTTCTTTTCGACGTTTTTTTGGTTCGGATCTGAAGAATTCAATAATATCTAGTATAAACGTCGCGAAACGGGAGGGGGGTTTAACCCCCAAACCCACCCCCCCCCTGGCTACGCCCCTGAAAGGTGGGGATTAATATTTTAATACGCTTTGAGACAAAAAAAAGAGAAATCTTAAACAGTCACTTTTAACGTTACAAATTTTATGAGCGACCCCTTATTACATTCATTACAATATTTAATTTGGAACCTCAAGTGAAAATTCAACATTATTTATGAATAATCCTTAAATTAAGCGTATTGATGACTTGAAAAATCACTTACCAGAATCACCCTGAAAATTTTAACAAAATCACATTTTTAACTTTTCCAAAATTTTTGTCAAAATCATCATCATTATGTTACCCTACAAGTATCCTTCCTCTCAGTATGATGTCCATAGCACAACATTGTTTTTTCAACAATTTGTACAATTCCATCTTCCGGATATGCTCCTCTGCATTCATCAAAAGTAAATCTTTCAAGTGTAACTTTCAACAAAGCATCTGATTGCTGACCATCTTTACTAATTCTGCCAAATCCGGTAGCCATAGCTTTGAAATCGTCATGTTGAGATGTAGGAAGACAAATAGGCAAAATATGGACACCAATAGGAACAACACCATTAAGTTTTAGAAGCGCAATATCCTCATTAAAAGTATCAGCATTGTAATTTGGATGTTTGAATGTCTTTTCGATATCAAAAATGAAGACTTTTTTGCCATCATGATCATCATCGATATTTCGCATACCAAGCTTTACTTTCTTCACTACGCCAAGTTTCCGATCGCGAAGACAGTGAGCAGCTAGAATATAACTTAAATATTGATTTCATAACCTTAAACTTCCATTAACTTACCAGTCATGACAAAATTTGGAGAAACCAATGAACCCCCACATTCCCATGTTACAACTGTGTTTCTTGGTGAATAACCTAAAAGAGCTTGATGTGGAAATTCTTCTACATTTGCCTCTGTTCCACCTGTTTTTGAAATCAAATTGAAATGAGCATAGATCATATATTTTTACTTACATTCAATCCTACCAACAATAAGTGATACTGATTTATGAGAGCATTTACTTATGCTTGTTTCTCGCGGTTCTTGGCCAATTAATGACATTAACTTTGTGATTTGCATAACTGATTTTGCATATTCTTTGCATTCTGCAATGAATTTCAAAAATTAATTAATTAGTAGCTATAGATTAGTGAAATTTTCGTACTTGTTTGACTGATTCTCTCCTGAACTCTATCTGAATGATTTTGAACTCTAATCTGCTCAGTAGTAGTAGGTTCAATTGTTGTTGTTGTTGGTTTTCTGGTTCTTGCTACAAATCTCCTTGTTGTCCTGTCCTCATTATATTCAGGGATTATATTCGTCGTTGTTTCATCATCTAATGACAATGGACAGCAAATAGTCTTTTTAAATATATTACATTCGGTTACATGAGCACGAGTAATAGCTCTTTTCTTCCAAAGATCTTTGATTATTTCACAATTATTCCACTCTTGACATATTCCATTAGCACCACTTTTGAGAATGCAATGAGATCCAATGGAAATTTCAGATGCATTCGAAAATTTAATAATTATTGAAATTAGGAAGAAGAATTTGAAGTTTGAAGTTCTCATTGCGAATAGAAGAATGAAACTGAAATATTTAGACGATGGGGAAAATACGTTGGATTGATTGAGAATTTATGTCATGAGTTTAATGAGAAATTGAGAGATTAATCTTAATTTTAAGAAAATGTTTTATTTTAATTTCTAGAATTGATTTTATTTTTTTCTTGATCATTTTAAAAAAATGAAGAACGTTAAGATTCATCAGGTCAAAAAAATAATACAACTATTAAATATTAGCATGTTGTGTAAATTACTGATCATCCTTCCAAACAATGCCTTCGATCCAGTCCAAATAGTTGAATACATTTGTATAAGCACCTTTGAAAAAAATTAAATTTTTAAATTTTTTTTTTTGGATATAATTTTACTAATCTTAAAAAATTACTTGGAAGGTTACGAGTTCCGCATCTATTTGGACCAAAACTTGAAATTCCAATTTGAGTGTAAGTACAATTTACATCTGAATTAGATATCTGCAAAGGTCCACCTAAATATTGAATTTAGAAAATAACTTTGATCATAGAATTTGAAAATATCCAAAACTTACCAGAATCACCCTGAACACATATTTTTCAAAAGAAAAATTCATAAAATATGTTACAAAATTTATTGGTTAGTAACATCCTTACCCTACAAATATCCTTCCTTTCAGTATGATGTCCATAGCACACCATCGTTTTATCAACAATTTGTACAATTCCATCTTCCGGATATGCTCCTCTGCATTCATCATGAGTAAAACTTTCAAGTGTGACCTTTAACAAAACATCTGATTGCTTCTGAGTCTGGGTTTTTCCAAAGCCTGTCGCTATCGCTTTAAAATTATCATGTCGTTTAGACGGCAAGCAAATAGGCAATAACTTTTCATTTAAATCAACAGTTCCGTCAAGTTTTAAAAGTGCAATATCTTCGTTAAAAGTATCAGCATTATAATTTGGATGCTTGAACTTCTCTTTGATATTATATATAAAGACTTTTCTATTGTCATGTTCGTCATCGATGTAATGCATTCCTAGTTTAACTTTTTTTACATGACCATTGGTTCTGTCAAATAGACAGTGAGCAGCTGGAATTGAACAATTTTTTTCATATATTCCTGATGTGCGCGATTCATGTTCGACAGACTTATCGAAAGTCTAGGGGTATTCAAATATGTATGTTCGGAAATTGAAAATTCAAAAAAATACGTTACGCTATTTCTTGAATTTGATAACTTTTTTAGATTTTTATCACGTATTTGACATCACTGTAGTTCTAAATCATGGATTCAATTATTTACTTTGATAAATTCCACACGATAATGCTTTAATTTGAATTAATATTTTTTCGAATTTTCGAACAAGGGGGTATTTAATTTCGAATTTCGCATGACAGACAGACAAAAATGTCATTTTTGCACTTTTATTTGGAAACTGTAACGGACACAATGTTTGAATCGCACACATCAGATATATTCTTACTCAAAAATTCAATAAACTCACCAGTCATGACGAATTTTTCTGAAACCAAAGAACCCCCACAAAGCCATTTTACTTCTCTATTTCTAGGTGAATAACCCTAAAAGATAGTTTTTGAAAATGTGCCGAAACTCAAATGGTTTGAGCTTCTTTTTCCAAGTTTCCAAAAATGCGCTAAAAATTTATGTTATCTTTAGATTATTAATAAAGTTAATTTTTGAATGACTTACCAACAATCAATGAAACAGATTTATGTGAACACTTATCTACTCTTAATTCGCGCGGTTTTTGACCAAGTAGACCTCCAATCCTTGTGATTTGAACGGTCTTTTCTCCATATTCTTTGCATTCTATTTTTAAAGAGAAAAAAAATATTTTAAAGTGAAGTCCTTGACAGAATTCTATTTAATTTTATCATACTTTTCTGACTTATTCTCTCTTTTGGAAGTAGTTGGAAACTGGAAGCTTCAACTGGACAGCAAACTATTCGTCTAGCATTACTGCATATTGTTAATTGCTCACGAGTTATGCCTTTAGATCTATAAAGTTGTCTAACTTTTGGACAGTTTTGATAACTCTTGCAAATTCCCGGTAAACCATTACTTATTGGTGTATTATCTTTAAGATCGCAAGCTTCACCTTCAGACAAATCACAAAATACGAAACAAAAATTTAGAAGAAAAAATAAGAAAAAAATATATTTCGAACTTGTCATGTCGACTGACTGAAATAAACTGAGAGCAAATACAAATTGTCTGAATGTAAAATAATAAACAGTACTCATATTGACTTATTGACATTAAAAAAAATAATTTTTTAAAGAGATAATTTTATTACTTTCATCTGTACATATTTTTAATCATTGTTTCTTGCTACTTATGAATTTTACAACGTCATTTATTGTTCTCAATAAAGGAAATTCCCTTTCTTTTGATAGCTTCGGCCTTGACTTTCCAAAGTCGGCATATGTAGTTTTATCAATTGGACATTCGCCTCTAAAATCATCTGTGTCTATTGACCAAGCCCACACTCCTAATAAATCCTTTTCCATTGCATATTTTACTTTGTTGGCAACTGATCGTGGTGTGTCATAGATTGCAACATGTGTAGTTCCATTTTCTTTGAATCTTCCAATCATTTGTGATGCAAATCTGTCAAATTTGTAAGTCCATTTTGTTTGGTTTTGCATTCGACAAATTTCATTGTAACCGACCATAAAATCGCTTTGTATGATTGAACCCTTGAAGCCTATTTTTTCACATTCATCTCCAATATAACCATCAGCATTAGTTTTAAATGTCTGAGCATAAAATGGAATTCCCATGATAATTTTATTTTTTGGAACTTTCTGTTCTAAAAAGGAATTTAATGCCGTATCGATATCAATTTCTTGTAATTTAGCTTGTATTGGAGCTGTGAATCCAATTCGTCTATCCCAACTACTAGCATATTCAAAAGTCATCATGTTGATTGCATCCACGTGCAATGCTATTTCTTCGAGGTGATAAGCAAGCTTAACCATCCAGTCTCTTGTACGAAGTGCTACACTAAGGTATAAGTTTTGTTCTCGATAAATTTTTGAAATTTCTTTAAGCAAAAGTGGAAAGTTTTCTTTATCGGCAGCTGTTCCACCTCTACTCGTGTCACCTGGAAAATCCCAAAAGAAGTTCAATCCATCAAACTCAAATTTTTTTAAAAAGTCTGCTGATTGTGTTGCAAATTCCTTCCTTAATGTCACATTTGCAGCAAGTTTTGAATATTTTTCAACGCCTTCATTCCATCCACCAATACTCAGCAAAACTCTAAGATGTGGATACGATTTTTTTAAAGCTGTAAATCGTCTATAACCATTCAAACCACCATCATCACCCAAGTCGCCCCATGGATCTAAAGCCTGTAATTTATAGTTCTTATCTAATCCAGCAAAATAATAAACAGCTGTTGTGCACAACTCAGGATCAAATGTGTCAACTGTGAATCTTCCACCATCTTTACGATAAATAGCCCAACTTGCTACATAACAAACAATTTCTTTACCATGTGCTTTGAGTTCTTTGTTCATAGTTTCTTCTTCATACTGTTGATCTAATGTTGGTGCTTTCTCGTCAATCCATTCTGTAAATTTTAAAACATTTGTGAGGACAGTGTCAGCAGAAACATCACATTTATTTTTATCATCTAAAAATGATGATGATATGATTCCCTTCAAAAACCATCGATCATTAACTTTCACAAATAATCCATTGCCACTGTCGCCTTGACATGCTGCTGAATACTCATCTCTGCCTGCACAGAATGTGTTTATTGAAGTAATATATGCAAATTTTCGTCTCTTGTAAACGCATTCTTCATTTGTAATGATCTTCACTTCTAGCTCTCGTGGAATAACTTCATGTGGCGCATCTCTTTCTGATTTTCCATATCCAACGAATTTTCCAAAATTAACAGGTAATTGCTCCTCTGATCCCCATAAGCAAATCGGACTGATCACATCACTAAATGTCACTGGTGCACTAAGCTTGATTATTGCAATATCGGAATCGAAATCTTCATTGTAGTACTTCCAATTTGGATGAATGAAAATATCATTAGCATATGCATCAACTCCACCTCTCTCATATGGCAATGACAGATTGTATCTTCCAAGTTTGATGACAATTTCATTTGGAGTTTTTGGAAATTTTTGACCCTTATCTTGTATGCAGTGAGCAGCCTAGAAAGAATCATTATTTTATAATGCCAAATGTTGTCTATTATCAATAAACGTCACTTACTGTAACTACAGCATTAAAACTAATTAATGTTCCACCACAAAACAATTCATTGGTTTGAAAATTGTATAATGTCACAAGCCAAGGCCAAGCTCCTCTTTTTGATTGGGTTCCATTGATAACTAAACTGACAGATCTTCCAGAAATTCCACACGAATTATATTGATCATTTAATTCTCTGGTATTTTCAACTTCAGATGATGATGGTTCAAGTGGACAGCATAGTAATCGAAGATTTTTATTGCAAATCGTTATATCTTTTTGACTAATTGTACGTCTAGCCAGATCATTTTTTACTTCTTGACAATGTGAAATGTCAGTACAAAATCCAGGTACACCATTTTTAAGGATACAAGTGGATCCAAAAGGCTGTTCTGATATAACGGAATTGAAGTTGAAAACGTGGAGCACAAACAAAATTAATTTCAGTCTTTTCATCGCGAGTAACTTAAGACAACTGAGCTGTTGATAAGAATTAATCAGAAAATAATTATCATCAATGTTCCAAAACGAGGAATTTCCAATTGTTTCACTAAAGAAAACAATTGATAGCTGCCTAAAAATAAGCTTTAATCAGCTGTAAATTTGAAAATGAAATCATCTTTTATTTACTCTTTATGAACGCATGTTTATATGAATGAGAGGTTATAACCTTATTGTTTACTATTATAAAGAATATGAAAAAGAATTTTAAGCGTTGAATTATCGCTCATACATGATCATCATCATTAAAATATCCCAAAAACTGAAATTGTCTTACATATAGACTTAATACTTAGTTCCTCTTATTACTCATAAACTTCATGGCATCATTCATCGTTCTCAGTAATTTAAACTCCCTAGTAGTTGACACTTTTGGCTTGGTTCCTCTAAAATCTGCATATACTGTATTATCAATCGAGCATTCACCTCTAAAATCATCTGTGTCTATTGACCAAGCCCACACGCCTAGCAAATCCTTTTCCATAGCATATTTCACTTTATTAGCAACAGATCGCGGTGTGTCATAGATGGCAACATGTGTAGTTTCATTTTCTTTGAATCTTCCAATCATTTGTGATGCAACTTTATCAAATTCATACGTCCAATCCTTTTGATCTTCCAATCTACAAATTTCATTATAACCGACTAAAACACTGCTTTGTATTATTGGACCTGGAAAGCCTTCTTTTTCACACTCATCTCCAATATATCCATCAGTGCCTGTCTTGTATGTTTGCGCTTGCATCATGATTCCCATCACTATTTTATTTTTTGGAACTTTTTGGTCTATAAAAGAATTAATAGCTGTGTCAATGTCATCATCCTGAAGACTTGTTTTAAGTGCTGATGGAAAGCCAATTTTCTTATCCCAACTGCTAGAATAATCGAATGTGATCATGTTTATTGCATTTACATGCTTTGAGATTTCTTCAAGGTCATAAGCTGATCTCACAATCCAATCTCTAGTCCGCAATGAAGCACTTAAGTATAAATTCTGTTGACGATATACTTTGGAGATCTCTTTGATTAACTTTGAATAGTTTTCTTTGTCAGCAGCTGTTCCACCTCTACTCGTGTCACCTGGAAAATCCCAATAAAAGTTTAATCCATCAAAATTGAATTGCTTTAAAAATTCTGCTGACTGAATCGCAAATTTTTTCCTTAAAGTGATATTTGCAGCTAGTTTTGAGTACTTCTCGACACCTTCATTCCATCCACCGACAGATAATAAAACTCGAAGATGTGGATTTGTTTTTTTTAAGTCTGTAAATTTTCTGTAACCATTAAAACCATTATTATCACTTAAGTCAAGCCATGGATCTAGTGACTTTAACTTATAATTGTCATCAAGTCCAGCAAAGTGATAAATTACAGTCGTGCATAATTCAGGATCAAATGTATCAGCTGTGAACCGTCCACCTTTTTTACGATAAACTGCCCAACTAGCAAAAGAACAGACAATCTCCTTACCACGAAAAAATGAGTTTTGATTTTCAACTTCTTTCTCAAAATGTTGGTATGAATTTGGTGCTTTTGTGTTGATCCAATTTGTGAATTTTAAGACATTTGTGAACAAAGTGTCAGCTGATGTATCGCATGTGTTGTTTACATCCAGGAATGAAGCTGATATTATTCCTCTTAAGAACCATCTTCCATTTACCTCTACGAATAATCCATTGCCACTATCACCTTGACATGCTGCTGAGAACTCATCCTTACCAGCACAGAATGTATTTACAGATGAAATGTATGTGAATCTTGGACCTTTAAGGAAGCATTCTTCATTTGTTAAAATCTTCATTTCCAATTCTCTAGGAATTGTCTCATGTAAAATATCTCTTTCTGATTTTCCATATCCAACAATTTTACCAGAATTCACAGAAATTGGGTTGTTGGATTTCCATAAACAAATTGGACTGATCACATTACTAAAGGTCACTGGTGCACTAAGTTTTATTACGGCTATATCTGAATCGTAATCTCTGTTGAAGAACTTCCAATTTGGATGAATAAAAATGTCGGAAACGTAAGCATCAACTCCACCTCTTTCGTAGAGCTTTGATATATCGTATCTTCCTAGCTTGATGATAATGTCAGTTGGATGAAGAGGAATTTTTTGTTCTTTGTCTTGAATGCAGTGAGCAGCCTAGTGAAAAAAATATTTTTTTAGTTAGAATCAACTCCGAAATAATGATTGATTTTTTATGGGATAATGATTGAAGTTATTGTGGAATGAATTTTAGATGAATTTCACAAAATCAGCACATATAAAAGTTACTTACAGTCACAACAGCATTAGAACTAATCAGAGTCCCACCACAAAACATTTGATTTGTTTCGATACTGTGTAGAGTCACCAACCAAGGCCATACTCCTCGTTCTGATTGTGTTCCATTTACAACTAAACTGATGGATTTTCCTGAACTGCCACATTGAAAATTGCTTCTGGAAGGAACTAAAAAATTATTTTTTTTTTAAAAAAAAAAGAGTCGAAAAAAATTTTTGATTGAAAATAATGACTACTAGATTAAAATTTTAATGGGACCAAAAATTTTTCTAAAAAATTGCAATTTTGTTTAAACTTTAAAATGCAATAGTATGCCATGAGAAATTTAAATTTTTTTATTTCAACTAAAATTGTTCAAAATTAGTTTGGTGAATATTTTCAAACTTAAACACTGAAATTTCCGAAGTCAAATAATTTGTTTTATGTGCTACATAACAGAACCTACCTCTTGAGTTTAAATTGGCCACGACACAATTAAGTAAGTAAATTAAAATCAAAACTTTAAGCTCCAGACTTTTCATCGTGAAAGAATAAAAGCAACTGAAATTAAAATTGATAAGGAATGATTTAGAGTCATCAATAAATTTTTATTGTGTAAACAGGAATAGCAAAATTGTAAACAGATACATATAGTAAAATTAACCTAGACATTGTTATTAACTAAATTGCTTTGTACACTCAATCTTTGATTGAATGTGTGACGATTTTAGAGTGGAATGTAAATTATACTCAATTTAGTACGTGATACTTAGTCATCAAATTGAGCTCTTTTTATGTCTCATTCTCCCAAACAATCCTCTCAATCCAGTCGAGGTAATGATAAACATTTGCATAGACACCTGAGATAAATTAGAATATTAAGTTACATGAGGTCTTTGACATGAAGATTGAAGTTTTCAATTAAAAATGAATTTGAATGAAATTGAAATTTTTCAAATTAATTTTTTTTTTAATTTCAATTCACTTTAATATTGAACGCTTTTGCCGAAGAACGTGATATAAAAAAACGGTCGTTTTGAATTTGAAAATTGTTGAACGATTTTTGCAAAACACAAAGTAAAAAAAAATTGTTTGCTAAGTAAAATATAATTTTTCATGCTTTAATATTATTCATTTAACATTTTAAATTATTATTGTAATAAATTTAAAGCATGACAAAATGAATTTTACTGAATAAACAAAAATTTTTAACTTAATGTTTTGCAAAAATCGGTCAACAATTTTCAAATTCAAAACGACCGTTTTTTATATCACGTTCTTCGGCAAAAGCGTTCAATATAATTTAAATGAAAAATGAAAAATAAAAATGAAAAAAATCAATACGATGAACTCACCTGGCTTCCCAATAGTTCCACATTTCTTCAATCCAAAGCTAACAACTCCAATTTGAGTATAAGTGCATGGAACATTTTTATCATTTCCGATTTGAAGGGGTCCACCTTAAAATAATTTTTACAAAATTTTAGATAACTTTTTTTAATACAATTTTTTAGCCAATTTACCTGAATCACCCTGAAAAAAATTAAAAGAAAAAGATCAAAAAAAGCAAACAAAATTTTTACTATTCTCAATCTCTAAAAAAATTAATTCTCATCTGAAAAATCTAAAATTCCCACTCAATTACTCAATTAAGCTTTATCAAATTCTTTTTATTTGGGAATTCCCACAACTACAAAATAATGCCTCATACTCACACTACACGAATCTTTATTCTCCGTATGATGTCCATAGCACAACATAGTATCATTCATCACTCTAATTGATTTACCAAATGCCTCCTGACATTCCTCATATCCAAATTTTTCCAACGCCACTTTCAGTAACTTTTCTGATGACGACTCACCATAACCCGTTCTACCAAAGCCAGACGCTATTGCATTATAATTCTCATGAAGCTTCGTTGGCATGCAAATTGGTAAAATAAATTCATTAATGGTCACTGTTGCATTTAGTCTCAGTATGCCGATGTCGTCGTTGAAGGTTTTAGTGCTGTAAGTTGGATGTTGGAAAATTTCTTGAACGCCATAAATAAATACATTATCATCATTTTGAGTACGACTGTGCATGCCAAGTTTAACAAATTTGACGGCACCGTAGCTGCGAGGATACAGGCAATGAGCGGCTGAAAGTATTTTTTTGAATTTATGGATTAGTTTTTAAATTTGGATTGACATGAAGGAATTAATTGGATGTTGATGGATGTAGGGATGCAAATTGAATAAATTACCTGTAAGCACAAATCTTGGAGAAATTAAAGACCCTCCACAACCCCATTCACCTGGATCTCCATCATTATATCCCAATAATGCTTGATGTGGAAATTCATAAAAATCAGCTTCAGTTCCACCTAAAAATTTAACAAACTTCATCAATAAATTTCACATAAATAAGAATAATTGATAGCAGCATAACAATACTGCTGATTTATAAAACATCCTCAACTGTCTACAGACTATAGCCATCGATATTGTCGAAACAAAATCCTGTTATAAACTTAAAACTTCAGCAATAAATCCAGCTTCATTATTCACTGTTTCATCTCATGTTATCTGTTTATACAATTTCCAAAAAAGAATCTCTGCATACAGCAAACAAACTCATTGAATAAACAGTTTAAAACTTATTTTGAAAAACATGCATCCTAAAATTCTGAACATGCACTTGACTCTACTGTGTGAGTTTGTTTTTATTTTTTTAAGGATGAAATAAACAAAAAATAAAAATTTTTATTTACCAACAATCAACGGGACTGATTTATGCTTGCACTTGTCTATTGTTACTTCATTTTGCTGCTCTCCGATGAGAAGTGATTGAACAAAGACTTTTTGTACTACTGCTTTTGCGTATTCTCGGCATTCTATGTTTGTGAATAGATATTTCTAATATTAATATTGGATCAAAAAATATGAATTTTAAACGGGTTTTAAAATTTTGAATTTTGAAAGGTTAAACAAAATTTGAATTTTAAAGATTTACATTTAACAAAATTTTAATTTAGAATTCAATATATTAACTTTTTTTTAAAAAATGGAATTAGGAATTATTTTATTAGAAAATTTGAATTTGCAACGGTTTTTTAAAATTTTAAATTTTGAAATTGATTATTTTTAAACTTTTAAATGTTTACAAAATTTTCGATTTTTTTTTTAAATTTCAAAATGTTGAAAACAATAAATATTAAATAAATAAATTAATTTCAAGTTGTAGCTTCTCTCAAAAATTATTCAAAAGAGACGAAAAAAACCTCTCATAAAAAAATACTACGACCGGAAACACATCAGATTGCACCACATGATTCAATTATTTACGGATATCTTCACATCTTCTTCCACACAAAATCAACATTGATCCTTACTTTTTTCACTTATTCTCATCGGACGTTCTGTTGTCGTTGTGGTGGTGGACGTACTTGTTGGAAGAGTAACTGGGCAGCATACAGTCCTGCCTGTCTGACTACAAACCGTTGGTGGATTTGCACGAATTTGTCCTGATCTTACCACCTCCATGACAGGTTTGCAGTCATTGATTTTTATACAAATTCCTAGAGAATTGTCTCTTAGACGACATCGCTGGCCTAATATTAAGTCAGCAATTGTAGTATCACAATAAATAAAAATTAAAATAACTAACTTAAAGCTACTAACTCTCATTGTGAACGATGGAGAGGAACTAATTTTGTGATAAAATTATTGTAGTAAGCAGCTGCTGAATTGTGTAATTTTATTTGGAATTGTGATAAGATGACCCGAGTAGCATGTTACTTAAAATTTATTTTAGTCATCAAATCTGGTTAGAAATAAGTTAGAAGATTGTCAAAAAAAAATTTTTTGATAATTTTTTTTGAAATTTTGATAATTTTTTTGTGATGACTTTCCTAAGTCTTAGAGACAATTTAGTGCAGCTCGGTTGGGAAAATCATATTTAAATGAGAGAATTTGTCATACATATTTACAATGTGATTGTGTTTCGACAAACTTAATATTTTGTTCAGTGAAGGTCGTAAAAAATGAATCACTTTTTTTGACAATCCTAGACATTTGTTCAAAAATTGTACAATAACCTCTAAAACAAGCAGATCCTTCAGGTAATCCACGAATAAATTACCTCTTCATTCAAAAATATTCACGAAAATATGCAAAACTTCCAGATGTTCAATTCCTAAAAAATTGCAATATTCCCGCTTCATTAAAAACTCTTTAGAATAAGCCATAATAAAAAAATAGAGCACAAAAAAATAGCAAACGAGGTTAATTAAAATAAACACATCAAAAACCTAAAAAAAAGTACACAAAAGGAAATTTTTCTGTGGGAATTCCTCAAAATTCCCATGGACTTTATGTTAAAAATATATTTTTAAAAAAAAAATTCTCTCAAGTGCATTTCTTTATTCTTCCCTTTTTTCGGAAGGCTTCGGCATTGACAGAAGCACAAAATAATAAAGAGAAGATGATAATTCGTATTAATAATGAGGAGGTAAAACGAGCATTCATTCATTCATTCATATACTAATAGTGCATCGGTATCCCATATGTTATTCTTTCTCTTTCTTTATTCCCTTTTGCGGGGAATATAAATAATTTTTAATGCAGGCAGTGGCGGTGTTGTATGTTTGGTTGTAAATGTTGACGGGAATTTAATTTTACAAAATTTTTGAATATTAAAAAAAATATTAAAAAAGAAATTCTAGAAATTTTTAAAAATTGTGAAATCATTGAAATTTTTAAAAATTTTGATGTTTTTATGAAATTTTAAAAAAAAAAATCTTATTTTAAAATTTTAAAAAAATATTAAATCTAAAATTTTAAAATTAAAAAATTCATTAAAAATTAGAAAATTTATAAATATTATAAAATTTATGAATTTTAAATTGTCAATAATTAGAAAAAAAAAAATAAATTTGGCAAAAAATTCAACGCCACCACTGCCCATATCAATAAGTGTATCGCAATGTTCCTACTTGTATGTTTGTTTGTTCATCGAACGCAAAGTGTGGGAATTTTTTTTCCTCTTTCAAAAATGAGACAAATTTTTATTGCTGTGTGTACAATAATCCACTGATAGTGCTCTATGATCATCAGCGATCGCATGCATGTGTATGTGTAATCCATGTGACTGTGTTGTTTTGACTGAGAATCCGAAAGAGAAGTGAGGGAATGTGAGAGAATTTTGTTTACTTGTTTATTTCCTATAAGAGGGTAACAAGAAGCAATGAGGACTACCTGAAGTAGTCGTGTGAAACGTAACATTTTTTTCGGTTTTGTTTTCTTCTTTATAAGGGGAAGGGGATGTCGACGAGGGAGTGGTAATTGGAATAATTTTATTTAGTTTGACTATATTATTATATTAAATTGAAGTGAATGTCACTCATGTTATTTATTTAATTTTCATTTATTAAGGCTTAAGTTGACTTTTGTTTGAACTTGATTATTAGTTCTTGATGTTGAATATTTGTTGAGTTAGAAAATGTCAATAATGTAGCTAGAATTGGTACTATTAGGTTGAAGGAGATTTTGAAAGATGGGAATTAATTTATTTTGGAATTTGTTGAAATTATTTTTTTGTGGTAGATCAAAAATAATTTTAGGTAACTTAGAGACAGAATCGGAAGGATATGAGACAGAAATTAGTCTGAAATCGATTTACTCCCTTACATAGGTTCGAAACCTATCAAATTCGACTTGTTTCAAATTAATAATAAAAACTGTCAAATTACAAAAGGTGCTTTAGACTTTAGACTCATTCGACATAAAATGTTAAGGCTTTTAATATACATAATATTGTTATCCATAATGCTTTGATATTTGAACCTACATAAGAACTTACAAAAATCAACCTTTAAACCTCCTCAAAATACCAACAAAGTTCCATAAAAACTCAATCAATTCACTTCCGCAATCACCTTAGTACCTCGCCCTTCACCATTCTCATTCTAATTTCCCATCCAATAAAGAAGACTCAAGCAATAAGAAACAAAGAAGAGAAATCAAAGAATTCTTTTAAGAGAATGAAGAAGGAAAAAAATTACAAAAGTCCTCGTTTTTTATATCGAGGGACTTCAGCGCATTTTTGACGCAGCGATTAGCAATTGATTAAATAGAAAAGAATGTCGAGTTTTAAAACTCTATTGCTGTTTCTTTAGTCATAATTCATTTCAATAATAAGTTTAAAACTAAAAATCAAAATTCCTTTAAAATTGATTTTTATAATGTTCAATGCAAAAAATAGCTTTACGATTTAACGGTTTTTTGAAATTCAAAATTTTCCGTTAGCAAAAAATTCAAATTTCTGAACACATCCATTATTTTCAAATTTCTAAACACATTTGTTTTGTATGAAAAAATTAAATGTTAATTAACTAAGGTGTATAAAAGAAAAAAATTTAATCCGAAATAACGGTCAAAAAAATTTCAAATTTTTTAACGGTTAGAAAAAATTCAAACTTATCATCAGCATAGCTTTGCCCTGCATTGTTTACATATTTTTTTAAAAATATAAAATCGATGAATTAAGCTATTTAATGAGTGTTTTTTGACTTTTCAATATAAACGGCGGGAATAAAAACATTCAATGAAGCTATTAAAACAATTCCGAGCTTGCTACGAAGTCTAGATCAAGAGATAATTGGGACCCGAACGACCGAACGACCGAACGACCGAACGACCGAACGACCGAACGACCGAACGACCGAACGACCGAACGACCGATCAAAGTGCATGATTGAGCTTCCTTTTTGAAAACAAGTTTTCAAAAATGCGCTAAAAAATTGTTTCACATGCAAAAGGACCTCATTGAACTCAATAAAGAGATACCTTCACAAGAATGAGAAGCATAGAAAAAATGAATACGAAGAAGGAAGAAGAAGAAGGAATGAAATGCATATACATGCGAGTATCACAACACAAACACAATCAAAAAATTCGACAAGCATAAACAAGCCACGCGTTTGTCAGAAATTTTCCCACACTCGAATTTGTGTATAGATATGCATACGTACGTAGATCGTATGTATATATATAGGAAGGGGTCGACTTACAATATCATGAGAACTTTTTTTCCTTCTTTGCTGCTTTATTTATATTAAAATAGTCCCTTTCGTTTTTATTTTTATTTTTATTTTCCCAAAGACCAGACGGGGAAGAAATTCCATCACACAGCAAAAAAAAATTAAGTTTAGTCTTGCGACAGCACTCAGTGATATCAGAAGTGGAAAATTGAAAAATAAAAATAAAAGAAAATGACAAAAATACCAAGATCAATTGACAATAATCAAAGAAAAGAAATGGATAATTTGGGAATTGCAAATAGCCGTAAAGTGAGCGCCAATTAGTTACTTTTTAAGCACAAGCACGGCATATACATGAAAAAATTGTAAAAGCAATAAAAATAAAAATAAAATTTTATTTTTTTCTCTTTTTTTCTTTCTCCACATTTTTCCGGCATCATCCACAGAGCAATTACAAGAGCCAAAAGCCAATATTGGAAAAGCGACGACGTGATCGAATAAATGGAAGTTTAGATGAACTGAAAAATCTTCTTCTTGCCATCAAGCAACGAGATGTGAGTAATTCTATATGATACTCTCACTGTGTGTACTATCAATATTGATTATAATGACTTATGTCAACAAATTCATGTTGCGAATATTTTTTTATGCTGTCATCTTCTTTTTATACTGCTGAGTGAAGGAATAAGAATGTTGAACAATTGAAAGCATTCATGGATAAAAAAGAATTGCAAAAATCAATTCAGTGTTTGTTGAGTATTAAGATAAGGTTGTTGTGCATAATGGGATTAATATTTGAGGAATAATCAGTAAACAAGAAAGGCTTATGAAGAGGATAAATTATGTGAAAAGTATACATGAGTGTATTAATATATTCTGAAGGTCATGAAATGTCTGGATAAGTTATGAGAAATGGGAAGTATTGGTTGTGTGATGAATAAGTTATGTGGTTAGTGATTATTGATGAATTATTTGGAAATTTTGATTTTCAATTGTGACTCTAGAAATTGTATAAAATTAAATACTTAGTTTAATATGGGGGCGTTCACTTAATAGGTTACGCAAAAAACGAATTTTTAGATCCCCTATTCCCCTTGTTACGTTTTTTTGTATGGTGAACGTACGAAGTGAACGGCCCCTAAAAGATCAATCCCTAGTAACCAAAATCGACCTAATGTATTCCATTCATGTTCCTAAGGAAGGTCAATGTAATACATAAGGACTATTTTGATTTTATGGGAAATATCAAGCTGTAATAAGGCGAATCTGTCATCAAAACTTCATACCTTTGATGACCAGGAAAGTGGTCAGAAAGATTGTAAAAATAAAAATCCAAAAAAGTCAGGGCAAAGGTTCGATTCCTTCAGTATCAAAATCAAAAACACAGAAAACCTCAGCCGTACATAAATTTTCAAGAAAAATTGGTTCATCGACTTTCCAAAACTTTTCAACAATCTTAAAATCAGCTGCTAAAAAACAAACAAAACATTTTTCTTCTTACTCTACAATCATCATCATCCAATCCCCAGCACCAAAAGAAAATATTTGATTTTATATGAAAAATGAATTCAATATCAATTGTTTGAAAATTCAAAATGAAATATTAGATGACATTAATATTTCAAACGTGAATGACATGACAAATTGCTCAAATTATTCTCATTTTGATAACGAAAAAGGGAATGAAAGAGAAAAATAAGGAAAATCAATCCTGTAGAAAAAAAAAACTTTCATCTTGTGACAACAACTGTGACCTTATTTCTCCTCTTTAATCAATGATAATATTTTATCAATATTTTGTATGAGAGGCCAGAGGCATTTACTTGATTATGATAAGCTTCATTATTACTCATTTATTAAATAGCAAATTCTGAATATTTTCTTGTAATTCAATAATTTTATAAATTGCCAAAAAAAAATTATCTTGTAGACGAAACTGAATGTAATTTTCATAATCTTCTATAAATTTGTTAATTAATGGCGTAAATGTTTTAATTTCGTTACGGCTGAGTTGGCTTATTTTGAGAATATTGCTTTGGAAAGTTCAATCGTTAAGAAATTTCACGGGTAATTGGGCTTTTTTGTTATAGATTGTTGTGTTATGGATGGAAAATTGTGCGATATGGTAGATTGAGATTTGGAATTTAAGGGAAACTGGGAACAGGACTCTAGTTCAGATTGTGTAAAATTGTTCAAAAATAAGTCAAGGAGGATAAGTAAAATAAAAATACAAAAAAAACATAAGCTTGATAAGATTCGAACCCATACTTTGATAGAGAAAAAACAAAAATTTTTGAGAATTTTTGTATTAAATTATAAACTTCACAAGCAAAGTTTTCTGCAATATAATTCACAAAGTATAATTTTCTTTCAAGTAGATTCAATTTAAGCTAGCACAGCACTTTAGCTTTAAAAATTGCTTCAAAAAAATCTAGGCAATCAACATGTTTACAAAAGCAAATTTCACATTCACAATTCAAAGGAATTTTCTACGCAAACAATTCACAAATAAACAGCAACAACAATCATCATTCCTCAAATAGACTTTAAAATACAAACAGACACAATATTTTTCTGACAGAACTGTCATATCCTCCGTACATAAGCATTTATTATGCCAGATAAACCATTAAATATAAAAAAGAAGTACACACAATAGACTATCAAGCACATCCACGTTAAATCCCTCGTAGATACCATAAAATGCTGAGCTATTAAAAAGTCATGCGGATTGAAACTTTCTTACTTCCTTCTTCGAATTATATAAAAAAAAAATTCTCCTGTGCAGGAAAAACTAATAAAAAAGTTCTGCTATGGTTTTTGCTCATAAATTTTACGCATACAATGGAAGCTTTACCATGCTACAGTGACATGAGCATGGGAACAAAGAAATAACTAAGAGATATCATAAAGTCCAACTTTTGCCACAATTAAGCAAAATAAAATTTATTGATGGCAATTTTTTCCGCGACATGAATTCTTAAATTTAATAAGCACCAAAAGCAAAGTCTCTTTTACTGTCGATGGGCCATAAAATTGGGATGAAAGAGAAAGTTTTCTTGGATTTCAAGGGATGATAATAAGCAAAGTGATGAGTTAGGCAGTAAAAAGCATGGAAATTGGTCACAAAAAATATTGAAAGTAGATTTAGGATTCAAATTTGATTCTTTGACACTTGTTTTAAAAAGGTTCAAAAAAAGGAAGCATGAAATAGAATAGAGGAAGGTTGGGGTTGCGGGTATTATAGCGAAATGTCCTTATGGTCATTTGGGGTTTACAACACTGAGTGAACCATAGAAATGTATGAAAAGTTAAATATTAAAAGATCAAAAACTCCCAGTTCCATGCACAATAACATCACCCTAAACGCATTCAACAGTATCACATCCCCATCCCTTGCATCCCCAAAAAAATCGATCCCACTCAACTCCCACCATTCCCATCTCAACGACTCATTTAGGGATACAAAATAATAAATTATGAAGGCGGATTTCCCCAGAATAATACACAAAAATATATACACAGAGAGAGTATAACTGTAGCACAGCACATCGATAAATGATTTGCAAACAGTAAGAATAAGAAAAGTCATTAAATGAATAAGAACGAATGTAGAAACAAAAATAAAAAGGAAGAGAAAATATAATACAAGATATTTCAGCTCCTCTCATTCGTCTTTCCGTGCATCACTGTGAGAATATTAAAAAGAAGGAAATGAGACGTGGAGAATGAAACAAGGAAACAAAGGAAGGAAGAGGAAGCAGAATGAGAACAACGAAGACGAAATAAATTTTTGAGGTTGTCAGAATTTTTTTTTTTTTTTTGAGTATGTTTATGGGAAATTTTTTGTGTGTGCTTCTTTTTTTTGTTCATAATGACTGATCTATAGCTCCTCGTGTTGCTTCATCCTTTGTAATTCTTAATTTCATTTTTAACTTTTTCTTTCTTTTGCCTTCTTTTATATTTTCTACAAAGTCACTATGACATTGTTCTTCTTATTCCATACAATTGTTAAATTAATCTTTTGGTAGTGATTAATTAAAAAATGGTGGGGATGATAAGGGACATAAGACATAAATTTTTTATTGTTTGTAATTTTCCAAAAAGGAAATGCTAAAGAGGGTCGTGAAACTGAATTTATAGCTGGAAATTAAAATAACCATATTGTTTTAGGCATTCTATTATTTTTTGTGTGTATCATGTGCTTGGAATTGTGAAAGACTTATTTGAATTTTAAGGAAATTTAGGAAGCATAAGTTGGTAATTAATGGGCGGTTGTGGCAGTTTAGGTTAGGATTGTAAGGACTTTTAATGAGAATTGTGGTTGAATAGATTATTAGGCATGTAAGAGGTGTCTGAATTGAGTGTGGCTGAAGTACCACGGCATGTTATGTCCAAATGTTCTGAAACTTTGCCAGAATTAAGTCCATATTACGTCCAATTGCGTCCAGTAAAAATTTAATTTCGTCCTACTTCCTGTATCTGGATACGGCAAGTCAAAGTTTTGGGCACTTTTGCCTTCGTACTTCAGGATTTAAAACGGCATGATTTCTTAAAACTAACTTTATGTGACATATTATATATTAAAATTGATCTACTAATTACGTCCAATTGCGTCCCGCAAAAAGTTTTTGGAACCGATGTCCCTAACGAAAGTTATGGCTACTCAAAGTTTTGCTTGTGGACCAAAAAATTTTCTACCTAGAAACTGATGATTTTCACAAATTTTTTTGACCAAAAATTAATAAACTAATTATTAATTTGCCTTTGTTATTTAACGCTTAATGTTATTTTCAAAAAAGTTTATTAAAATCGTGATGCTTAAAAAATAAAAATCATCATTTAGATAAGTGATTTTTCATCGATTTTCACTCTTTATTTCACTTTTCACAAATTTTTCTGACCTAAAATTAATAAACTTATTATTTATTTGCCTTCGTTATTTAACGCTTAATATTATTTTCAAAAAGTTTATTAAAATCGTGATGCTTAAAAAAATAAAAATCATCATTTAGATAAGTGAATTTTCCAAGATGGTTGCATAATGATCCATAGCTTTAAAGTGACATAAGTCAGTCGTGGATGATCAAATTCAAAAAATGATTCCATATTTATAATCCTTGAGAAAAGTAGATATGTTTAGACATATATCTTGACACTAAAAAAAATATGAAACTTTTTTATATTCAGGTACGACAACAAAAATTGAACTGCCATAAGTCTGAAATGTCAGCATAGTCGTAAATAATTCTTTTATATTTGAGTTCTTGAGAAAAAGGAGATGTGATTTGATATATAATTTGACCAAATCATCAGTCTCAAGGTAGAAAATTTTTTGGTCCACAAGCAAAATTTTGAGTATCGGTTCCAAAAAATTTTTGCGGGACGCAATTGGACGTAATTAGTAGATCAATTTTAATATATAATATGTCACAAAAAGTTAGTTTTAAGAAATCATGCCGTTTTAAATCCTGAAGTACGAAGGCAAAAGTGCCCAAAACTTTGACTTGCCGTATCCAGATACAGGAAGTAGGACGAAATTAAATTTTTGCTAGACGCAATTGGACGTAATATGGACTTAATTCTGGCAAAGTTTCAGAACATTTGGACATGACATGCCGTGGTACTTCAGCCACACCTGAATTGATTTTAAAGGCATTTTATAGATGAAATTGGGTACTGTAATTTCATATCAAATCCTGACAATCTTAAGCGATTTTGAAGTAATTTTTAATCAAGAATGACTTTAATTAATCTTAAAAAATATTTTTTTAATCCAATAAAGGGTCTTTTGAGCCTTAAAAGTCTCGTTAAGTCAATTAAAATCTCTATTATCCTTATTTACCTACCAGAGACCTACAAAGGTTTCTAACAGCTTCCAAACTTTATAGTTTCCTTAATTATGACCTACTGATGTTATTCCTTCGTAATATAAGCCTAATTCAACTTCACACCAATCATATCCTATTAAAAACACAAACCATCCCTTATTCCATCCCTGCAATCCACCCATAACTCAAAATTCTCATAAAACCACAACTTCTTCGTGACACTCAACCCCTTCACATCAATTAAACCTCCACAAACCCAATTTAACCACAATCATCGTCATAAAACACAAGCAATTAAGAATGACTGACAAATTTTCATTATACTCCATGCTAATTACCACAGCAAAAAAAAAAATAAATTTTCATCATTTATTCAATTAAAAATAAACAAAAGAAGATTTTTCATATCCAACAAAATAGCAAACATAAATTTTCATTCAACATAGATGATGACTATTATCATTATTTCATCGTTTTTCATATAAAAAATCGCAACATGAATTAAAATGTCGTCATAAAAAAAATTCTAAAAGTCGAGAAGAAGTAGAAAAAATTTAATCAAAACCAAAAAAAATTCTTTACAGCCACTCCGCTATGCACGATTAGAGAAAGCCGACATTCTCGAGATGGTCGTAAAATATTTGAAAGATTTAAAGAAGCGTCGTCAAGCCATGATTGCGGCAATGGAACCAACTCTATTTCGTAGCTTCAAAATGGGATATCTTGATTGTACGAGAGCCACAATTGACTTTATAAATGAAATTGAAACGCCGGCGGAAAGGAAGAAGCAAATTATGGAGCATATTACAACAGAATGTATGTCTACGCTCAAGAATCAATGTCCATCAACAAATTTCAATCAACATCATGATATTGTATTTGCCAATGTTAATCCACCGGAGCATTTTATGCCATTTCCATTGTTATCAGCTGCACCAACAATATTGGATAATAGTCATGATATGGAATGGATTTCACTTGAAGAACGCTTGGGTTTCTCGCCCATAGGTAAATCAAATTTCATTTTACCTGATGTTAAGCCATCCATACCCGACATTATATCCGCATCGACAAATGTTAAGGATTTCAAATCATTATCGCCGATGGTGTCATCGACATTACTTAAAATTGTCGAACAACCGGAACGTCAAAGTGCCTTTAACATTGTCAACAATAAGAGTAATAATAATAGTTCAAACACAATAGATACAAGTCTTGAATCACAATCGACGTCAGGCACATCTGTGTCATGCAACGATGATATGCCACAACAATCTATTTTCATAAATGACATCAACACAAGTGACGATGATGATGAGGAAGGAGAAGATGTCGGAAAATTAATTATCGATGACCACAATAATAATCAGACGGCATGGAGACCGTGGCTTTAATCTTTAATGAGATAATGTTGAAATTATTTCTTGTATACTTGAGCTTTAAAAATTGAGAATTTTTTAAGTTTCCTTTTTAATTGATTCTGTTTTGGTTTCTTTTCCTATTTTCAATTGCAATCAAATTTAGACTTAAGTTAGAGAATGAACATGAAAAGTTTTTTGGTTATACGAAATTAAATTTTTTGATATTAGAGAAATTGGTAATTTTTAAGGATGAAATAATCAAGATTTTTTTTGCTTCCGAATGGGATGAATATGTACAACAATTTTTTGATAGAAAAATAAATTAACTTGATGGAACTTTAAGTTAATTAAAGTAGCTTAAACCAATATATATATATATATGAGGTCATATAAGAAAATGACCGTTAAATTTTGAAAAATTTACTAACACCATCAAAACTTTCTTTACCGGAAACAATGGAAAATTTTGATATTGTTAGTTTTGTTTGGGGCGATTTTGGGGCGGACTCTGTTCATATGACCTCATATATTTATATATTGGCTTAAACAAACGTTTATTAAAAACTGGATTTATCAAAAGTGTGAAACTTTTTGATAAATTTGTTAGTTCAATTCCTTTCAAAAATGAGAGTTTATTTAAATAGCATTCCCAAAATTATTTGTTTCGATAGAAATGGAGGAACTGAAGGTAAAC
The DNA here is from genome assembly GCA_026123125.1 of Chironomus striatipennis. NCBI lineage: Eukaryota > Metazoa > Arthropoda > Insecta > Diptera > Chironomidae > Chironomus > Chironomus striatipennis. The sequence continues at coordinate 7,749,285 of CM047392.1, forward strand.
AATATGAAAATATGTTGCAATAAAGTTTGATTCCTAAAACATCACATCAATTCCTTTATCTATAGAAAAGACTTTTTAATTCAAAACTTTAAAAATTTTGAAGGTTTCAATCAATTTTTATATATGCATTCATATAGGAAAAGTGACAGTTATTTTTTTTTAAATTTTTGAAAAATTCACTGACACTATCAAATTTTCAGTACAAAAAACTGAACAAATCAACTGAGCTATGGTCGGCGTTTGGTCGATGCTCAGTTGGTTTCAATGAAGAATTTTAATTTATTTCGCATCCAAATCAAAATTCAGCACAAAATTGAAGCCTTTGAAAAATAAAACCACCTTCAACCCTTCAAAGTAAGGCTTAATTCAACACAAGTAAAAACTCTACAGAACATAAAATAAGAAAGTCGAAGAAAAAATATCGATTTCCAACAAAATTCATTACCATAAATAAGAATCCTTCATCACCTCCAAATTCATATAACCTTCAGTACACTCAATTCAGTTCATCAACCTCCAAAAAATATTCCATCCTTTTTCCTTTCACTTAAAATTAAGATATTCATAATAAGAAGAACAAAATTTATTCATCATCATTCTGAGAAAGTAATCTCAATGAAAAAATTGAATATAGAAGCGAGAAAAAAAAAAATCTTGAGCATAAAACTTTTGATAAGCATGATTAATTTGTAGAATTAAGAAATCCTTTTGAAATTCTGTGATTGAAAAACGAAAATAATTAAAAAATAAATAAAAAGTTTCTTTTTAAAAAGAAAAATTCAGCATTTTTTCCAACAAATCATCCGAAAATAAATGAAAAAAAAAATATTTTTGATTAAAAAAACCAGGAAGATGAAGACGGTGAAAGTTTGTTGCCAAAGGAATTCCTTGTGCAAGTCTTTGATGAATCAAGATGATAAAGAAAAACTTTAAATTGATGATGAAAAAAAAAGTGTCCCTGAAGTTGGGCAGAGACATATCGAGTTGGAGGTTGAAAAGTATCTCAGAATTAAGACATTTTTAAGACATTTCCGACACTTTTTTCCTTTTTTTACGACACCCTCAGGATTTCGAGAAATCCCACTTTGAATTTTAGGCCATTTCTCTGCCCAACTTCAGGTTTCTAGTACGACTATTTCTCATGAGTTTTTTAAAAAAGTTTTTGTGCCTGAAATTCGACACTTTTGAGAAACTTTGCGACACCCTTTCAGTTTTTCCTAAAAACCTTCCTTTCATGTCCTACAACAAATCATCCATTTTGGGATTTTTGACAAAAATTTTTCAAAAAATTCTTAAAAATCACTGTATTTACCAATCGTAATGAAACTTTTTGTAATGTATTAGTACCACTAAGAGCTTCATTTTGAATAAACAAAATTTTTATTTTTGATGACTATATATGGTATAAACTCGAAAATATGCTATTTTTTTGACATTTTTGACTACTGTACCAACTGGATGTTCCAAAAAAATTATTTTCTTCTGGATTATTGTGACTCTTACCAAGACCAACAAAATAAATATACATTGTGACTGACAAAAACATGATCTAATTGGTCAAAAGTGATTTTGAAGCAAAAATTTTTGGTTTTAAGGTGTTTTTTGGGGGTTTTCAGTCTACTTATATGACTCTTAAAATGTCTCAAAATAGCTTTTAAGTGATATTTTTCTTGTAGCTCTTATATAAAACTATAATACTAGGTGAAAAGGAAAGAAATTTTTTGGTAACTCGGTTCACTATAGGGCTCCAAAGGGAGTTTTGAAGGGGGTCCTCAAAACAAAAAAATCATGTCTCGACCAAATCTTAACCAAATTGGCTGAAACTTTCAGAAATTAAAGTTAATAACGTTAGAAATAATTTTTAATCATTTTGACTCAATATGATGCTGATTCATAGTGTTCCTTGGTCTCACTGGACATCGAACTGCATCAAAATTTAATAATTGACCTATCGTCTCCTACCATTCCAGGATAACTTTATATTTTAAATCTTTTGATAAATTCTCAATAAACAATGCAATACGCATCCAACAAAGTTTACACAAAGTAATTTGTCTAATTTATAGTCAAAAAATTATAAGTCTTGTAGGGTCAATCCTCAATAATCAGTAAAATGACCCTAAAGTACTAAAAATGGGTTGTTACGCACTAAAAATGACTGAAAATGATTACTAACGTTATTAACTATAATTTCTGAAAGTTTCAGCCAATTTGGTTAAGATTTGGTCGAGACATGATTTTTTTGTTTTGAGGACCCCCTTCAAAACCCCCTTTGGAGCCCTATAGTGAACCGAGTTACCAAAAAATTTATTTCCTTTTCACCTAGTATTATAGTTTTATATAAGAGCTACAAGAAAAATATCACTTAAAAGCTATTTTGAGACATTTTAAGAGTCATATAAGTAGACTGAAAACCCCAAAAAAACACCTTAAAACCAAAAATTTTTGCTTCAAAATCACTTTTGACCAATTAGATCATGTTTTTGTCAGTCACAATGTATATTTATTTTGTTGGTCTTGGTAAGAGTCACAATAATCCAGAAGAAAATAATTTTTTGGAACATCCAGTTGGTACAGTAGTCAAAAATGTCAAAAAAATAGCATATTTTCGAGTTTATACCATATATAGTCATCAAAAATAAAAATTTTGTTTATTCAAAATGAAGCTCTTAGTGGTACTAATACATTACAAAAAGTTTCATTACGATTGGTAAATACAGTGATTTTTAAGAATTTTGAAAAATTTTTTGTCAAAAATCCCAAAATGGATGATTTGTTGTAGGACATGAAAGGAAGGTTTTTAGGAAAAACTGAAAGGGTGTCGCAAAGTTTCTCAAAAGTGTCGAATTTCAGGCACAAAAACTTTTTTAAAAAACTCATGAGAAATAGTCGTACTAGAAACCTGAAGTTGGGCAGAGAAATGGCCTAAAATTCAAAGTGGGATTTCTCGAAATCCTGAGGGTGTCGTAAAAAAAGGAAAAAAGTGTCGGAAATGTCTTAAAAATGTCTTAATTCTGAGATACTTTTCAACCTCCAACTCGATATGTCTCTGCCCAACTTCAGGGACACAAAAAAAAAAGAATAAGAGGAAGCAATTTTTCATTAATCTTGGAATTTTTCCAAAAAGCAGAGAAAGAAAGTTTTTCCATCTTCGCTTATTGAATGACAGACAATAAAGGAAACTAATTTTATTTCAGTCGAGTTGAGTTGAAGTCTTATCAATCATATGAAGGTAAATATTTTCAGTTTCTGACGTACTCAACCCCTTTTTGTAAATATTTTTTGAAAAGGCTAAGGAATCGTTTACATATGATGTTCAATTTTTAGGAAGCGAGGGGGGTTTTGTGTGATAAATTTAAACAACTGAATTTTTTTAATAAAAATTTTGTGACAGAGGGAGGAGGAGTGTCTAAAAATTCAAGATCATGATGGACGTCATAAGTGAATAGTACCTAAAAAGTTTTTTAAAAGATATTAAAAAGTTTTCAATAAACTTTGAGTTTTTACGACTTCTTGATGTTGAGGGTTCTGTTTAATATAAAAATACAATCTAATCAAGGTTTGGGAACTATTTTCATCAATATTTGATTTCAATTTAGTAAGTGCCTATCTGAACTTGTTGCAAAGATATTTTATTCAATTTTATGAATGTTGAAAAGTTTGGATACTTTGCAGGTACGTAAATGTGAATTGGAAAAAGTTAATTAAAGAAACGTTTACTTCTGAAATTAAGTTTCCTTTCCAGAAGAATCTTAATGCGGAATATTTTTAATTAAACATGAATAAATGATTTTATGAACATCACAAGCCAAAATTAAATTCTTTTCCTTTTAACCTGAAAACTTACAACCGACAAATTAGATGCCTTAGATATAGTCTTCGAAAACATGAAATTTTCTAATTTGCAATTTTTCTTCAATAGTCTTCAATCCTCGATCTAAATTACGCTCCTATTAAAAAAATTTGAAACTTACCATGACATAAAATTTCTTTCAATTTAGATGACGTTAGTAAATTCAAACTTTTTATGATTAATATTAAACTTATAAAATCTGCTACAGTATTTCAAAATTATCCTTTATGTAACTTAATAAATTGGAAAAAGTCAAATGCTTCATAAAATTTTTATTAAATTATAAATTAATTGAGATACAGCTGAAAATTCAGAAAGTCTTTTAAATTTGTTTGACCAATGAAAAATTCAAATTTTTCCACATAAACTTTGAAAAAAAATGTGAAACAACAAACTCAAAAGTTTTCATTGAAAATGCTTTGTCTGCTTAAGCTTTGAATAGTTTTATATAAATTTTTTATGTATCAAAATTTTATTTCATTCTATTGAACTTTAAATCAATTTTTGATTAGATCAACAAGGATCAAGAAGGACAATCTGAAATAAAATAAATTTGTTCAGTTTGATTAATTTCTTTCATCATGATGAGCAGTCAAATTGAAGGAAATAATTTTGGAATATCATTCGAAGAGTTTTGTGAAGTACCTTTGGGATATTTGAAAATTTTTGGACTTGATTATGTTTTTAATGGAAAATTAAAGAATGAAAAGAGGAAATTTTACGGATACTTTTATTTTATGCTCATTGATTATATGATCTCCGGAAGTATCATGGTTTATTGTGTATATTTGAGTGCTAAAAAGGAAATTGAAAATACTAATGTTGGACTTAATTTGATGCTGTCAATTGTCACTGTGTGGAAGTTCTTAATTTTCATCCTAAATCATGAAAAGCTTACAAAAATTTTGGAAAAGTTGAAGAAAAATTTTCCAATCACCAAAAATGACCAAACTCGATATAATATCAAAAATGAACATCATCGTCAAGTAAAACTCATTAAAAACTACAGCAATCTAACATTCAGTCTCATCGTAGAAATTGGCATATTCTTCATCCTCAAATTTATTTTAAATGGACCACAAAAAATACAGATGCTCATTTGGCTACCATTTGACTATTCAACAAACTTCAAATATATTTTGACATGTTCCTGGACTTTAATATTTGACGCAAATTTCTTAATGTCAAGATTCATAGTTGATTGGATTTTCTACATAATTGCATCTTTATTATGCAAAGAATGTGAAATTTTATCCACAAAAATTCAGGAAGTCATGAATCAAAAGGAAATTAAATTTGATGATCTCAAAAGTCTCATCTTACAGCACCAAAATTTAAGTCAACTTAACCACCAAATTGTAGAATTTTTCTCGTCAATTTTGCTGCTTTATTTTGCCGAAGCACTTTTACTCTTATCTTTAGCTGGATTTTATATGGCTGTGTCTGAAAGTTTTCAAGAATTTATGGTTTTTGCAATAATTTTGACTGTTGCACTTGGTCAAACCTTCATGCCATTTTATTTCTGTCAAAACATTATCGATGCAAATGATAAAATTTTCGATGCATTTTATGATGGAAAATGGGAATTGATTGAGGATAAAAAGGCAGTAAAATTGATTTATTTCATTCTAGTGGCAGGCAAAAAGTCCAAAAAATTTACAGCAATGAATTTAATCAAGATTTCACATGAAACCTTCAGAGTGGTAAGCAATTTTTTAGAAAATCCTACAAAACAGTAAATGATTAATAATACTTCACACAAAAAACTAAATTTTAAAACTTTTTCGAATTAAAAAAAATCCAGTAGTTGCTGTTCACTTATGACGTTCACCAAAAACTTGAATTTTTAGACCCCTCCCCCCACTCCTCCTCTGTCACAAAATCTTCATAAAAAAATATTATTTTTAACTGTAACACAGCCTCAGACCCCCCTTTCCCCTAAAAATTGGCCATCATGACTGAACAACCCCGTAAAAATTACTAAGCAATTCAAACTTAGGGTAAAAAATATTGAAATTCGTACAAAACGAAAAATTTTTTTTGAAAGTCCTGTAACTTTTATTGGAAGCATTGCTGATTCCCCAAATTTTTCCTACGACTTTGCTTGTCCTCCAAATTTTTTTATTCGAACCTTAAAAGAGCATTTTGTGCAGCATAAAGCAGTAAAAAATCCACTTTATTTCAGATATTGAAATTCGTACACTCAAATATTGAAATTCGTACACCAAGTACTCACGATTTTTGCATCCAAAACTTGAGAAAAAGTTAATATTCTTGCAGTATTTTCATTTGAGGAGGTTTTTATTCATCCTGAGCTACTTCTTTGTCCTTAAAATTGAATTTATTTAATTTGTTTACACAAAAACAATTGAAATTCTTCACCGCCTACTATTGAAATTTTGTACGAATTTCAATATTTCTTCTGTACGAATTTCAATATTTGTAATGAGGTGGATTTTTTTCGTATTAGCAGTGCTAATTTATGCCTTGACTTAATTTAATTGGAATGTAGAGTGCACGAGCAAAGTCATAAGATCTTAACATATGGCCAATCTTGAGTTTAAAGGCAATTTTTTCGAGTCTAAAAATTGTAAAAAAATTTTTTTGTAAATTTGTTCGTACGAATTTTGGTTTTGTACGAATTTCAATATTTTTTACCCTATTTCAATTTTCCAAAACTCATAAAAAATTGAAAGACATTCCAAAGAATATTAAGCATTCGAAAATAACTATCCTATTTGAACTTTAATAAATTTATTTAAAACTTTCTTTAAGAAAAAAGTTATAAAAAAAACTTTTACGAATTCTTCAAGTTTTGATAAATTTTTTATTAAACCAATGACAAAAAAAATCTAGAATAACATTTTTTGTTTAGTTTAATAACTCGCGTTGTTATGATGGGAAGTAGAATAGAAGATATTCCAGGACTTTCATTCGAAGAGTTTTGTGAAATACCATTGAAATATTTGAAGATTTTTGGACTTGACTACAATTTCAATCAAAAATTAAGGAAGGAAAAAATTCATTTTTTTGGATATGTTTATTGCATGATCATTATTTATATGATTGGTATAAGCTTGATGGCTTATTGTGTATATTTAAGCTCCAAAACTGAATTTGAAAGTTCAAGTATTGGCCTTAATTTAACGGTATCAATCTTCGCTCTTTGGAAGTTTCTGACTTTCATACACAATCATGGAAAGTTGAAGAAAATTTCAGAAAAATTAAAGAAATGTTTTCCAATCGCAAAAAATGATCAAAATTTATTTCATATCCAAAATGAACATGATCGCCAAACAAAATTTATCAAAACATGTAGTAATCTGTCATTCAGTCTTATTGGATTTGTTTTGTCATTTTTCATCTTTCACTTTATTATAAATGGTCCGCAAAAAATACAGATGCTAATTTGGCTTCCATTTGACTACTCAACAAACTTAAAATATATTTTGGCATGTTTTTGGACTTTAATATTTGACATAAATTATTTAATGTCAAGATTCATTGTTGACTGGATTTTCTATACAATTACATCTTTAATATGCAAAGAATGTGAAATTTTGTCCATAAATGTTCAAGAATTCATGAATCGACAGGAAATTAAGTTTAATGATCTACAAATTTTAATTATTCAGCATCAAAATTACAGTCAAATTATTGAAGAAATCAAAGTATTTTGCTCATCAATCTTACTGCTTTATTTCATGGAAGCACTCCTAATGCTGTCATTAACTGGATTTTATATTGCTGTATCAAAAAATATTCAAGAATTTTTAATGTTCAATATTGTATTGATTGTTGTATTTGGTCAAGTTTTTGTTCCGTTCCATTTCTGCCAAAATATTATCGATGCAAATGACAAGATTATAGACAAAATTTGTGAAGGAAAATGGGAAACAATTAGAGACAGAAAAGCTATGAAATTGATATTTTTTATCCTTGTTGCATGCAGAAAATCGAAGAAATTCACTGCCATGAATTTAGTGAATATTTCACATGAAACATTTCGAGTGGTTGGTAATTGTATTGTATTTGATTTTTAATGTAGTCCATATGAAAAAAGTTTTGCTTAGCATTTATATTCTGATTTTTACTCAATTTTAGAACTTAGTTTCAAAGAAAATTAATTTTTCAAGTTATGTCTTTATTGCGTGCTTTATTGTTTCTATCCAAGGGGGAGCCCGAGCCCCCTCTGAAAAATAAAATCTCATACAAAAATTTCTGTCTATGCTCCTGCTTCTATCCCCTCCCATATTACATGATTTCATTTAAACCATCAATTTACAATCCCATAAACCTTACATCAAGTCCAGCAACATTTAATCTAATCTTTCATGTCATAAACTATGATTTTTTTCATAGAGTTTTTACCACAGCAGCAAGTATCAAATGCAGCTACATTAATGTCATGTTGTACAAGAACCGCAATTTTAAATTAGACAACTTGTCACACACAGCATGATACTAAATATGCACACATTAAACTTTCTAACAAATCCACTGCTGGATGCTTTGAATGGCATAAATTGTATTAGATTATTGATGTTGTTATTTTGAGGGTATGGGCCGGGAAGAAGGAAAAGTGCTCCAAAAATTTTTAATTAAATTCATTCATCAACATTCGCACTTTAATAATCTAAATGCTATTAAAAATCATTTTTCATTTTATAAAAATATTATTTGTCATTTCTATGACTTCATTAGCATGTCATTTCATTAATTTTAATTAATTTATTTCAATTTTAGATATTGTTGTCAGTGCATTCATACATAACTGTTTTGAGGCGATTATATGGTAATTAATTTGGCATAGATGTGAGGGAAATGTGCATCGTGATAATTTATGTGGTGAATTTTGGTAAATTATTGAATTTAAATAATTTGGTTGAGTTTTTGGTAATTATTTTATTTTTAGGTCAATTGGCTTAAAATTATTGAAAATTATTTAAAAATAACTTTGAAAATACTTTAAGTCTTAGATCAAAGCGACAAAATTCAAGAAAACTTAAAGCATAAAATCCTTCAAAGTTCTTATTACCCCCAAACAACTTCTCTCATCTGTAAATAATTACCAACAGCTAATTAAATAAATAAAAAAATTTCAACAAAAAAAAACTTAACTTTCTCAACAACCCACTCAATGACCTTTTCAATTATTTTCACACTCATCTTCCTTTTTCAGCATCATAGTCAGAATGAGCCAAAAAAAATATCACACTTATCACTTTTTTCAACGATGAATAATTTCTGTTTAACAACATTATCGCATTTCTTTTCGTCTCATTTATGCGTGTAAAATTTTTTTATGTCATTAATTTTTTTTTCCTCATTCCCAGTTTCATCGCTCCATTAATTGCCACTTATTTTAACATCAAAAAATATGCAAAAAATGGAAAGAGCGACAGAAATTATATTGTTGGGAAAAATAAATTATTTTTTAGGGGTTAAGTTGGTTGGATGGTCGGGTGTTCTGGAAAATTATGGAATTATTTAGAGTTAATGCAGTGGTTGTCAACCTTATTTGTGCCATGGTCCATTTCATAGGGAAAGCATGACTGAAACTAAACAAAGCATACGCTATCGATGCCATATCGAAGGTATATCACGAAGGTATATCAATGCACATAGACTGACCATCACTGCTTTAATTTATAAATGGGATCAATTTTTAACATAAAACCTTTAATCTTCTATTTTCATCCAAAAGTAATCATTACAACAATCCCAAATCAACACTTTAGAACCTCCAATAAAGTCACATAAACTTAGGATGACCATCTGCTGGGAATTTGCCGGGACACAGCTGTACTTTTTTTCGAGCTGCTGTGTCCCGGCAGAACATCAAAATGTCCCGGATTTTTGAAAATTTTTGAAAAAAAAAATTATTTTAGGTTTGTTCAATCAGAAATTAACTTTTCGTAAATTTTAATCTTCAACTCGTAATTCTTTCTAACATATCTCAAGAAAAATATTAAATAATCTTAAAAAAATTCACATTTTATGTGCAAATTTTTTCGCAAAATTTTTGGTTCCTTTTAGAGGCATGGGTTCAAGCCCATGACTGAAAATTTTTGAATCCAAATTTTCATTATTTTTCATACTTTTTTGCATTTTTGTTGCTTGATTTATCTCGATTTATAATAATAAACACTTTAAGTAAGGTGCAAGTACCCCTATGATGTTAAACTAAAAGTGTCCCGGATTTTTATCAAAATGTCCCGGATTTTTACGAAAATCTTCTGGTCATCCTACATAAACTCTTCATCTCATTAACAACCCAACGAAAAATAGGAAGAAAGTTCCATCGAGAGGTATCAGCCTTAATAACGATAATCATCATCATCATCATCATCATCATTATTATTACATTTAATGTATAAAAATTGAAAAGGATTGCGACAAGCGAGTCACATCGCCGTTTATATACAAAAAGAAATTACTTTCTCATTTTTTTGGAGGGTAGGGAGGGAAATGAAAGTGAGACATCTGAACAATTTTTGAGCGAACGTGAGAGGTAGAGTAGAAATGAATGAACGAACGTGAACAGAAGAAGAAAAATATTTTCCTTAATTTAATTAGACTTTAATTGTATTTTATGTTTTTCTTTCATTTGAAAACTTTTTAATTTCCTCGCCATTGTCTCGATGGAAGCGAAAATTTCATAATTTTTATTTTTTTTTTTTCATTCTTCTTTCGAGATTTCTTTGCTGTCTTTCTCCACTTCCTTTAAAGTTGATATAGTTATAAAATAGCTAGAGGGATGATATCAAGTTTTTTTAATTTTTTTTTTTTTTAGAGACGAAAAGTTTTCGTTTTTTATTTCATATTTTTTTTCACAGAAATTTTGAAGATAGTTGGCGAAAGTTTTAAAGCATTTTGGGGTCATTTTGGATAGTTGGTCAAAGTTGCATCAGAGTGTAGTATGAATTTTTTTAAGGATTCGAACTTACATCTGTAAAATATTTTTTAAAAAAAATTTAATTAGAATATTTTCCACTTAGTCAATAAGTACATAGCTTTTTATAAAAATTTAGAATAAATTTACTAAATTAGCAGTTGAGAATGCATTCATAAAATTAAATCGGAGATCTAAACAAAAAGATTTTATAAATTATCGATTTTTTTCGGTTTTTTAAATTGCGCTTAGCAACTCAAAATATCCCCTAACTTCATCCATTTCCCCATCTCTTCCTCAATAATAAAAATAATGATCATAGTTTCTATATCATCATAAAACTTTGATAGAGCTAACGACAAGTGAGATGATTGTTTAATAAAATTGTTTTGAACTTTTTCTTCTTCAGCTTTTGTTTCAATGTTTGCATGATCCTTCTTTTCCTATTGTTCTACACTAGCTGCCATACTAAATTGCTTCATGTTTGTTAATTAAAAAATAAGTTTTTTTTTCATATTTTCATTACGAACAAGTTGGAAAGACAAAGTTGCATTTTTATTAATATTTTAGTTACAATTAGTGTCATGATTGCTAATTGAATTCATTAAAATTTGCATTTTAATCTGTAAAGTTTTGTAATTGAATTTTGAAGATTTGTCGAACTTTTGTTTGATGAATGAGATTTGAGTTGCTCGGATATGACAAAAGTTTATTGTTATTGTAAAAGTTTCTCGAACTATAAGTCAATCTTAAGCTACAAGCTAGTGAAATCTAAAAAATATCTCTAATTTTGATTTGTCTGATTGTTGTGCAATTTTGATGACAGACAATGAAATTTTATTGTTATTATCTTCATGAAACAATGATTCTTCAGACTGACTCAGCAGATTTTGTGTGTCAATTATCAGCACATTCAGGACAATAGAAAATAATGAGATTAAATTGACTGAATATTGACATGAATAAGTGAGAATGTGATAAAGTCTTTGGACGAAAAACTGCTGTATTTATGTGATGTAGCTATTAAATTTATGTATGCATGACATTCCAACGAACACATTCTATTTAATATTCCACGTCCAAATTGCAAGATCTCACATCAAAATCTCAAGATTGACTGACTTTTGGCAGCGAAACATACATGACATTTGAACAACATTAAGCCTCAATTATTTCCATTCTAAGCCATTCATCCGTACATGACAGCTCAGAAAATGTTTCTTTTTATCATATTTCTGTACATTTTAGCATGACTCACGCATTTCTCATTCAATTTATGGCATGTAATATGCCTACTTATTTTCAATAAGTAATGCCATTTTTCCTCTCATGAGATACAAACTTATATTCATGCCATACATAATGAATGTTGTAACAAACAAGAAAAGGCTCACTTGACATCTTTTTTGACCTTATTTGCAATCCTTGTACATTTTTCCTTCTGACTCCTCAACAAGCCACATTCGCGTCATCACATTTGTTATATGTATTTTTTTTTTTGAGATGGGGGATCATGTCATGACTCTCATTAAGAGACATTCTCTCATTTCTAGAAAGGAATTTATTTATGTATGACTTACTACTGGTTGATAAGAGAAGCAAATGTCAAGAAGGAAGGAAAATCACAGAATGAATTGTAACTTGTTTTGTGGTGCTGGATGTTTTAAAATAGTTTGTCATTTAAATTATTTCTCTATGTTGAGGGATATGAATGCTTTAAAATATGTTTCTTTTGGTATTTTGGGTTATTTATATCCGGTTGGGTTAGGATGTCACATGAATGTAATTTTTGGGTAGATGAAGTATTATATGAAAGGATATTTGTCATTTCTAGGGTTTCATTTGGAAAACATCGTATTTTCTACTATAATTAAAACTTAATGCATCAACCAATGTATACTCCCCCAAAATTTGGGAAAAACTCTATACCAAAAAATTTCTTGCTACTTTCTTGCTAAGGGACTCGAATAAAAGGTTTTGGGGGTAAAACCCCCCCCCCCCCCCCTATTTTCGCGAAGTTTATACTCTACTCTAGTCTTTTGTCAATTCTACTATAATTTAAAATCCTCCAAACACATATTTTAAGCTAAACATCCTCAAGTCTCAAATCACTACAACATTCATTTAGCTTTTACCCTTGGATTCTTTCATAAAAACCAATTCAACTTCCTTCACACTTTAATCGTTTCAATTGTCGTCATTGTTTCAAATTCTTTTTATTTCCCTCCTCATAATCAAAAGAAGCCACAAGGCATGGACGACATCAAGTACAATTGAAAGAAAGAATATAAGGAAAGAAATCAAGCTCGTTATGCTTTCTCTCAATTGACATTTAAACTTTCTCATAGTATCGATTTGAAAATCACAAAAAAGGAGAACAAGGAAAAAAATTCTATTCATATCGAAGTTGCTGACTTGCTGTAAAAATAAATGTCAGCAATTTGCGAAACTTATCAACGCGGTGTTCATCGAAAGAGAAAATAAAAAAGGGTTTTTTTTATTATACATTGCAAATGCAATAGCTTCAAGTGGTGTGGATGGAGAGGAAGTGAGACAGAAATTGCAAAAGAGAGCAGAAAAAAAATTGCTACAAAATTCAAATAGTCAAATGGATATAGATACAGTGCATACAAGTGAGAGATGGAATGAAGAATAAAATTGTGTGATTTATATTCAATTTATGGCTCTGTTTCCATTCGTTTGCTGTAGGAATGTGTACGAAAGGAGCAATAAAAAAATGACTTTATTGCAATTTTAAATAGTTTTGAGGAAGGGGAAAAATATATATGAAAAATTTCTGAAATGGAGGTGCAAGTGAAAGTTAAGAAAAAATCTAAAAAAAAATCAAAATAACGAAAATGTTTTTTTTTTTTTTAAATTTAAAATATTTCATTAATAGCTCATAAGTAAAGTACAAAAAAGCAAACATGGTGTAAGTCACAAAGTACATAAGTAAAGAAGTCAACAGAGTTTTGCACAAAAAATGTAAATCACGTTCGCTGGTATATTTAGTAAACTCGAGGGTATGATGACATTTTCGATTATCGTCAAGGATGAAAGCTGCGTTAAGTTATAATTTTAGTCTTGAAAAAAGGGTTAGATGACTTTGCTATATTCTAAATTCTGAGAAGATGCTTGTGTTGAAAATAGATCAAAAGTGATGGAAAACATTTTTTGCATCGAAATTTAAACTGAAGCAATTAAATTAGAGTAAATTCAATCAAACTTTTCCTACCTCTTCTATAAATACAAAACCATTTAAATTCACTTCAATATTAATTTGACTGAATAAATCACCAAAAAAATGAAAAAAAAAATCCAACAATTTATTCATACTCTCCACCATTCATCCATTTAATCATTCCTTTTATTAAAAAAAAATAAATTTTCAACCAGTATTTCACATTCATGGTAGCAATATAGTACACAGAAATATTCACCATTTTATGCAAATGGAAATTCCTAGCATCTCTGAACAGCGGTTTTGTCCGTTAATTTTTTAGTTAAAAGGCCCTCAATTTTTGAAAAAAATCGAAAATTCAAATCTTTTTTTACATATAATCCGACCAAGAAAAATTCTTTTTTGCAAAATTAAGTGTTTTTCCTAAATTTTTAATTATTATAATAATGATTTTTCCATAATTTCAGCTATGAAATTTGATATAAAAAAATTTAAACTAATTAAAACAAGTAGAAAGTATATAAATCTTAATTTGTTTCTTAAAAATTTAACGGACGACTTGTACTAAAATAAGCCGTACTAATGCGATTTATTTTAGAACAAATTCAAATTTCGCACTTAACGTATTTGTTCAGAGATGCTAGGGAAATTCCTAGCATCTCTGAACAAATACGTTACGTGCGAAATTTGAATTTGTGCTAAAATAAAACGCATTAGTACGCCTTATTTTAGTACAAGTTGTCCGTTAAAATTTTAAGAAACAAATCAAGATTTATATGCTTTCTACTTGTTTTAATTAGTTTAAATTGTTTTTATATCAAATTTTATGGCTGAAATTATGGAAAAATCATTATTAAAATAAATAAAAGCGTAGGAAAAGTACTTAATTTTGCAAAAAAGAATTTTTTCTTGGTCGGATTATATGTAAAAAAAGGTTTGAATTTCCGATTTATTTCAAAAATTGAGGGCCTTTTAACTAAAAAATTAACGGACGAAACAGCTGTTCAGAGATGCTAGGGAAATTCATTTGAAAGGGAAAAAAGAGGAAATTTTCATGTTGCAACATAAAAAAATGTCAAGTAAGTCGTTCTACTGACTGACTGCAATAGCATAGCATTTGTTAAATTCATTGTTGCAATTGAGTTCATGGATTTTTTAGTCACATTCGTGAACAATTCTTTTTTTACTACATATAAATTGTGTTTGTGTACATACAGCAATATTCTCATAAATATGCATTCGATGAAAATGGAACATGAACACTAGCATCTCTGAACAGCGGTTTTGTCCGTTAATTTTTTAGTTAAAAGGCCCTCAATTTTTGAAAAAAATCGAAAATTCAAATCTTTTTTTACATATAATCCGACCAAGAAAAATTCTTTTTTGCAAAATTAAGTGTTTTTCCTAAATTTTTAATTATTATAATAATGATTTTTCCATAATTTCAGCTATGAAATTTGATATAAAAAAATTTAAACTAATTAAAACAAGTAGAAAGTATATAAATCTTAATTTGTTTCTTAAAAATTTAACGGACGACTTGTACTAAAATAAGCCGTACTAATGCGATTTATTTTAGAACAAATTCAAATTTCGCACTTAACGTATTTGTTCAGAGATGCTAGCATGAACATTTTAATTGCTTTACTGAAACAAATTTGCAAATCACAGAGTGTAAAGAGGATTTCATTCAAACTTAAATTTTCTGTGTGTCAATATTAATAAATTTTATTGTAATCTCTTTTAAAAATAATTTAACATTTTACTTAGATTTTTTCTTTTCTGCCAATTTGTCTTTCTTGTCGTGTGTCAATTGATGTTTCTTTAAATTTGCTTTTACGTCAGTTGCATAATCGCATCTATCACATGTATGTGGTTTTGGACGGTTCTTGTCATGAGTCTTTTTGTGATTTGTTAATGATGCTTTTCTGCTAAATGTCTTGTTGCAGATTTCACATTCAAAACTTTCTGGCTTTTCAACTGTCTTCGTTTTTGTTGGAACATCTTTGCGTAATTTATTTTTGATATTTTCAACAGGATTGTTTTGTTTTTGGACTTCAATCTTCTTAGAAGGAACATCTTCAGGTAGCTTCTTTTGGATGACTTCAACAGGAACATTTAGTTTTTCGACATTTGATGAACTTGGTTGCATGCTTGTTTGGTTTTTTTTCTTCTCGATATCAACAATAGCTTTATTAGTCTTTGAGATTTTCTTAACTTCAATCTTCTTGGAAAGAACATCTTCAGGTAGCTTCTTTTGGATGACTTTAACAGGAACATTTGGTTTTTCGGCATTTGATGAACTTGGTTGCATGTTTATTTGTTCTTTTTTCTTCTCGTTGTCAACAATCGCTTTATTAGTCTTTGAGATTTTCTTTACTTGATTGGTGAAAATTGTTGCAGTATTGAGAATTTCATGTTCATCATCTTCAACATAAATACTCAAATCAACGTTTTTTGGTACTTTTTGTAATTTTTTTCTTACGTCTAGTAAACGGTTGGTGTGATTCATGACTTGAAAAACTGGCTGGTTTTGTGTATTTGGATTGTTTTGATCTTCTGACTCATCGTCTTCAATGATTGATTCTAATACTGAGTTGAGCTTCGTACTGGTGATGATTGAGTTCATGTGTGTGCTCTCAGCAACAGGATTGTTGAATTTTTGTAAATAATTTACTGAAACATTTCTACTTGGAATTTTCGGAATTTTGAATTTATGTGCGTCTTGGTTACCATCTTCAGTTTGATCGATCTTTCTTTTAGATGCAACAAATGTGTCTTGAGATATTCCTTTGAATTCGTTGAAAAGGCGGTTTATATCAAGTTGTTCTAGTCGGACATACATGGCCCACTTCTTAATTTTTCCGGTCAGGTGCTTCATGAAATCTGCAGTTTTTTGATCGATAAAATTTGAATTTTGATCGATTAATTGATTTTCTAATGCAGTTTTTTCTTTATATAACATTCCGCTGAGTTGTATGACTTGATTTGAATAATTGCTGATAATTTTTTCAAACGAGTCGATTGTGATGTTTGTTTGATTCATTTTTCTTTGATTTTGATGATTTTTCTTTGATTTTTGTGATTGTCTGATTGATTTTGATGATTGTCTGATTGATTTTGATGATTGTCTGATTGATTTTGATGATTGTCTGATTGATTTTGATGATTGTCTGATTGATTTTGATGATTGTCTGATTGATTTTGATGATTGTCTGATTGATTTTGATGATTGTCTGATGATGTTTCTTGTTTGAAATCTTTATGGTTTATAAATCTCTCTTGCAATTCAACCTGCTTTTATACTAGTAATGTATACAAAATGAGATTTAAACTTTTTTTGAGATTCAAATAATAATACCTGAAACTTAATAAAGTAAGTTGAATTTACTAAAAAGTTTATACACAATTTCAATAATTTCACGTACAATTTAGATTTTGAGCACCTCAAGTTCATTCATTTCCTGATAAAAGAGATTACTGCTTTACATCAAAAACCAACCATTTTTATCATCATCACACTCACAATCAACGATTTAAAAAGATATCAAAAGAATATGGCAAAATATATGAAAATGTAATCTGGCACTAAAAATTAAAGCAACACAGGAGGAACGGAAAAAATTAAAAATTTTCCATTTTTCTGCAAATTTCATAAAAGTGAACATGAAACAGAGAATGAGTAGGAATAAATGAGATAAGATGAATACAACAAATCCAATTTGCATTTCATTATCCTTAAAAATTTTGTTTTCTTCCTACGCATTTTTAGCGCATTTTTGCAAAAAATGACGCTTATAGTTTCACTTTGTTCGGCTGGCTGGCTGGCTGGCTGGCTGGCTGGCTGTATGAGCTCTGAGATCTCAGAAACCAGACATAGTTAAGAGTTCTTTTATGATGAATTATCTTTCTACTAAACAATCTACAATTCCTGTAATCAACGATTTAACATTAAATAAGGAAAAAAATTGTTGAAAACCCCTCGATAAAAATTTGAATTTTTTTTTTACCGTTGGAATTTAAAAATTTTTTGTTATTTTAGATCAAAATTTTTTTCTTTCTTTTTGGATGGTTTTGTATTTATTATTGTGAAAACAGACTTTTCATGTATAGAGCATGCTAGAAAGACGGTATTTAATGGTTTTGGTTACTATTGTACAGTTTTTTCTATAAAATTTGTATTTTTTTTGCAGGGTTTATTGATAATAAAAGAAGAATTAAGGGATTTTATAATTTAAAACAATTTCTATTTAATCGATTTCTGATCACTGCGACAAAAATGCGCTTAAGTCCCTCGATTAACAACACGAGGACTTTGAACATTTTTTTTATGGAAGAATCACTTATTGTTGGAGAATTTTGATTAGAAAGTCTTTAGCGCATTTTTGCAAAAAATGACGCTTATAGTTTCACTTTGTTCGGCTGGCTGGTTCAAGGCTGGATGAGCTCTGAGATCTCAGAAACCAGAAATAGTTAAGAGATCTGTTATGATGAATTATCTTTCTACTATCGAGTTATTCCGGTATCGCTTATTAAAAAATCGTTAAACGATCTACTATTCCTGTAATCAACGATTTAACATTAAATAAGGAAAAAAATTGTTGAAAACCCCTCGTTAAAAATTTGAATTTTTTTTTACCGTTGGAATTTTAAAAATTTTTTGACCGCTATTTTTGGTCAAAATTTTTTCTTTCTTTTTGGAAGGTTTTTTATTTATTATTGTGAAAACAGACTTTTCATGTATAGAGCATGCTAGAAAGACGGTATTTAATGGTTTTGGTTACTATTGTACATTTTTTTATAAAAATTGTATTTTATTGTAGGGTTTTTTATGTTTATTTATATTTTTAATTTATAAATACCTGATTTTTAACTGTTTTGATACCAAATAAAATCCCTTATAAATATTTTTTAACTCTGCAAAACACAGCAAATTTTCGATTCTAACTTAATTTCAACACAAACTCACGCAAGATTCTTAAAAAAGTTTCCATACCTATCACAAATCTCAAAGAACTTTTTTATTTTTCTTTTCCTTTATCGAAACTTTTTTTACACAAAGACTATCATGCTTTTAACAAATTACTATAGTCTGACCACAACTTTTGTGCATAAGAAGAGGAAGTAAAGAAAGTCCAACAAACTGTAAAATCCAGAAAAAGAAGAAAAAAAATTTCAACAACAAATGAAAAACATTTTAATTGAACAAAATAAATGAAATGAAATAAAGACGAAGTTGAGGAATCTTGAAACTTTTGATTTATTTTATTAGTATTATTTAATTTTTTAGTATTGAACTTATTTTGAGATTTCATGAACAGACAATGAGATTTGAAAATTTTTTGAATTGATGAAAATTTTTTTGAAGCATGATTTTTTGAAAGTTTTAAAATTAATTTCAACTCATAAAGTTTATTAAATTCACTAAATCAGAATAACTAAATAACTAAAACATTTTTTCACAAAGCACCAAAAAAAAACTTTTGTTCAATTTCCTCCGGAAGATAATTTTCATAAATTTTTCTCAATTATTCAACATTTCATTTTCATCTTTCAGTGTTGATTTTTTTTTTTTAAGAATTTTTATCCAAAATATCTTCGCCTTCTTTACCTTTCTATGATCTTATCTCATAATTAATTACGGTAAGAAATCAAAAAATAAGAAACTTTTTTTTCTAACAAAATTGATGGAAGTTGAATAAATCTTAAACTTTCTTTTTGTATCTTAAAAAGAGAAAGATTTGAAAAAGAAAAATGTGAAATCTTTTTCATTCCTTAGCCAATAGCTTCGAGTGATGAAAAAGAAAAATTGATAAAGAAAAATTTTGTGAAATAAATTCTATCGAAAAAGTTGGTGTGACCCCAAAAAAGGGAGATTTTCGTTTTTTAATTGAATTTTTTTGCATCGTGCAGCAAAAGCATCCGATTTAATTTTTTTTAATTGATTGCATTTTCGAAACTTTTAAAAGTTTATAAATTAGAAATTGTGCAGTTCTTTCATAAAATATTAAACTTTTCTATCTTTTTCAATTTACACAAAACAACAACAAAAAAACAGCAACATTTTTCTCTCAGCATGGTCAATACCTCCACTGGACGAGGAGTAAGAAAAGTGCACTCAAAAGTTGAATCGTAAAAAAGTATAAAACTTGTTGAGAGAGTCATGAAATATTCAATTTATGATTTATGTCCAATTGATGGTTAAATCAAGTAGAAGTTACGTTCAAGCTGATTTTTTATAATCCTGAAGTTTTATACTTCTTTCATGCTTGTCTGTGTTGTTGTTTTTATTGGAGAAAGAAGGTGGATTTCATGAAAAATGGAAAATTTTCTGAAAGAGGATTTTAAGTCTGAATCAGTAGTAGCAATCTTTTTCTGTTCCACGACACATTTAGGTGGCCAAAATCGTACACGGCATATAGTTTAAAAAATTTTTCAATTTTTTTATTAGTACATTAATGTGCCATTGCAATGGTACAATAGGACCCGTATTTGTTAGCAGTGTCTCTAGGTTTCGAATTCTTGATGAAAGATGTATTTAGCTTTATTGGAACCCTTTTTCATTATTACTGTATCGTGACACTCCGGCTGATCATTACCAATTTTGGTTAAGATCTTGAATTTTATGGCTTGTGAATTTTCAGAATTAGTGTAAAACTAATGTGGATTTGGTCCTTAAAACAAGCTTAAATCAATAATAATATAAATTTTAAAAATTTAACCTATTTCCATGTTTTAACTCCCCCCCCCCCCTCTGCTCCTCCATTTCTGCAATCAAACTAGCTTATTACATTTTCTGTTACCTGACAACCTTAACTAACAACAACAAACCAACTTTAATCTACAAATTCATAGCAAACAACTTTCAAGTGATACCTCAGTTGCTACAAACTTTAAAACAATAAGAAAGTGCGATGAAAAATAAACTTTATTTTTTTCAGTTTTTTGTTATAAAAAAAATTCACAGCAAATAAGAAAGAAAACTTTTAATTTAAATAAACAAAACTAAGAAGTAAAAAAAATGAAATTGTTTGCTTTTCTCCTCCTTAACATCCTCCATTGCATTTAAATAATCAACAGAATGTTGCAACTTTCATTTCAGTTAACTTCATTTCATGAAGATTTAAGAGTACAGTTTCATTATTAAAAAAAGCAGCATGCGAAAAATTGTTGCAGCAGTAGCTTTAAAATAAGAAGTTAAGTTCTTCTTTATTTTACTTTTGCAATATTTTCTCATAAACTGTTCAGCTTCTGCTAAGACAATTTTCATGTTATGTTGAGTAATATAAAAATGAAAGCGGAAGGAATGGGATGGATATGAAAAGTTGGAATGAAATTGGAACTTAGGTGGTAGAGATGTGGGATTTTTGTGCTGATGGGTGTCTTTTGAAGTCATTATCTGACCATTTAGTGCATTGATAACTTAATTATATCCAATTCAAGATTACAATCAATTCTGCAGTCCTGGCCAAACAATGTGATCCAAAAATTAATTGAAAATATCTCAAAACGTATCATGTGTGTGGTTTTGATTAAGGTACCCGCTGTTCCACTGCCTAAGTGTATGAAAATGTATGAAAGCTTCATATAGGTACTTTCATGAACTATGAAGGTTCAATTCCCACTCCTGATCAAATTCTAATGCTTGAACCTTCTATCAACAAAACACTCCAAACCCTTACCCCAAAAATCACCAATCCCTTGCATATAAAAATTTTTTTTACTTCACCAACAAACCCACATGCTGTTATATTCCATAAGAAATTTATAATATTGTGTAATAACGTAAAGCTTTTCTCTCACAATAAAGAAAAAGTGAGAGCAGAAAGCTTCATAAACTTCATCGTTTGGCACATAAAATAAAGTCAAATTAAGTCGCATGATAAATTAACATTTCAACACAATTTCTAACCTTAATTATTCATGTAATATCAACTAATTTGCATTACGGTTTAGAAATTTTATGTGTGATGCAAACATGGAGGTATGCTGCATTAGAGCTTTTTTTTCAATTTCAGCATTTTTACATTCGATATCATAGCTTATCATAACACTTGTATGAGGGTGTAAAAATCATACATGATGAAAAATTTATGGCAGAATCATGCAGTGTATTTTCATTCAATGTTCAATGCAGTTAAAGCTTTTTATCAATGAGAATTCATGCATTGCTTATTTTATCCCTCAAGCTTTGCATACATTTGGATATTTTGAGTGAGGATTTTTCGGTTTAGGGGTAGCTACGGAGATGCGGTTTTAAATTCGTGTTTTGTCTGTTGTTAGTTGAGACAGATCTAAAATCCTCCATAATTAAATCCTTAAAATTAAAAATATTTGATAAAAAATTTTGAGGTTACTTTTTAGTTTTTTTAACAGCAAACCAAAAGTTCGATAATGAAGAGGGAGGGAATGGGCCTAGGTTCCAAAATAACTGTAGAAAATTCCAAAAAAAATCAAAATTGGTCCATTTTAAAAAGTTTCTTGCAACTAAAATTCAGTATTTATCTTCGTACCCCCTCAAAAAAAATTAAATTCGTTCACTCAACTAAATTTAACATTCATACAATATGTGCAACATGAAGAAAATTTTCCTTTCTATATGTAAAACACCAAAAAAGAAAACTTTTTTATCTCATTTTATGGAAATTCAAAATTATGCATGACGATAATGTAAGACGATAATCCAACTGTCTCATGTCTCGGTAGGATAAAGAATTTTTTTTTTAGTTTTCTTTTTCTCTGTTCTCAATGATGAATAAAAAAAAAAAGGGAGGTTGATGGCAAACTGAAACGAACCTGTTGCATAAATTGCACATTATGATATTCCACAACATAAAGCTTCGAGATGATAATAAACATAAATTACGCGCTGTCATATTTCATGTTGAACAACACATAATAAATTTATTCCTTCATCTCATTGTGAAACAGATTTTTGCCTCCATACGATCTCATCTCCTTACTCCATACAGTTACTTATCGTCTTCATAGACGCAGAGACTTGTGACACGAGAGGGAAGATGAGAGAAAAAAAAATTTATATCATTCTAGCATAAAAGAAAATTTTTTCTTTTCAATGTCGTGAAAAAAAAACCTAATTTTAAATTTTTCTTTTCATTCTTTGCTTTTTTATTTCGCATATTTTATATACTTTTTCTTACAGAATGTAGAAAGATTTATAAGTCTTATTCCATTGCCTCAGTAGGTTATATTTCTTTCCATACTTTCTATTCATAAATAAACGCTAAAGACGTTTTGATGCTACAATGATTTTAAAGGGAATGAAATACGAATATAAGAAATTAAATAGTCATTGGAAGAGGAGGGGGTTCTTTTATGATGGAATTGACAACAAAAGATAAGTATTCTGGATTTTTGGATTGTGTAATATATTTGTGTTTGTTTGGAAATGGCAACTTTAAGAGAAAATTTTAAAAATTCTCAAATTTCTTTCTTAATTTTTGTTTCGGCCATTTCATGCTCCATTTCATGGTCAGATGACTTTCACTTATTACGATCAATTTTCAGGGGAGGAGGGGGGTCTGAGGCTGTGTGAAAGTTTTAAACAAAAGCTTTTTTATTTGAAGATTTGAAGATTTTGTGACAAAATCTTTTTGATTTTGTGTGGGGGGGGTGGTCTAAAAATTCAATTCAATGATCAGTAAAATTTTGATTTTTAATTAAAATCTTCCAAACAAAAATTCCAATCAAAAATCACACCAACAACCCTCACGAACTCCCATCATTAAAAAGCTTCAACTATATTAAAACATCCATTACAGCTGTTCATTTCAAATAACCTCCTACAACATTATCAAAAAGTACAACATATTGCAATGAGCTAATATTTTCCATCACGAAATCCCTTCATAAAATCATTTCACTGTGGATTTTTTAATTAAATCTGTATGTATAGTTAGATCTAGATTTTCTCGGCTTTTCAAGTATCCAATGCATATTAAAGAAAACAAGAAAATCCTATTTGTTGCTGAAAAGGAAGAAGTATTTTTTTTAAAAAAAAAATTATCGTGAATCTATAACAGCACAAAATCTTGCCAACTTCCTTCCATTCTAACTTAATTGTTTAAGGGATGCAAATTAAGGTAATAAAAATTTATTAATCCGCCAGGCAAGGATGGAATGAAATTTATGCACGCGACATGAGCTCGTAATAGTCGAGGCTTATTTTTTTGTTGAAACTAATTTCTTTCTCTATCCATTTGGATTAATCCTCTCCGATAAAATTACATGAAAATTGCTAGCGTAAAATGTAATCAAAGGAAACGCAAGGAAGAAATTAAAAAGAATAAAAAAAAAATTTTAATTCTCTATTCAACGGAGAATATAAAATGTAATTAACATTAAAATGCTGTTACTGTCTGACGAAGCATACATCCAATAAATTTCCATTTGTTGAATAATTCAGTGATTAAAGTGAATTAATTGAAAAACTACTTTTTACTGTAAAATTTTCTTCCTTTCAGGCACAATGTAATGATATACACAATACATTTTATTCTATTATACTCTTAATGAATGCTTCAAACCACATATGTATTGTGTACAATTTTACTGGTGAGGTGGAAGTAAACAGGTTGTGATGGGAGTTGAATGCACTGAGAGTAAAATTAAATGAAAATTTTTTAAAATTAATTTTATTACTTTCCCTATTAGACAAGAATCTAGTTTTTAATGTAGGAAAGATTTAGATCTGATCCATAAGATTTTCAGTTCTCCTAGCATTTATGAGGACGGTTGGTTTATTCTTAGGTAGATACACTTTCGCTAAGTCTTTTCACAGGATCGTAATGGTTGGGTGGGTGTGACTAAGATTAAACCCTGATGTAAATAATTCGAGATTTGTGACCGTTACAATTTCCCTATAAAAGTGCAAAAATGAAATTTTTGTCTGTCTGCCATGCAAAATTCGAAGTTAAATACCCCTTTTTCGAAATTGAATACCTCTAGACTTTCGATAAGTCTGTCGAACTTGAATTAATCACATCAGATTAAACCATATATAAAATGCTCAAATGAATAGCGGATAAATTGAGAGCTGGTATTCTTACCACTAGCACTAGGATTCTAATCCCAGATTTTCAGCTACCTAAATTATAATTAACTTAATATTTAAAATAATCTTAAAATCTAAAAATTTTCAAAATCCTAAAATTTCTAAAAGTGAATTCTTTTAAAAAATTATAAAAAGTTCTAAAAAATTTTCTTCCTCCAGTGTAAAAGTGAACTATGAGAGCTTAAAAGCTTTCCCATTGAATGAATCAATTAACACTCACATGCTATAAAACAATTGTACTTTTCTCACTGGGATTATTTCTCTCTTTACTTTTAACCACAACAATTTAAACTTTCTACTCACTCTTTCCTCAATTTCCTTTAAACTTTTCCTCCACATGCACTCACAGTAATTCTTAGTTCCTCTTTTTTTTATTCACTTTACACCGGACATAAAAGAATTGCAAATTTATGTTAAATTTTCATTACAAGTATGAGAATAATGGAGAGATGGAAAAACGAGAGAATTATATGTACGGGGTACTAACAATAAATTGAATGAGCTTTTAACATGCAAAATGGAATTAAGAGTCGTAGACTTTGTTTTTCTTGCTATTAATGCAATTTTTTAATAAGCTTTGTTGTGGGGTGAATTGGTGAATGGTTTATGTTTGTCAGGCTAAGTGTTTGCATAGAGATAATAGAGATAATCATTGGCATTGTATTGGAATCAGAGACTATATAAATAATTTTTTATGGTCACTTATATATGACCAGCAGGGGCGTAGCCAGGAATTTTTTTGAGGGGGGGGGGGGGGGTTTTGCTACTTTTCGACGTTTTTTTTTTTGGTTCGGATCTGTATGATTCTGATCTGATCTGATCTGATTTTTCTTGTTCGGATTCAATAATATCTAGTATAAAGTTCGCGAAAATAGGGGGGGGGGGGTTTTGACCCCCAAAACCCCTTCCCTGGCTACGCCCCTGATGACCAGTGTCTTTACTTATTTCCAGAGCTCGAAGTCGATGAAATTTTGTCTCGAAGTCGACTCCGCCATTCAAATTTGACAAAAAATCCGGGTCGACTTCGAGCTCTGCTTATTTCCCTCTACCTAAATTTTTTACGCAGAACATTAAATTTCCACCTGCCCTTGCTGAATTCCTTGCAATGCCACTGTATATTTATAAAAACCAAATTTTTAAAACCCCCTTTTTGCTTTAAACTTAAGGTTTTCATTCAAATTTGTTTACATTTCCTGAAATACAAATCCATATAAAGACACTCAAAAATGCACTCCAATCACGTCTCTCACCATTACTCAAATACTTCCAACTTCCAACTCATTCATTCCTCATTTTCACCTTCTCTTTGCATTTTTCTCTTCTATAATCTAAAGTCATACTTGACGACATTCTCGAAAGCAGAGAATAAAGCAAGTACATGGATTGTGTGTATGTGCCGGAAGGGGTTTTAAATGCTCAACTCCGACTATAAATCATTTAGTTCTTTTTTTTCATCGAGCATAAGAGAACAGAAGAAGAAAAAAAATCCTAGAAAATGCATTATTTATTAATGCACTCGCCATTCCACCTCCCATTGTCATTGTCGGGGTGCACATGAAAATGTAGAGCTGGCTTATGGTGAGATGAAGGAAAAAAAAAGATCAGTAAATTGTGTTAAAAATAGGACAGAACAAAGTATTTTGTATGTAATATGGATTTCATTCTTTGTCCCATATAAAATGTAAATTGAAAAGTTAATGGCGCTCTTGGGGTATTTGCTGTTGCTGATGTTATTCCAACTCTTGGCTTTATGGCTGGATGACTGTATATAAAATAGGATAACAAAAAGAAAATTTGTTAAGGTGGTGGACATGGCATGAGAATCAGAATCGGGAAGAAGGAAAGAAAGAAAGCAAAAAAAAGGAACAGGAAATGAGTAATTTTCGCTTTATACCACAATTTTTTTTCAGTTGGAAATGTGGCTGAGTTGAGTTTTTCAGCGCTTTGTTGGTTTATTGAAATGAGTGTATGAATAATTTATGGGATAGTAAAGATTATAGTTTTTAAATGATTAAAGTTTATAATGTTGACTAGTTTCTTTAAAAATTACCCGAAAGACACAAGTCGGTTAATTGAGATGAAATCCGGCACCAAACCAAAGTAAGGCCAGCACCACTCCGGCTTAAATTGTATTCCAGCTTAGTTCTGGCCTCAATCCAGCTTGGTGCCGGATTTCCTCTCGATAATCCGATCTGTGCCTTTCGGGTTAGTTGTTAAATATTGAAGATTCTGCTTTCATAAAAGCTCAGATTTCCAAAAAAGCTTTAAAGACATGAAAAAATGATTTTTTTAAAAAAAAAGGTTTTGATCATTCAAAAAAATCTAACATTTTGAAAGAAAGCTAACAAAGGCTAACAATTTTGAAAAAGCTTAGAAAAGCTCTTAAACTTAAAATTTATCTTTCATTTAAAAAAATTCTGACCTAAATTTCGTAGACACCTTCTATAATCATGTTGCGTTATAAATACTAGCACCTCCTACACATCATTATCCACAAAATAACCAAGTTCAAAAAAACATCAACACATCCGCCCATCTCATCTGACTGACACAAATTATATAAAAATCAAGATTAAAACACAAATCCGTAAGAATGAACAGCAACAACAAAAGACCAAAAAACTTATTCTCTACTCATTTCATCGCTGTCCAGTCTGTTGATGAAAATAAATCATCATTTCGTGAATTGAAAAAAGCATATTCAGCACCAACAAACCAACGAGAACAGAAAACTTTTTTTAATGCTTTTTGTCTCTCATTTCCTGACTCTATCGCTTGGTGATTCTCTCCTCACATAATAATAACAATACAGCAAATGCTTCGTTGTGTTGCTTAAGCCAGCAAAAAGTGGGATTTAAAAAAATTTTTTTTTGTTCCTCAAACACTGCAGAACATTTCGACCATAAATCATCATTATTCTTTATTTCATATTTTTTTGTTGCTTCAGCTGTCTCGTTTACCACCCAAAAATACTCCTTCTATCGACTTCCTTTATAAAATTGCAACAGAATCTTCGAATTTGAAACTTGAAAATTCGATAAGAATGAGGAGGGAAAATGAAAGGTTTTGGATTTAAAGGTTGAGAATTCTTTATGTTTGTAGATTTATGGATGGTTTGTGAGATTGAAGAGGGTTTGGAGGATCTGTGAGGAATTTTTGATTTGGATATTTTTAGCGTTTTTTGAAGGGCTTTGAAGCTGGTTTTATTTCAATGGTTTACAATTGAACTCAAATTATTTTTTATGGGTGGATGTTGGATAGATTTTTGTCAATAAAAGCTGTACAGGGGTCCTCGATTTGAAAAGATTCAAATTTTCATTTTTAACGGTCATTTTTCATACGTTTTGATTTGAATAAATTCGATTTAAATACAAAAATTTTGGAACAAGATAACAATTCAAATCGATTATCCCTGTAGTCTGGACTATCCAGTAACCCAAGAGTGTAGCCAGGGGGGTTCCTTGCTACGCCCCTGCAGTAACCACAAAAAATTAATTAACTTAAAAACTAAGCACTTGAACTGATAAAACATCATTAATCTCAAAAAATCGTAAAATAATCTCGATTCAGAATTTTAAGACTCAAACCTTAAATCTCATTCCCAGCAAAAAAAATATCGAAAAATCTGCAAAAATCTTAAAATCCATTAACAGCACAAAAAAAAGTTCCTCCTTAAAATGAAAGCAATGCTTTTTGCAATCACTTTTTGTTTATGAAATTCCGCTGTAGATTTATGTGCTCGGATATACAATATGATCCGTTTGATATTTTTTTATGACATACACAAAAAAAAGTTCACTGAGAAAAAAAAACTTTTTCCTTCACTGTTTCATTGTGGGTGGATTATAAAGCAATTTATTTATCTTTTTTTTTTGTGCCTCATGTCAGATGGTGTGAATTTATATACAAAAAAAAAATAAGGAACAAAAAAAATATTTTTGCGCCCATAATTTATTACTTACTGTATGGCTTTATGTGAATGGAATATTTACATCATATTGCTTTATTGAAATTACGTTAATAATTCATACATTTTATTAATGAATTATTCATGTATTGAGTTACATAGGGAACAATACACATGTGATTACAAAAGGGAGGGAAAACTTTTATGGGAATTCCGATATTATATCTTAAAATGACATTTTCATGTTTATATATGCTTTCTTGATGTCATTAATGAAGCGGTTATGGGACTTTGTAATGAGTTATGTACACAGTTTCAAGAAAATTTGGAATTTTTGACATTTTATGAATTATTGATGAAGTTTTGTCATTGATTACGAATCAATAATGATAATTTTTATAATTAACTAAATTTGTGGCGGTGCCTTAATTTTTGACGGTGCTTGAATTGGAGTCCAAAAGAATAATTCTGGCTGTAATTAATTTAATAATTTTGATTCATAAAAATTGGCATTAAACTGCCCTAAATTAACCATAATCATAAAAGCTCAAACTTCAATTAAAAGCTCATCAAAAAAGCTTTTAATTCCTTTCCAGTCCACAGATTCCTTTCATCATCATCATCATCATTACCTGACAACAAAAGAAAATAATTTTCTCAATCAACAACGCGTAATAATTTATTAAGTATTAAAACTTATACATCATGTCGAAAAATTTTCAAATAGCAGCAACAACAAAAGCAAAATGAGTCTTCAACTCATAAAACCTCGTAATCTGCGATGAAGTAGTTAGTTGAGTACTTAAATTAATTGCAATAAAATTTACCTCAAAAAATATATTCATCAACATGAGCTTAATTTGTCTTGATATTTAATTCCATTAAGCTTGGATTATTTCAATCTCGTCTTTCTCATTCACTTTATAAAAATTGTTTCTTTTACTCTTGTGTAGACGTAATCCCATTAAATATTCATATCATGCTCTGTACAGCAAGTGAAGGATCGCTATATTTTTTTTTTTTTTTGCTAATTCATGTAAGGAGAATAATTAAAAAAAAGGAATTGAATTGGATTTTAGCAAGGGTTGTGACAGTTTTTAAGTAGATTTTTAGCATTTTTTGACATTCTTAAATGTTTCATTATGACTCAAATGTAATGTGGCTATGATTAAAAAATGAATTAAATTACAAAAAAGAGATCAGTCACTAATAACTTTAATGAAACCCAGGGTGTGGAACTGATCAGGGTGTGGAACTGATCAAATTGATCAAAAATAATCAAAAATGATCAAAAATCAATTTGATCAGTTCCGCACCCTTGAATGAAACTTGTAAATAGACGTTTTATATAAGACTGACAAACATTATTAAAATTCCCTCCTCAAAAAATTAATGACTATCAAAATTGGAAATTTATATCATCATCCAATTCACATCTGAACAAAAAATCATTGAAACTTGTCAGCCATATCAGACAAACCTAATTCCCTAAATCTATAAAAATCAACAGAATAATGCTGACTAGTATTCCCAGCAGAATACAAACTCCCTCAATCATCAAAAATCATCCAGAAAAATGTGTCAATAAAAATTTTCAAAGTCATCAAATTTCATCTTAATTACAATCCCGATAGCATCACCCTTTCCTGTCTTATGGAAAAAGGGGAAACATTTTCTTAATTATGACACACAAAAATTTTTATCTTCTTCTTTTACATCATTTTGATTAATTGCTTCCTTGTTAAATGAGATGTATAATGATGAGTGCTGATTACTATGAGTTGGGAAAAATCTTGGATGGTGTTTAGTAGTGTAAAAGTAGAGGGGATGAAGCGCAGTTACTTGGGAAGATCTAAAAATTTATGATGAATCTAATGTGGACATAAAAATACAAATGATTAATCAATCCAAAATATACGACAAAACATACTGAGCCTAGCAACGCATACAAAAATAGGAAAAACACGACTTACGTAGAAAACCAGGAACTTCCACGCCAAAAAAAATCAAAAAAAGCTTAAATTTGGCAAAATAATTTTTATAAATAAAAAATATTAGTTTTCATTATTAAGAAAAAAGTATTAGCGAAAAAGAATTCTCATAAAAGAACCCCTAAATCATGCAGTATTTACTCATCTAATTTTATTTCCTAAAATAGAAAAAAAATAATTAATCGCCTTAAACAAAATCGCTTAAATTCAAATTTACATTTACTATCCAGTCATGAAATTGAGTAACGTCAGTAAAAATTGCTTCCTTCCTGACATCACATTGTAAGTTATTATTGAGCAACGATGCCGAAACAAGACCACGAAGATAAAATTTCTCTTCATGCAGAACATAAACTCCAGCACCACTGTCACCACTACAAACACCACGACCATCAGCTGATCCACCACAAAATGTCCTCGCACTAACAAATCCGTGATGATCTTTGCTTGTTTTTGTACAATTGTGATAATTTTTTATTGGAATTTCAAGCTTATTCGCTACATCTGAAAGGATTTCCAGTTCGTTAAATCCAAATCCAACAACAATTCCATTTGTAATTTCCAGAATTTTCGAATTTTCTTTAGCAATGCAAATAGGACGAATTAAATTATTAAATTTAATTTCTTTTGACAATTCCAACACAGCAATGTCTGCATCCCATGAAGTTACTTCCGTATTCCATCCTGGATTTATTTTAATAGAATCAACAGTTGAAGAAATTCTTTCGTCTTCATTTGACTTTGAATGATTGTGAACGCCAATTTGAACAAAAAAGTCACATGTGTTGAACACGTGGCTGTCATGTTTTCCTTTCATGCAGTGAGCAGCTTAAAAAATTAATAATTAAGGTTATTTAGATTAAAAATGGAAGAAAAAGTACACACATTTACCAGTAACAATGTACTTGTTAGACACAAGAGATCCACCACAAAATAGATTATTTGTGTCTCTTTTGATCAATGCTACATTCCTGAAAAATTTAGAAGAAGTTATCGTGGGAATTTTAAGGATTTAGGTATAGTGACAAATAAAAGATTATCCAGTGACATAACCAGATTCAGACGTCTACTAAGGAAGACTATTGATCTGTAAATCTATCGATGTATTTAGAGTAGGGTAGGGTAAGATGCCTAAATTAGACTATTAGAATTGAAATTTCTATTAGAAATTAAATTATACCATGGAAATTCGCCTCGTATTAAAGCAGTTCCACCGTGAATTAACTGTTTCGCTAAATTTCTTGTTCCACATTCCATGTCCTATGAATAAAATATGGCAAGTATTTGATTAATTAGTAATATATAGGCTTTCCCGAAGTCCCGGTTTTGGAAAATTTCCGGGACCTGGACCAAAATTAAAACTTGAATATCTTGAGCATCAATGAAAGATTTTCAATTTTTTGTGTGTAAATGATTTTAATCTTAATACTAAATAAATTAAATTTAAAATTTCTTTCAAAAAACTTAAATCGTTCACAATACAAAAGTTTTAATTTTTTGATTTTGGTCCCGAAAAACCCGGGACCGGGAAAGCCTAGTAATATAACTAAAATACTAAAAATTCACACATACCACTGCAAATTATAAAGAAAAAATATATAAATTAGAAATTTTAAAATATAAAAAATAATTTTAACTTACTTTGACTTTGTCTTGATTTGTAATTTTCAAAACAATTTCTAAGTTTTGTTTTTTCATTTTTTCTCTCACTTTCCCAAAAATATTCATTAATGCAAACATTCTCTGTCAAATCCATTTCAACATCATTATTGACAAAATTTATCTCAATTAAAGTTTCATCAATTCCATTAATTAAATTTGATTGTAAATTGAGGCTCTGCAAATAGAAATGAGAATTAAACATTTTTCATTCATTGGGCGATATCTTTTAACTGTTACATTATTAATATGACGTGTTATATATTTTTGGAAAGCTCTTTAAAGTAGCTATCAGAAAAAAATAGTCTGAATACTTAGTTTAATCCAGGGTTGGAACACTAGTGCTTAGAAACTTGTCCAAATAGTACTTTTTCAGAGCTACTTTTCACACGGTTCTTTTCAGCTAAAAAATACAACTCTATGGTTTATAATTACACACAACAAAATACTAAAATGCAATGCAGAGCTTTTTTAAAATCAACCCTGGAACAAAAAATTATGGATTTTACAACTCTGGCAACTTTTGTATGGAATTTTCACAAAAATTAGCATAAATAATGACTGGAATCGAATTTTCAAATGATTTAAACAGCATTTGATTGGTAATTTAATGTAGAAAATTATGAGTAAAAATTTTTTTCACATCCATAAAATTTGAATTTTAAAAATACGTTAAATATCTTTTTCATATAAAAATTCAATAATTTCAATTAAAACCATGAAATAATGATTTAAAATTTCCTTGTGATTTAAAACAATAAAAACAAGTTTGGAAGAATATTTTTATAACATTTGACTTATTTTTAAATGAAAATTAAAAAAATGGAATTTTCAATGAAGAAATTAATGCTTTTATATGAAAAAGATATTTAACGTATTTTTAAAATTCAAATTTTATGGATGTGAAAAATTAAAATTAAAATTAATTAAAATTAAATTACCAATCAAATGCTGTTTAAATCATTTGAAAATTCGATTCCAGTCATTATTTATGCTAATTTTTGTGAAAATTCCATACAAAAGTTGCCAGAGTTGTAAAATCCATAATTTTTTGTTCCAGGGTTGATTTTAAAAAAGCTTTGCATTGCATTTTAGTATTTTGTTGTGTGTAATTATAAACCATAGAGTTGTATTTTTTAGCTGAAAAGAACCGTGTGAAAAGTAGCTCTGAAAAAGTACTATTTGGACAAGTTTCTAAGCACTAGTGTTCCAACCCTGGATTAAACTAAGTATTCAGACTATTTTTTTCTGATAGCTACTTTAAAGAGCTTTTCAAAAATATATAACATGTCATATTAATAATGTAACAGCTAAAAGATATCGTCCAATGAATGAAAAATGTTTAATTCTCATTTCTATTTGCAGAGCCTCAATTAATAAATTTTAATTTTTCATGAATTCCAAAAGAGTCTGAATGAATTGTTGTAAGTTGATTTCTACTCAAGTCAATTTTTTCTAATGATGTTAAATTTACAAAAATAAATTTTGGCAAATTATCAATTTGATTTCCTGCAAGATTCAAAATCCGTAAATTTTTAATATTTTTAAACCATTCTGGGTTCACGGATTCAATTTTATTTCCATTTAACTTTAAAGTTACGAGATTTGTGAGTGACTTGAAAATGTTGGATGGCAAGCAGGAAATTTGGTTGGAATTTAAATCCAAGCTGTCAAGTTTAATTTGATTTGCAAAAATATTTTCTGGTAAAATTTTAATGGCGCTTCCAAAAAGTGTAAATCCAGTCAGATTTGAGTTTGCAAATAAAAAATTTTGTGGCAATTTTTTAATTTTTGAATTTTCAATCCAAATTTTTGATAAACTTTTACAGTTCTCGAGTAAATTATCGTCAAATGATTCAAAATTTTTGACATTTAAGAATTTCAAGTTTTTAAATCTTTGACACAATGGAGTTAATTCTGATTTAGTTAGGTTTGCGACGTTGTTTAAAACTCCATTAAAATCAATAAAATTTACATCTTCATTAATATTTGTATTTTCGTCAACTGTGACGTCACTTCCTGGAACAATTTGACATTTTAAATATCCACGATAAGACACTTGCTTAACTTTGCACTCATAACAGATCACACTGTCCAAATTGTTCATAAAATTAAGTAAAAATAAAGAAAATGCTAGAAACTTCATTTTATTTAAATTCCTGAGTGAAAAATTTCACAAAAAATTGTCAGGTTTATGGACAAAAAAATAATAAAAAAATTGATGTCGGTTTCTCCGTCGTGATTAAATGCAAGCGACGAACTAAAATTAATCTGAATTTTTGATTATTTGTGTTTTTGTGTCGCGTAGATGATGATAATGAAAAATTACTAAGAAGAGGGGTAGCTAGAAGTTTTCAATGGTAAGGATTTTTTAAAAGTTAACTCGGGGATAAAAAATTGACTTGTTCCAGATTAAACTTATGACCTTCGGCATAGAAGGCCACTTTACCATTTTACCGCTTTATCATTACACTAACTTAAGCTTACAAAATGATTTAAATTTTTTTTATTTCTCAAAATTTTGTTTATCAGAATTAGAAATTTTTGAAAAAAGTCAAAATTCTCGCAGAATGCTCAGCTTGACCATGAAATTCTCAAATAAGAAACAAGAAAAAAAAACTATAAAAACATTTCTGATAATCATTATTTGTGATTAAAATGACGATTTTTTGGGAAAATTTAAGGTCAACGATCTCAGAATCACTGTAAAGATTATTTACGTTTTTTACGTTTATGTATTTTTGAATTTCTAAAATTTCTTGAGAGGTCATTTTCATGGTACGGGAAACAATATGAACTTCCACGCAAACTTACCAAATGAATTTTTCACTGATAGATTACATCATAAACAGATTACAGCATGAGAAAAACAAGAAATCAAAAAATTGTGAAATTTGTTACAAAACTTTAAAATGTGTTTAATAAAATCATTCGAAAAAAATTTTATGGATCAAAATGGCCTTTAAATTCTAAAATTCCTGTAGATTATGAATCTAATCGTTGAGACGCACATTTTGGTACCAAAATTTGTCATAAAAGTGGTGGAAACACGCGATGCGTGGAAGTTAATACACGGAAGAATTTTGCTAATCTTATCTATTCAATTCATCTTATTTATTATACAATATTATATTATTAATGCTGTTATTACTCATTACTATGGTTGTGGAAAAGCTTGAGGAAATATGATGAATACGAATAGGAAATTAGATGTCAATTGACATCAATTATTACGGATGATACTGATTTGTGGGCTGGAATAATATTTTTGCTTATTTTGTGGGGTGATTATACATGTCTGATGTCTACGTAAGTGATTGAATATTTAATTAGTAATTTGTTATGATATCGGAAATTTAATAAGAATATTTGACTTTAAGATGATGATTTATGGAAATTTACTGAGTGCTTTGATATTTTTGTATTAATTTTAAGAAAGTTAGGAACTGAACATGCTGAATCTTAAAGTTCTATGATTTTACATCATTTCTCAATAAATCGAAATTCTAACCTTCACCACCTCCCTATAACTTCCATAACATAGCAACCAATTGAAATAAAATACCTCAAACATAAAAATCATTCAATTTATTTCCATTTCCATCACAATCAACGCTCGCGCTCGTTTTTCACAATTGAAAAATCTTTTGATGTATGAGAATTGAGAACATTGAAGCAGTTATCATTTCAAGCATACATTATTGCAGCACATCATAAAGATAAAGTATCATACATTTACATTTTCATATAACACGGCTATAATGCACGCTAAGGCAATAAAAATCAAAAGCTGAAAAATTTTTCAATGAACTGTGAATTTTTTATTCTTTTTTTTGTAGCTTAAAAGGAGGTATGGCAACAATTTATTTAAAGTTAGAGCCCATTGTGAGAGTTTTGAGGAATATTTAAGTAAATTAAAAATTTTTAGAATTGATTTTTTTCAAT
The DNA here is from genome assembly GCA_026123125.1 of Chironomus striatipennis. Classification (NCBI taxonomy): domain Eukaryota; kingdom Metazoa; phylum Arthropoda; class Insecta; order Diptera; family Chironomidae; genus Chironomus; species Chironomus striatipennis. Next base: position 7,785,790 of record CM047392.1, read on the forward strand.
TTCGAAAAGTTGTGTAAATTTCAAAGTTTTTCATGAGATTCGAACCTTGGGTTTGAAAAATTGTAAAAATTTAACCCAATTTTGTCACGTTTAATTTGCTAAACAGAAATTGCAGTTTTTTAAGTCCTTTAAAGTTCATCTTAAAAAAATCCTTTGATCTCACTTAATATCATCCTCAGGATCTTTTCTTTAACACACTTAAAGCACTGACTGACTCAACCCCAAAACAACCAAACTAGAAAAAAATCACAAAAATTCTCTCTGACTCCAGCACATACCATCACTAACAGGCAAACAAGCATTTGAAATAGCTGAGATAGAAACCCACGAAAGCCAGTTTTTTTTGCATAAATAAGCAAATTAAGGAATTTTATGTGCCACAGGCCATTAACTCCACTTCCTCTAATTCCCCAATGAGCTAATTTTTTTTTTACTGTTGTATAACGGCGCTGGATTTGATAAGAATGTTGCGGAAAATAAAATAAAAATGAGATGAGGATGAAACATTCTCAAAGGAGATGCCATTAAAATATTCTAACATAATTTTAAATATGCTTTTTGGTGCTCACAGGACTTAATGTGAATTCTTTTATTATTATCTTTTTTTATGAATAAATTTAGTTACGCACAGCATAGCTGTGTTTCATTTTTTATTTAAGATTCTTATTTCGTTAAAGTTTATGGCGTGTAGGCTGGGATGAATGAGATAAGAATGAAATTTCATTAATTTGTCGTTTGTGTTTTTTTTTTGTAGAGATTTTAGGAATTTAGATTTTTTGTTGGTATTTTGCAGATAATGAAGATATATTGTGTAAGGAAATTAAATTTTTATGTCTATTGTTAATTTCTATTTAAAATCAGAATATTCTGCAACTCAAGAATTTTTTTTTTTGAACATCTCTTAACTTCATCTCAACTGACATCAAAATAGTAAAAATTGTTTATACACAAATCACTTAAATTGGCACTGAACTAGCTCTATTATCATCAAATGACTCATTTTTAACAAATTTCCAATCTTTAAGCTAATCAATCAAAAGTTGCTAATCAAATAAGCACAACAAGCTTCTTGTTAGTATAATTAAATAACTTCAAATTCTTATCTTTAATTGCCTAGAAACGTCGAAAAGAAAAAGTTCATTCATTAAAAAATATTTTCGTCAAAAATCTCTGACGTAGTCCTCTCAAACAGCCATCACTCATCACAACAATAAAGATAAAAACTCAATAATAAAATGAGAACGTCATGTCATTAAAGATCAGCGTCAGCACTTGAAAAAGTTTGAGGTACGAACATTAATTGAGATTTTATTTAAATAAATAAAAAAAAAAAAATGTTCAAAGTCCTCGTGTTGTTAATCGAGGGACTTAAGCGCATTTTTGTCGCAGCGATCAGTAATCGATTAAATAGAAACTGCTTTTAATTATAAAATCCCTTAATTCTTCTTTTATCATCAAAAAACCCTGCAAGAAAATACAATTTTTATAAAAAAAAAAAAAAACTATATAATAATAACAGAATCCATTAAATTCCGTCTTTCTAGCATGCACTATGCATGAAAAGTCTGTTCTCACAATAATAAAATACAAAACCTTACAAAAAGAAAGAAAAAAATTTTGACCAAAAATAACGGTCAAAAAAATTTTAAATTCCAACGGTCAAAAAAAATTCAAATTTTTATCGAGGGGTTTTCAACAATTTTTTTCCTTATTTAATGTTAAATCGTTGATTACAGGAATTGTAGATCATTTAACGATTTTTTAATAAGCGAGGCCGGAATAACTCGATAGTAGAAAGATAATTCATCATAACAGAACTCTTAACTATGTCTGGTTTCTGAGATCTCAGAGCTCATCCAGCCAGCCAGCCAGCCAGCCAGCCGAACAAAGTGAAACTATAAGCGTCATTTTTTGCAAAAATGCGCTAAAAATCATTTCTCTCTATTATCGTAAAGTCATCAGCATTAATTTACAACAGAGCACTCAGTCATAGACAAAATGAGAGATGAGAAAAGAGAGTCTAATTAAAATTTCATTAATATTTCAATGACGTAAAATGGTACGGGGTCACTCATTTATGACGTCCATCAAAAACTTAGATTTTTAGAACCCCCTCTGTCACAAAATCTTCATTTAAAAAATTCTATTGTTTAAAAATATCACACAGCCTCAGACTCAGAAATTTTTTTTTTTTGTATGGAACGAAAAATTTAGGCGAGGTTTTGGAATTTTTTTCCCCGAAAAACCCTAGCAAATTGAAGAAATTTCCCAAAAATAAGAGGGTTAAAACCACCCAAAACCCCCCTGGCTACACCTCTGCTCAGGCCCCCTCCCCCATAAAAATCGGACATCATAAGTAATCGTCCCCTATGACATAAATCAATTTTTGATTAACTGAGATTTTTTTATTGTGAAAATTATTTTTTGATGGAGGTGTCATTGTCATGGAAATTTGGAATTGGATGTAATTGAATGCAGAGTTTTATGAAAAGTTAAATTGGATGGATTGAAATGTTTATGGGGTTGTAGCAGTTTGAAGGGCTTTTTGACTGATTGGATGGTATTTTAGAGAACAGGTGTGTAGTTGGGTAAGGGAAGAAGAGTTTATTTTACTAGGAATCTTCGGACCCATCTTAAATTTTTCTTCAAGGCTACGTAAATCAACCAGAACGATTTTTTATAAGGTACCAGATAAACTAAGGACAAATCTGAAAAATTTTTTGTGGGGTTGTTAGTTACTGTAGTAAAAAATGTGTAAATAAAAAGTTTATGACTCCAACCTCCCCCACCCCCTTGTTATTCCACGCTTGATTTTTATTTTATTCATTCATCACCCCATCAATTGAAAACATCAAATAATGACCACTGCATGCTTCATTAATTAAAAATTTTACACATTTTACTAAATTATAAATTCTCAATTAACAGTTCTATTTTTAAAATGAGAAATCAAGCATCACAAAACGGAAATAATTTAATTTCAATTAACATTTCAATTATGCACCAGAGCAGAGAGTGATGATTCAATTAGCATTGTACAAAAATTATGAAATAAAAATAAATAAACAGCAGCATAGAGCAAGACAACAAGCATATTTATAAACCATAGACGTTGCCTACATAACAAGCAAAAATAATGCTTCGATGAGCACATCAACAAGTTTGAGATATTTAATTAAAATTAATTAGCATTGGTTCGCTTCTTTTTCTTTTCAATGCTTATCTATTCAGCATTAGTGATTGATAAGATTTTTTTTCCGATAAAACGAGGAAGTAAAGCAAAAAATTTTTCACATTAATTGGCAGAAAGTTTTAATTAGATTGCACGAGTTTTGATGTAGACGTTCAATCTCCATGGCAATATTTACATTTATCGTATGAAAATTATCGGATTAATTTCTTCGAATTACTTCATTATCGCTTCTCTTGTCTGGATTGTGAGTTGGATAACTTTTTATCTACTCACAATTTGTAATGATTCTTGATGTTGAATGTGGATCAAGAAAATTTGCAGTAAAATAAATGGATGTTAATTAGAGTTTCAAGTTACATGGATGATGACTTGAAATTCATAAATAGTTGAGTTTATTATTTGAAGGACTGACTGACAGAAAAAATTAATTAGTCTTCCAGACAAATTGAGAAGCATCCACTCCCCATCAAAATGGTAGCATTAGCAACACAATCTTCTTCCCACCCTACCTCAAACTTTATCAACAAAAATATTATTATCAAACCTGTCACATCTTGTTTACACAAAATTTTTAATTACCCCAAATGCAAATTATTACATGTATTTAATATGGTTCAACACGACACAGAATTTGTTTTTAAATGCTTTTTTTTAAATTGTAAACAATTTCCCCTTTGTTGGTAGGAACGACACATTTTGATAAAAAAAAATTTACTTGCAAAATAAAAATTGTATGGCGTGCAATAAAGATAAATTAATGAAGCTTAAATATATGGAGTCGTTCACTCATGACACCCAATTTTTTTAAAAAAAGGAAGAAGTGGGTCTTAGCTTTTTTGACAGTCTAAAAATTCAAGTTTCTGATGGACGTCATAAGTGAATAACCCCTTTAATGATCCAAGATTCTATTTAAATATTTTTGTTTAAGAATAAGATTACGATTAAGACTGATTGATGATATTATGTGATGCACTATGTGTCCAGTGACATGTCAATCATCTGCTCCAAGTGCCGAAAAATCAACATTTTAAAAAAAATTCAAATTCAGACTAAAGGCAAAGCGATAAATAAATTTGCAGCTCCAAATCATTAATCTTCGGTCTACAAAATTATCCTTAATAAATTTTCATTAGCACTCCCCAACAAATTAAAAATCTACAGCTTCCTTAATTAGTTGACCCAACCATCACCCAAATATTTACAAAATCTTCTTCTTCTTATCTCAAAATAATTAAATTTTATTTTCTTACGTCTATAAAAAAGCACGAGACTTGACTTGTTGTGTCTTCTGTTTATCTCTCAAATTTCTAGAATATTATACCTTAATTATATTCTACCACCACCCTCACTCGAACTGATGTCGTCACCTTCTCAACTTTATTTGTGTCGTCGGGTTCTTTTATTTCCTTCACTCGTCTCAACTTGCTTATCTCATATTTTAATTAACAGTCTTGTGACTTATTAACTTACAACTTCTGTTTGTGTATTCACTCAGTCTCATTTCAACCGATATCATTTGATGTACATTTTCGTTACATCTTTCAGTTCCAATTTCGCCATCAGATATTTGAGATCTCAAATTGTTCTACGAACGTGATAAATAATGAAAATTGTTGAGGTTGTTATTCTCATTGTTGTATTATTCAGTGCTATGATGATGGTGGTATCAAGTCGCTTTGGATATTCTGTATCAGAGCAGCGTATGTGGAAGAGGAAGCATAAGGTGAGTTAATTAAATTGCATAAAGAGTGGAAGAGTGTTTTTTAAATTATGTTTAACGTGCTTCGTAAGTTGCAAAATGGAACACGTTGCAAGATAGATTGAGTTACTGTGCAGGTGGATGCAGGCGATTAGTTATTCTTTTGGTCCGGTCCTAGATAGAAAATTTTGGTATTTTCTGAAAAAATTTTTATTTTTTTTTAACAAAGCCAACTTTTATTAGATTTCAAAAGTATTCTCATCAAAAAATTGTCTTTTCAACTTCAAAACCAAATCTAGTCCCTGGGCAAAAAAAAAATCGATACCAACAGAACCCCAACTCCATACTAATTCTGACACACAATATGACGATGCTATAAATTGCATGTTTGTGCAACATTTTATTTGCCAATGTAACTGACACAGAGCTCAGTGTAGCTTTTCTATTTGTACAATAATTGTGATATAAATTACATATAAAGAAGCACACAGTTGCAATATACAGAACAGAACAGAACACACTGAGTAGGACATTAATTTTCATTCATGATAGTGACAAACATAGAGAAAAATTATTTTCATGCGGATGGGAGATGTGTCAGATGTCAAGGGATGGTTAACTGAAGGTTAGATTCAAAACTGAACTTTCCAAATTGAAATTCAAATTTAGATTTTTCAAAAATTGTCTCTCTGATCTCAAAAAACTATTTCCGCAAAAGCACATGCCATCCCATCCCTTGCAAATCTACAAAACGGAACAAAGCGAAAGCACAAAAACTGAGCATCGAATTTACAACAATGAGATTTATTGCATTATATTTTTCAACACACATATATAGAACTGTAACGGTCGACATCAATCACCAGTCTCAATTCATTCACGTCGTGCAATTCCATCTGCGATGCCAGCTATAGAATTCATATATTATCACAATCCACTTCCTGGGCCATTGACAATTCGTAACAATGGACATTCCGTGTCACTTCAAACACCAAAAACTGAAAACTCAACGCGACATCATTATCATCCATACATATTCGGTGGAAAATTGAGAAATGAATATGAATATGTGTCATTGCATTTTCACTGGGGCGATAAAAATTCGAGAGGAGCTGAGCATGTTTTGAATGATATACGATATCCACTCGAGTTGCATATGATACATATCAATAGAAAATATCAGACAATTGAAGAGGCACTCGAGCATAAGGATGGATTGGCTGTTCTCGGTGAGCATTGTTATCAACATTTTCCAGTCTGACACTCATTCTGGATAATAAATTTTTAGTTTCAAATCTCGAAAAATGTTTGAAAAAATTTGCATTTCATTTGAATTCTTCTTTATGGCTTTTTTTGTAGCATTTTTCTACCAGATTAGAGAAAATTTATCGAACGGTGAAGAGATTGATAACATTGTCAAACATTTTAGTGACCTAAATGAACTGACCGATAGTGTCACATTGCCACATTCATTTTCATTGCAGTCGTTGATTGGCAACATAAATACAGATAGATTTTATACATATCGAGGTATGGCTGATGCTATATTTGGAAATAAAATGTTTTTGTATGTTTGTATACATTTGTTTGGTATTGACTGAATTGAATGACGTTCAATGTGGAGTGGAAGGTCACAAACAGTACTTTTGGATTTTCAATAAAAAAATTATTTTTGTAGTCTTTTGAAGGACTAATAGTATTGCACTTGCCTCACCTCCCTTAATCAATATCCTTCATAAAATACATCCAGACACCCCATCACCATCACTCGTCAATCTCAAAACCCCAAATAAAAACCTAATTTTCACTATAATTGACACATTTTAGGTAGCTTAACGACACCAACCTGTAATGAAGCCGTTACATGGATCATTTTTCCCGACACAATTCCAATATCCCTCAGTCAAATGTCAAAATTTCGTTCCTTATCGAATGGCATTGAAGGACTTTTACTTGTTGACAATTATCGACACCTGCAGCCAGTTGGAAATCGTAAAATATTTTTACGCTCAATATCATCACGTACGGTTGAGCTTGAGAAAATTGTCGAGATGGAATCGTACGGAAGAGCATTAGCAAATAGCATCAGTGATAGTAGCAATGTGACTGTGGATGACTCGGAATGGTACTACAATTGAATATGTTATATCCAAGCATTACTTAATTTATGAGTGTAAATAAAATATGTTTCAACATAAATGCATGTACATAATAATGTTTATGTTGTTTTTGTTTTGTTATTCCTTAAATGGCATAAACATTCCAGAGCACTCGACAGCATGTGTACATGCTATACTTGTTTTTGTCATGTGCACGCGTTAAAACGTAATAATCATCATTGAATGTTATATTTTATACGAGAGAGAGATAGAAATGAGCAAGGATGGAAAAAAGTTTATGTGAAGTGCTTTACAAGATGCAGTCATTATTGCATTGTGGGATTATTGTGTACACAATACAGAGATGAAGTCAGGAATTTTTCGAGAACAACTTCAATTTTTGTTGTAACAATGAAAAAATTTATCGAGGTCTGATTTTATTTTTCTTCATAAATTCCAATATGGACAGGCAATTAAATCATTTGTGGCACCTAGCTACGTCTCTATCAATTATATAATTCTCGCCATGAGTGCTTCAATAATTAAACTATTGAATTAAAAATATAAATCCTATCTAGCTTAATTTATTTTTAAATTAATTCGCACTTTCTAGCTTTACTAAATTTGGAGATGCTTATAATTATTGTTACCGTTTTAACGGAATCAATGCATGTAAAATTTTATTTTTGTAATTTTATTTTTCAGTCTGAATTCTAATTTTATAGTATTAACTTCAAAAAGTAGACTACTACTTAATAAAATATACAAACATGAATATAAAAAATCGACAAATAACTTCAATTCCTGAATTCTTCAACGGAAAAAGTGTCTTCATCACCGGTGGAACTGGATTTCTTGGAAAAGTCATAGTCGAAAAACTTCTTCGATCATGTCCAAAAATTGAAAATATTTATCTGCTAATTCGTTCAAAAAAAGGCAAAAGTGTCGATGAAAGATTTGATGAGCTTACAAAATCTCAAATTTTTAATGTCTTACGTGAAATGAATCCGGAAGCTATTAAGAAAATTATTCTAATTGAGGGTGATGTTAAGAAGATGGAATTGGGAATGTCAAAGGAAAATTATGATTTATTGTGCAATAAAGTTTCTATCATTTTCAATTCAGCTGCAAATGTGATGTTTGATGAGCCATTGAAAGAAGTGATAAATTCCAATTTAATTTCACTTAATGAGTTAATCATGTTAAGTCGTCAAATGAAGGATTTGAAGGTTGAAAATTCTTATCGATTTTAATTTTTAGTGAGTCAATTTGAAATATTTTTTTCAGTCATTCATTCACATTTCTACTGCATATTCAAACTGGTACGAATTGGATGTAAAGGAAAAATTTTATCCAACAGCTTTTGATCCTCAATATGTCATGGATCTATGCAATGGATATTCCAGTGACAAAATTAATGAAGTAATGAATTAATTAAATATTTAAATTTGAATGATGAGAATTTAATTTGCATCTAATTTGAAGGTTTCAAAGAAAATGCTCGGGAAGCATGTGAATACCTACACGTTCTCAAAAGCTTTGGCTGAAGATCTAATTTTTAGAACAGCAAAAGACCTACCAATAGCAGTCGTTAGGCCATCAACAAGTAGTTGAAAATTATAAGTTTTATGTCATTAATTGTTTTTAAAGTTTCTATTTTTTTAGTTGGAGCAAGACTTACTGAACCACAAGCAGGATGGGTTGATAGCTATACGGTAAGATCCTCTTTTTAAAATCTAATTAAATTTTATAAGCAGTTCATTTTGCAGGCATCCACACCTTATGTTGACCAAATATCAAGAGGAATTTTTCGATCGACTCATTGTGATAAGAACATTATTTTTGACTTGATACCCGTGGATATAGTAAGAATAAATTTTTAATGAAAAAACTCCAAAATAATTTTCAAATTTTTCACAAAGGTATCAAATTTAACAATAGCAGCATCATGGCATATAGCTCAGAATGTGAACCAAAAATTGGCAATTTCAACGCCAAAAATCTTTAATTGTGTGTCTGGAAATTCAAATCCTCTAACAATACAAAATTATCTTGAATATATTCGAGATGCTGGGCGGAAATTTCCAACAGGTAAAAAAATTTAAATATAAGCATTAAATTAAAATAAATTGTATTTTGTAAAATTTTATAGATATGATGTCTTGGTATCCACAGTCGAGATTTTACAAAACTAAATTTTTGAGTGACTTAGATAATTTTATTACGCACTTCATTCCTGCATTATTATCTGATAGTATGTCGAAAATTAAAGGTCAAAACGGAAAGTATGGAAATTCTTAAAATCTGATGTGTGCGATTCAAACATTGTGTCCGTTACAGTTTCCAAATAAAAGTGCAAAAATGACATTTTTGTCTGTCTGTCATGCGAAATTCGAAGTTAAATACCCCTTGTTCTAAAATTCGAAAAAATTTAAATTCAAATTAAAGCATTATCGTGTGGAATTTATCAAAGTAAATGATTGAATCCATGATTTAGAACTACAATGATGTCAAATAAGTGATAAAAATCTAAAAAAGTTATCAAATTCAAGAAATAGCGTAGCGTATTTTTTTGAATTTTCAATTCCCGAACATATATATTTGAATACCCCTAGACTTTCGATAAGTCTGTCGAACATGAATCGCGCACATCAGCTTAAAATGTTTAATTTTAAAGGATTTAAACTTTAAAATTTTTTCTAGAGCTATAAAATATTTGAAGAAGTCTAATGACGCATACGATCAAGTAAGATTCATCATGAACAATCCTATTAAAGTTTATGGAGAAAATTACAACAAAATTCAAAAATCTTTGTGCACATCAGATCAGAAAGATTTTAATTTTGATCCACGAACAATCAATTGGAAGAACTACATGGAAAATTATCATTTAGGAGTTAGAAAATTCATTTTCAATGACAAAAGTGTTGGATCAGTTGCTGCTCAAAAGAAGTTTGCCAGGTAAACTTTTTATCAATTTCCTGTTTCATACAAATCTGATATTTTTGGAAATTTTAGATTAAAAAATGCAAACTACATCATCACTGGATCATTTGTTGCATTTTCATTGTTAGCAGCTTTACAAATTGGCAAAGAATTCACTCCCAAAATAAATAATAAAATTCAACCAAAACCAGATGATCAAGTGCTTATTTTGACTCAGTAGATTGATGCACAATATTTAGTTAGTATAATAACAATTATGCATTCTACACTTTTGTTATTAAACGATCTTATTGTTATTCGGCTAGGTAGACACATCTGAAGTAAATATTTTCAAACAAATAATTAATTATTTATGAATGTTTTTTTTCTGTTTTTATTTTTCATATAAAAATTCAACTTTTTTGTTAAGTTCGTTCAGTTATAAAGTTTTGTGTTATATTGTGAATGTTGTTACCTTAAGTTTTATATAATAAGCAATTTAAATTCGTTATTTTTTCAAGATTAACTTGTTAATATTTTCATTCCAAATTTGGTGATCAGAACTTATAAATTTTAAAATAAAGTCTATCAAACAATTTTAGTTATTTAATAGTGTTCAGAAGTGCATATCACTCAATAATCCTAGCAAACATTTAAGCATTTAAAATGAATTCAATTCCTGAATTTTACAACGGAAAAAGTGTTTTCATCACCGGTGGAACTGGATTTCTTGGAAAAGCTTTAGTCGAGAAACTTCTTCGATCGTGTTCAGGAATTGAAAATATTTATCTTCTAATTCGTTCAAAGAAAGGCAACAGTGTCAATGAAAGATTCGATGAGCTTACAAGTTCTCAAATTTTTAATGTTTTACGAGAAAAAAATCCTCGTGCATTAGAAAAAATTATTTTAATTGAAGGCGATACTTCAAAAATTGGCTTAGGAATTTCAAAAGAAAATCGACAATTGTTATGTGATAAAGTGTCAGTTATTTTTCATTCTGCTGCTACAGTTAGGTTCATCGACACATTAAAAGTTGCCGTAAATACAAACTTAAAAGCGCTTGATGAATTATTGATACTTGCACGAGAGGTTAACGATCTGAAGGTTTGAATACTACGTTAGCAAATTTTTTGTAAGTAAATAAGGAACTACTTGATACTTTCAGTCATTTGTTCACATCTCAACGGCATATTCAAACTGGTTTCAACCAGCTGTGAAAGAAGAATTTTATCCAGCAGCGTTTGATCCACATTATATTATAGAACTGTGTAATTCTACTCCTGATTATCAGCTAGAAAAGGTCGGGCTTTAATCTCTCGGGAAAATTCTTACTTATTAATAAAATTTTAATTTTTTCAGATGATTCCAAAACTTTTCGGAAAACACACCAATGTTTACACTTTTACAAAGGGACTAGCAGAACATCTTGCAATGAAATCAGCAAAAGAATTGCCATTAGCAATTGTTAGACCATCTGTTGGTAAGACGCAAAACATGATTTTTTACAATTCAAAATTTATTTGAAATAATTTTAGTTTCATCAAGTATCGCAGAACCATTTGTAGGATGGATCGACAGCTATTCAGTATGTTACCCACGTAGTTAGATTAAAAAATATTCAAACTTAAAATTTAACCTTTATTGTAGGCTGGAACACCTTTAGTAGATCAATGTTCAAAAGGGATCCTTAGAACATTTTATTGCAATAAAAATTATTTATTTGACGTAATTCCTTTGGATTTGGTAATCAATCAAACCATAGCAGTATCATGGAAAATTGCAAATGATAGATCATCAAAATCAGGCACGTCATCGACAATCTTTTACAATTGTGTTTCGGGAAGCGATAATCCAATAACATTGCAACAACTTTCTGAATACAGTCGTGATGTAGGAAGGAAAAATCCATCAGGTAAGAGCCGGGGTATGAGGTCATTTGAAATTTAAAAAAGGGAAAAGTTTATAACTGTGTGATACAAAAGGATTTTTTTTGGTATGATTTTGTGACAAGCGGAGTGTCGAGGTATAAAAGTTAATATTTATGCTAAGCGTCGCAAAAAAGCAACTTTCAGAGAATTTTTCCAGAAATTTCAAAAATTTAAAAAAAATCTCAAAAAAAATCAATAATATTTTTACATTTCAGTACTAATGCGTTGGTATCCTCAAGCCAGGTTTTACAAAACAAGAACCTTGTTTGAAATTGACACTTTCCTTACTCATTACATTCCGGCATTATTGAGTGATATGGTTGATAAACTAAAAGGAAAAAAAGGAAGGTATGGATGTGATTAACCCAAGGCTGGAAAAGTATTCCATTTATGCTAAAAAATCCTGATTTTGTTTGTATATATTCATCATTTATAATACATAGTGACTCAAGGATTTTTTGAGAATTTCAGAATGATTAAAATTTTCGAATAGTTATCACGCCTTGGATTAATCTGAACACAAATTTACTAATATTTTTCAATTTCAGTGCCGTGAACTCACACAAAAAAGTTCAACTTGGATACAGTCAACTAAGATTTTCTATGATCAATAAAATAATCATGCATAGTGAGAATCGTTTAAAGCTTTATGCTTCAATGAATGAATCAGACCGAAAAGTATTCTATTTTGATCCGAAAATATATGATTGGAAGTGTTACATTGATGACTTCTATAAAGGGATTGGAAAATTTATTTTCAATGACAAAAGTATTGGATCTGTCGAGGCTCAAAGGAAGCTTAAAAAGTATAGGAAATTTATTAATATTATGGGTTTTAATTTTTAATTTTTTAATTTTTTTAAAGGTTCAAATATGCAAATTTTGTAATCACAGGATCAATCATGGCTATTTCCATACTTGCATTAAAAGAGCTAAACGAACGTTTTGAAAGCAAAAATTCAAAAACCTTATCTTGATTATTATTTAAATAAATTACTATCACAAAAAAGTTGTGAAGTTGCCGAATTCATGTGCATTTATTATCAACAACTTTACGTCACTCAAAGTTTTTCGACTTTATTTTTTAATCTGATTTACACAAATACTTGTGAAAAAACATCGTTTACACAAAACAACAAACTTACTGTAGATTCATCAATAAATTACTAGGCTTTCTCGCTATCGGGATCGGGATCGGGAAATCCCGGGAAATCCCGATCCCGAAAAATCCCGGGACCCCGAAAATTTTCGGGATCGGGGTTAAAAATCCCGATTTTAACCATTTGCATAGTATAATATTATTTTTTGACTTTTTTTCAAAAAAAATTTTACATTTTTTTTAAACTGAGTATTTAAAGAAACATTCACTTTAAATTTTATTAAAATTTAGTGTCATTTTATACTTCATTTTGTTAAAATTTTAAAAAATTTGCAAAATCAACCAAAATTCGTAAAAATCTATATTTTTTTTAAAAAAAAAATATTTTTGATACTTAGAAAATAGTTTTTATCATGGTTAAAATAATCGAAAATTGACTTTAAAATTAAACCTTAATTTTAAAAAAAATATTATTTTAAAGACTTTATATAATAATCTAAAAACAATTCTATAAATTAATGATACTTTCTAAAACATACATTAAAATGAAACTCTAGAAATAATTTTACTAAATTTTTAATTTTGTAGTTTATTGAACCATTAATGACCAATTGTAACAAAATTGTATCAGAAATATGTTGTCCAAAAAATAAAAATTTTTAAAAATTAATTACCTTTGTTCAAACATTAAAATTGGATATAAAATCCACATAAATTTTTCAAAAATATCTTTCGGGATTTCCCGGGAAATCCCGGGTAATCCCGATCCCGATCCCGATCCCGAAAATCAATCGGGATCGGGATTTCGAGAAAGCCTATAAATTACGTCATATCAAATTCTTTTTTTAATAAAAATAAATTTTTCAATTATAAAATTTTTGTTGCTCTTTAAAAAAAGTAAATAAAAAAAATGTATTCAGTAACGGACTTATCTTTTTATTAATCATTTATGATACGTAATATTTAGATGAAATTTTAGTTTTCTTCTTGTAATTTCGCTGAAAACATTCAGATTATTTATAAAAAAAACATTTTGTTTTCAAATTTTTGAGGAAGAGCATCAAAAGTATTTTTGTTCATTTTTTTTAAAAGAAATTTCTAGATTACTCAAAGGGGTCGCAATGTTAAAAATTCGCCAACTTGGATTAAAATTTGACTGGCAACAAAAATTTTTCATTTTAAAAAAATTTTGCATGGAAAGTGAGAAAGTATGCCATGAGTCAAATTTAAATTTGATTTTTCAAAGGTTTTAAACAAAATATTTCTAGAAATAAAACCATTTCTGTGGTCAGACTTATCCCAACTGTCGTTTAAGAGTTTAATATTGTAGATAAAAGTAACAAAAAATCATTACATATTTTTTGATTTTTTTCTCATCACGGCATACTTTCTCACTTTTCATACAAAATTTTTTTGAAATCAAAAATTTTTGTTGCCAGTTAAATTTTCATCTAAGTTGGCGAAATTTTAACATTGCGACCCCTTTGAGATTACTTTGATATTTTAGTAAGTGTACCTATTTGATAACATTAAATTATAATATTTACAATATTTGAAAAAAAGTAAAAATCATTTATGCATATTTTTTATTCATCAAAATTACAAGAACCAATAATTCTTCCTATAAAAATGAGTCAATTAACTTCAATTCCTGAATTTTACAATGGAAAAGGTGTCTTCATCACCGGAGGAACTGGATTTTTAGGAAAAGTTTTAGTCGAAAAACTTCTTCGATCATGTCCAGGAATTGAAAATATTTATCTTTTAATTCATTCAACAAAAGATACAAATGTCAAAAAATCACTTGAGGAACTTAAAAGTTCTCAAATTTTTGACATTTTACGCAATCAAGATGCACAAGCTCTGAACAAAATTATTTTAATTGAAGGCGATACTTCGAAGATTGGCTTAGGAATTTCAAAAGAAAATCGAGATTTATTATGCAATAAAGTTTCGATAATTTTTCATTCTGCTGCGACTGTGAGATTTATAGAAACATTGAAAAATGCTGTAAATACAAATTTAAGAGCTCTAGATGAAATGTTGAAATTAAGCCGTGAATTAAAGAATTTGGAAGTGAGAATCTTATTTTAATGCACAAATTTAAATATTTGAAAATTCTGAAATTCATTCTCAGTCATTCGTCCACATCTCAACAGCATATTCAAATTGGTTTGAACCAGTCATGAAGGAAGAGTTTTATCCAGCAGCATTCGATCCTTACTATATTATCAATTTATGTAATTCAACTCCTGATGATCAATTAAAAGAGGTAAAATGTTGTAAAATATTTAAATAAAAAATTTACATATTTATAGGAAAATATAATGTAGATGACTCGAAAGCTGCTTGGAAAACATCCCAATGTTTATACATTCACGAAAGGTTTGGCAGAGCATTTAGCAATGAAAACAGCAAATGACTTACCATTTGCAATTGTTAGGCCATCAATAGGTGAAATTAAATATATTTTATTATCATTACAAGTATAAGTATTTATTGAAATTTTTAATCAGTCGGATCAAGCATCAAGGAGCCAAAAGTTGGATGGGTAGACAGTTATACAGTATGTAACATGTATTACCAATTAACAACTGATTAATTTAGTGTTTTCATTTTTAAGGCTATAACTCCTTTGGTTGATCAAACTTCAAGAGGAGTTCTTAGGTCGTTTCACTGCAATAAGAATTATGTTGTTGATGTCATTCCTGTTGATATGGTAAGTACTTGATTGTAGATTCATGTTTGTACATGACGTTACAAGATTATTGAATAATGTTTCTCAAAGTACTAATCGTTGATTTTTTTGCCAATACAGGTGATAAATCTTACGATAGCGGTTTCATGGAAAGTTGCAAATGATAAGGCTTCAAAAAATTCAGATTCAATGACAAATATCTTCAATTCTGTTTCAGGAAACACAAATCCACTGTTGATCAAAGAAATGTATAAATATAGTAGAGATTCTGGAAGAAGAAATCCATCAGGTTAGGACTAAATTTTGCCAGTGAGGGGAGGGACTACTCCACTGGGACTTAATATATTAAATTAAAATTCAACACCTATGTACCTTTACGGTGTCATATGGCTCATTTTGAGAAATACTTCCTGGAATTTTCATTTATTTTTTATTTTGACCGTAGATTTGATGCGATGGTATCCACAAACAAGGTTTTACAAAACAAAGATGCTTTATAAAATTGACTCATTCTTAACTCATTATATACCAGCATTATTAAGTGATGCCTTAGCTAAATTAAAAGGACAAAATGGAAAGTAAGTAAAATTATAATACTCTCTTAAATATTTTTTTAAAAAAAATTATTTATTCAGATCTGTAAGTTTCAATCGAAAAGTTCAGTTCGGAGTCAGTCAAACAGATTTTGTCATGAATAATTCGCTTCATTTTCATGCAGAAAACTATCAAAAAGTTTTTGCTGCAATGAACAAAGTGGATCAAACTGCCTTCTTTTTCAATCCAAGGACAATTAATTGGAAGAACTACTTTGATGACTTTTATTTCGGAATCAGAAAATTTATTTATCATGATAAAAGTATGGGAACTGAAGCTGCTCGTAAAAGGTTTACTAGGTAAAAAAAAATAAATTCATTTCCAGAAAAATTCTATTTTGATAAATTTCCAGACTAAAATATGCCAACTACATCCTATCAGCATCGATCATTGCTCTTTCACTCATAGCAGCTAGAAAAATTGGCGACAAAATCATCAGTAGAAATGAAGAAAATGTTACATCTTCTTACACGTGAAAATTGTGGTAGGTCAAGAATGAAAAGAAAATAAGATCAGTGACAAGCATGTAACCTTCGCATGACTTTTCATTGTCAACACGCGTGAAATAAAAACGTGTTTGCGAAAACACAAAAAAAAAATTTCATTAAGATTTTCTTCTTTGGAAATTAAAATTTAAATTTTCAGCTTGTTTACAGAGATCATTGTGTGATCAGCTCTTAAGGCAATAGGATCATATAGCCGAGAATTTTGAAAAAGTGAAAATTTAATAAAAATTTGTTAAAAAATGAGTTCAAATAGCAATAAATTAATTTCCATTCCTGAATTTTACAATGGAAAGAGTGTCTTCATTACCGGTGGAACTGGATTTTTGGGAAAAGTTTTAGTTGAGAAACTTCTTCGTTCTTGTCCAGGAATTGAAAATATTTATTTATTAGTTCGACCTAAAAAAGGCAAAAGTGTAGAAGAAAGACTTAATGGCTTATTAGCATCTCAAGCCTTTGATATTTTGCGTGAAAAAAATCCAGAAGCTTTAAAGAAAGTTGTCTTAATTATGGGCGATTCTTCAGAGCTTGGTTTGGGAATTTCGGAAAAAGATCGCAAATTATTGTGCGACAATGTGTCAGTAATTTTCCATTCAGCTGCTACAGTAAGGTTTGTAGAGGCATTCAAGTATTCTGTGAATACAAATTTGCGTGCTGTTGATGAGTTGATGAAACTTGCTAAGGACATTAAGGATCTAAAAGTAAGAAATAAGAGTTAAATATACAATGTACAGAAATTAAGTTTAAAAAAATAAATTTCCAGTCATTCGTCCACATCTCGACAGCATACTCAAATTGGTTTCAGCCAGTTGTTAAAGAACAATTTTATCCAGCTGAATTTGATGCTAATTATATCATAAACCTGTTCAATTCTACTCCCGATGATCAGTTAGAAAAGGTAAAATGATTAAAATTATTATTCAAATTTTTTTTAATAATATTAAATTTTAACAGTTGGCTCCAAAACTTTATGGAAAGCATGTTAATATCTATACTTTTACAAAAAGTCTAGCTGAGGATCTTGCAATAAGAACCGAAAAAGATTTTCCATTTGCAATTGTCAGACCATCAGTTGGTAAGGAAATTAAATGAAATAAATTAGGGGTCGTTCGTGAAATTCGTAACGTGTATTCGAAAATTCTTTGATTAACGTTACAAAATATTAGTTCCTTTTCCCTCCCTAAGTATTACGAATTTTACAAATTATGTATCCCTTATCCAATTTACCAGTTTGTTAAAAAATTGTCAATTAAAAATTATTTCATTAATTTAAAAAATTTAGTTGGAGCAAGTTTAGCAGAGCCACATGTAGGATGGGTTGACAGCTACACGGTAAGTAATTTTTTTTTGTACAGAAAATTTTCCACTGCGCGAGATAAACAAACTCATGAGATTTTATCGTTCATCGTGTAACAAATATTTTGTTCGAATGAGGACATGTGATGACTTTGAAGTATTCTTAGGGGTCATTCACTTATGGATGTGCTTATCATTTATTGTTCAGAAAAGTATAGAACAATTCATCATATTGATTTATTTTATTCGATTCTTCTGACGATTTGTGACGAAAAATAATTTCATACATGAAATTTGAAAAAAAAAAGATTTAAGCTCCGAAAAATCAAGTTCAGTCAACAAATAGAATCTTCACGTGTTAAATGAATGTGCTAACGATAAATAAATTTATTTACAGGCAACAACACCGTTAGTAGATCAGTCGGCAAGAGGTGTCCTTCGTGCTTTGCATTGCCACAAAAATTATTTGTTTGACGTAATTCCTGTGGATATTGTAAGCTATTAATTTTAAATGTCTATTTTTTTTTAAATCGAAACTGCATATCTTCATATTAATAATAATTCTTTCTACATCCTTTTCCATTTAGGTGATAAATCAAGCAATAGCAGTGTCATGGAAAATTGCAACTGACAAAACAATCAGTCCAACTCCAAATATCTTCAATTGTGTATCTGGCACCTCAAACCCAATCACATTCAAAGAAATCTGTAAATATAGTCGTGATGCTGGCAAGAAAAGTCCATCAGGTACTTGTTTACAAGATTTTAAAAATATTCTTAAATTTTTTTGTATCGACCTACTTGATATTTTTAGAATTGATGCGTTGGTATCCACAAACAAGATTTTACAAAACAAGAGCTTTATTTAACATCGACACGTTTCTTACACACTTCATTCCTGCTTTATTGAGTGATATGGTTGACAAATTGAAGGGTGTGGAGGGGAAGTAAGTTGAATTTTTTAAAAAAATTATTTTTGAAGATATTTTAAACTTCTTTTACTTCCAGAGCTGTTAATTATCACAAAAAAGTTCAATATGGTGCCGTTCAACTTAAATTCATGATGACCAATCAAATTGCATTTGAAAATAACAACAATCAAAAGCTTTTATCAGCATTGAGCGCGAATGATAAAAAAGTCTTCAATTTCGATCCTAAAACATACAATTGGAAGACTTACATTGATGACTTTTATTTTGGTATTAGAAAATTTATGTCGAATGATAAAAGTGGCGGTTCGTTTGCTGGTCAAAAGAGACTTGCTAGGTAAGGAAATTTAAGAAGATTATTTATGAGAAAATTTATATTTTCATATTTTTCTAGGTTAAGGACTGCAAACTTTATCGTAACAGGATCAATAGCTGCAATCTCTTTGTATGCATTGATGAAAGTTGGTGAACAGATTATTATCAAGGATGAAGAGAAACCTAGAAATTAACTAATTGTAATTTTCAAAAATAATAAAATTAATGCATTTACTCCATAAAACCAATTCAGTCCATTAAATTTCAACCAATCCCACCCCAAACATCAAATTTAATTAAACAACATAAAATTTTCATGTTAAGCAAAAATATTCACGCCAAAAAAAAAGTTAAATGCCAAAGCCCATATCTCACTATAATCCACACATTCTATTTTCAATTTATGTCACATCAAAAACATCAGCCACATTACTATCATGATTTATGGAAATGTATAACATCACATTATCTCCCACATACAAATCATGTTCATTTAATTCCAGCAATAGTTTAGGACATTTTCATGTAAATTCTTCTATTTTTTATGTGCTACTATTGTTGGATGAAAAAAAAAATTGAAATTCATTTTTGTGGCGTCGAAAATGGCAGCAGTTGTCACATAAACTATTTTGATATCTCTTAACACATAATTTTTGATATAGAAAGAGTGCGTGTATGTGTGTTTTTGTTATGAACATTGAAAACATTTACGACATTATAGCTGTGCGAATCACGCATATATGATTTGAGTCCTGAACATGCATGTTGGGATTATGTGTGTTCTTTTGATATACTTGAACATGTTGTAGCTGTAATGTATGAACTTTTATGTAAATTGTCTGTTTTACATTAAAATGTAGTTGACTAGGTAATGTAATAAGTTTCTAGTAATCATTACATAGTGTTTATTCAATTTTAATCATAAATCTGACGTTTAAATTTTGTTATTCATTAATGCATGTTGGGTGCACAAAAGTGCTTCATAATAAAAAATATTCAACATCCTTCGTCTCTAGATCCATTATTATATCAAAATTCTATGATAACGTAAAAGTACTTAATGAATTATTATGAAGCTGCTGATGATGATAAAGTGCCTATTATATGGTTTATATTTACGTTCTATCGATTCATTATCATCAATTCATATTATCATATCCATTATTGAACATTTAAAACTTTTATTTTCAACATTTTTCGAGCATCAGAAACTCTCTTAAAGCATCAACATTTTACATGATAAATACAGCTTAAACACAAGAGGCAGCAAGTGGCATGAGATTATGATGAAATGAGAATGAAGTTGAGCAATGTGTATACAACATGTGAAGCAACAATGAGGAATATCGCATTAACTTTCTAAACATAGAATTTTAAATAAATTGCAGCATTTTCAGAGTTTAGTCCTTGTTTTTCTTTTTAGTTTGTTTTCTGAAAGTTTAAAAAAATCATATCTAAAAACTTGCATCTCAAGGATCAAAAGATCACAGAAATAAAAACCAATTCAAATTTCCACATCCAATTCTCAATGCAAATTGCTACCTGAACATCCTTTCACAATCCATCCATTTCCATATCTAACAAGTCAACCGTTCTTCCTACTGTCATCAATAATCCACCCACATTGAAGTTCTCAGCCATGAATCATTCATGGATATGTGTCAATAAGGGATCAATTCCAACTTACTTTAACCCTTTTAAATGATCCCATTGAACTTTTACGGTTGCAATTTTCTTTATTGAACATCCTTTCAACTCGTTTCATCTTCATCCACTTGAATGTAAAAAAAAAGAAAAACTTTTTAATTTGAATAAGAGTCAAAGGTCATTTTTTATCTACACAATGTAAAGATTTTACAAAGAAAGGTCAAAGTTATTCATATAAAGCATCAATCATTCAAAAATGGAACTTTCCTTTGCTATCAGGAGTTGAAAATAAAAAACATAAAAGTATTTTTTTTTTAAATTGAAATTGATGAATGTGAAAATTTGATTATTGTCACTGAGTTTAAAATTTAACAGAGAGTAGGATGGAGGAGAAAGAGGGAGAATTAAGATCGATATGTGTCAGGTCAAAAGTCAATGACAATAAATTGTTGAGCAAATTTATTTTTGAAAGTTTTAAAAGGTATGAGTACTAGGGTAGGACATGCTTTGGTATACATTGTGTAGTGTACTGCAAAAAAAATTCTGAAACCCCACAAACTGTATGCAGTATGCAGTTTTGGTTATTGATTACCCCCTAAGTCTTCCCATGGTACAAAAAAGATTGCCACCACTCGTACGGTATGGTTTTTTAAAAATCATAAAATTTTAAAAATTCCATTTAATGATTTTATCACATTTTTTAAAAAATCCTCAACCATGTCCAACTTTCAACCCACATGCACTTCATAAACATCTAGAAACCTTTAAAAACAAAAAATAAAAGACAAAAGAAATATGAACGAAACTTCCATCCATCATCTTTTCCATGTCATTTGATTCCTTAGATACCTTAAGCATCCATAACTCAAGCAGCAACCGTTGCTATGCCATTTTTTTTAAAAAAAAAACTTTTCCAATCAATCAAAGTGAAACGGCAAAGAGGAGAAAAAATTATTCACCGTTGCGAGGCAGCATAAAAAGGTGCGAGAAACTTTCCTTATATGATGATGAATGAATGAAATGAAAATGGAAAGAAACTTTTATTTTTTATGGTGATTCTTTTGGGGAATAGAAACTTCTTTATTTTGTGCACACGCTCAGTCATTTGTGATGGTAATATGAAAATGAATAAGGATGAAAAACAAAACAACAATGGCATAAGAGCTTTTTAGCGCATTTTTGCAAAAAATGACGCTTATAGTTTCACTTTGTTCGGCTGGCTGGTTCAAGGCTGGATGAGCTCTGAGATCTCAGAAACCAGACATAGTTAAGAGTTCTGTTATGATGAATTATCTTTCTACTATCGAGTTATTCCGGTATCGCTAATTAAAAAATAGTTAAACGATCTACAATTCCTGTAATCAACGATTTAACATTAAATAAGGAAAAAAATTGTTGAAAACCCCTCGATAAAAATTTGAATTTTTTTTTTGACCGTTGGAATTTAAAAATTTTTTGACCGTTATTTTTGGTAAAATTTTTTTTCTTTCTTTTTGAAAGGATTTGTATTTATTATTATTGTTTAATAGTTTTTGTTACTATTGTATAGTTTTTTTTTTAAATTTGTATTTGTTGTATTTTTTTGCAGGGTTTTTTGATGATAAAAGAAGAATTAAGGGATTTTGTAATTAAAAGCAGTTTCTATTTAATCGATTACTGATCGCTGCGACAAAAATGCGCTTAAGTCCCTCGATTAACAACACGAGGACTTTGAACATTTTTTTTATATGCCTTGAAAAACTTTCTTTCCTTATGTCTTGTGCTTTCGAAAGAGAAATGGAAGTGTAATGACGAAGGTGAGGAAAGAAGCTGTAATCATTTCGGAGAATAAAATAAAATTTTGTGTTGGCTGTAGATGGAAATAATAGAATTGTAATGTAATTAATTTCTTTGTTTTGGATGACTTTTTTAATTGAAAGAGAAACGAAATTTTTCTAAATAGAAGGTAAAATTGTAGCATTTTGGGAGAAAAGGCTGTGATATTGAATTACACTATTTTCGGTAAGGAGTTGATTTACTTTTTGAGGTTATTATCGAAGAGAATTTTATTTAAGATTGTTTGCAAAATTTGTTGAATTTTTAATTAAGATTTGTATTTACGATAGTTAAGGATTTGAACTTTAGAAAGTTCAAGTAACTGAGATTTCGACATTTGGAGGGGCTCAGTAGCATGGGACCTAAAAAAATTCCGCGGAATAAATTCCGTGGAAGAAATTCCGCAGAATTAATTCCGCGGAAAATTTTCCGCAGTAATAATATATTTTTTATAGTACAAAATTCCGCGGAATATATTCCGCGGAAAATGTTCCGCAACTAGCATTTTTTTTTATTCCGCGGAATTTTTTCCGCACCAGGTTCCGCATCCTTTCAACTCGTTTCTTCTGTATCCAGGGTAAAAACTTTTTAATTTTCGAATAAGTATCAAAGGTCATTTTATTACACAATGTAAAATTTTACAAAGAAGTCAAAGTTATTAGCATCAATCATTCAAAAATGGAACTTTCTGGCTAAAATGGGTTAAAACCAAATAAAAATATCAGTTGAATGGATTTAAATATTAATCAGAATCTATATAGGAAATCAGAATTCATTGATGTTGCATATTTAAGATCAGTATATCAATTTATTTTTCTATTCTATTTCCTAAATAATGATTGAATCGAAACATTATTTATCATTTAGGTATATAATTTTTTACTAAGTTCGAACAGTACTTACAATGATGGCAGTTACTTAAGCGTTCACTGAATAACAACTGTACTCACCAAATTTGAGTGAGCATCAACAATTTGATTGATGAAAGTCATGATAACTTTCCTATTTTATATTAAAAATGATTAGATATTTTGAGGAAAATCTGAGGACCAAAAAATTTTAACTTTTGTTTGGGACTTAAGTGTAAATTGATTTAAACCTGGTTACTTTAAAAATACCTCGAAAACATACGACAATTTCAGTGGCAAATCAAAATTTATTGAGGAAACCCCAAACAGATGCTTAGTTTATTTTTAATCCTTTGCAAGTTTTGCATATGGATATATCTTTATCTTTTACAAAAAATATTTTTAAAATTTTATAAAACGGACTTTTTTTGTAGAAGGAAAATATAAGTTTTAAATAATTTGCACACGCTCAGATTTGTTTTTAATCATAAAATATTTTCCATTTATATATACGGAAAAATTCCGCGGAATTTAAAAATATTAGTAGCGGAATATTTTCATGGAATATATTCCGCGGAAGTTTTTAATAAAAAATAAAAAATATTACTGTGGAAAAAGGCTGTGATATTGAATAAATTCCGTGGAATTACTTTTGAGGTTATTATCGAAAATTTATTCCGCGGAAAATTCCGCGGAAATCTTTAGGTCCCATGCAACGCACCCATTTGGAGGATTTAAACTAAAGAAAAATCAATTAATTGAACTTAATACTGTTTCAAGGTTTTGAACTTAAGACAATTCAGTTAAAATTCAAAGCTTCGAAACTCTTAACACCCAACTAATGCACAACAAAAGCTCCTCAACTTACAATTTCCACTCTAACATAATTCAATCAACTTCCACTTCAGATTCTTAAACAAACTTATCAATACCTCAATGTACAATAAGCTTATAAAGTATTTAAACCCCAAAGCTTATGCAATTTGCAAAACATTCGCACAATCCTATTTATTTTAATAAAATTATAATAAAACTTTTTGATTCCCTCAAGACTTAATATACTTGACTTTTCTCCATCCTGTTCATACAATTTTCTCCATATTAAAATTGTTTCGAAAGTTTCTCGTTACAAACAACAAAAATGAAAAGTTCAAGCACAATCATGAGCTCATATTTACCAAACATTTGTTCACTCAATGTAAATAAAATTACAAGGAAAATCATTTTTATTTAAGTTTTTTTTTTCTTTCTCTTTTGATTTTTATTTGCTCAAAGCTTAAAAGTTCACTTGTTTTACTGTAATTTCATCTTGCATGTATTTTTACAACACAATAAACATCAAATGTGCATGCAAAGTATCAAATAACAAATAAAAAACTACAATCGATGCATGTATTCCTCCCTTCTTCTAGCCAATCTACTCAAAATTCAAAGTACAAACATCAACAACTTTTTTTTCTCTGTTCTGTTATTTCTCAAAGTTTTTCAATTTTTTTGTTGTAGAAAAGTTTTTACTTCGATACAAAAAATTTTTTTGTGCTTTTTTTTGTTTTGATATTTCACAGAGAAAACTTTTTAAATCTATTAAAATGTTGTGTTTTAATAGTTAAGTTAAATGTTTTAAATTTTTATGATATCTTACATTATAATTCATTTAACTATTTTTCTAAGGTTTTGTAAATAAAAGTTTTTAATTTAGGTTAAAAATATATTTAATTTAAAAAAAAAACTAAAATAATATTGAAAGACAAATTTCGGGTTCAAAAGTTTTGAGTTTATATTTTTAAAATATCTAGCTTGTACTTCTGTTGGAAACAATTTAAGCAGTCATCAATTTTCCATTAAAAAGCCAATTCATAATCTATATCAAAAAACATCAACAATTTTTTAAAAATTTCATTTTTCTTCTTCTTCAACATCCTAAACATTGTCGTATCAATCAATTTATAAGTTAACAAAAAAATACAACAACATTCAATCAATTTATAAGAAATCTACTCAGTTGGAACAAGATTAATGAAAATATTTCATCAATTTACAATTTTTTTTATCTCCTCTTTCCACTGAGTCTCTATTTCATCACAATCTAATACCCTCAATGTCATTTTCAGTATACAACTAAGTCTTCATACAATAACATAACGAAAATATGAAAATTCAACAAATTTAAAATCTAGCACGAAAATTATTAGCCGGTGGATGTCGTGACTTTAGATTATTTACTCCAGGATCAATTAATCCACCGGAACCAAAACTTATATTATTCTTCATCGTTGCCATGTCACCTGACTTTGAGAACTTGTTGTATTCATCATTTGAGATGATTTTCGGTGTCTTACGTAGCTTATAGTACCAAAACTCAAATGCCAATGTGATACATGCCATGCCAATGCCAACAAAGATGACAATAAATACACCACCAATATTTTGAATTGATATACCGTCTGATTGATCCTCTGGCTTCTCGCATTTTGCTGAAATGTCGTCCTTCTTCCACCAACGTTCCTTGAATTTTTCCAGTTGACGCTTGTTGAGGAGTTGAAGGATGCTGTAAGGAATTTATAAAATATTCTTTTAAGGAAGCTCACAATAAATTAGATTGTAGGTGGATTAAATTCTTTTTAAGGATTCAAACACATTCTTCTTACGCATTATTGAATTGATCCTTCAATGGGGAGCCTTGTTGAACAGCCAACGCGTACGGTTTTCGTGAAAATTCTTCTCCAACCATTTGTAAGTCGCAACTTGTCAAGACCTAGAAAAAGTAAAAATAAATTCAATTCTCTCAGCACAATAAAATTCTAATTGAATTTTCTCAATTTCTAACTTGATATCGGATGTCGGTGGCATCTCCCAAGAATGCAAAACCAGCAGAACTTGTTGAATTTCTAAGGAATGAAGAGAAGAAAAAAAAAAGGCAAAATGAGAATTTATTTTTAAAATTCACGTCACTCTTCTCAGTACCTAACACGTGCGACAGCTTCCTCCAGTGTATTTGGTAAGCCAGCTTCTCGCATTGCTTGCCACATTTTTGTGTACTTGTCACTAACGGGATAATCCCAAACTGCCAACTTACTCCTCTCCACTGGTGATAATGAATCGTTTAATGACATATCCTTCCATATCTCGTAGAACCGACGCTCAATATCAGCCATTCTTTCGAAATAAGTCATCGCTGAACTGCCGTTTATTGGAGCATAGAGAACTGAAATGGATAGCGAATAATAAATTTGTTGTGATTTATTTTGTTAAAAATTCGCATTTATCAACCTTTATATTGTTTTGCCAAGTCATCCAACGATTCTATGGGCTGAAATGATTATTTGCTCGATTATCTTTTGGTATAAATAATAAAATGAATGTTAAGGTTACCGTATCCAAACGTGAGACTGTCAAGAAGGCAGCCAAGTTGGCTGTGTAACTCGCAATAATGATGAAACCGAAGAGCCACCATGTTGCTGCAACGAGCCTGTGGGGTGTAATTTTATTTGGATTTATTAGAATTTGTTTTTTGGGAGGTTATAAGTTAGTAAAATTGCCAGTTCAAATTGAGGTTTAAGGGACCGAAAGTAAATTCATAAGAACTCGATACAAATAATAAAACCAAAGCTTTGACTCCTAAGCAATATTTTCTATCCTAGACAACTGAGAGCTAATCAAAATACAATTTGAAATCAACAAGAAAATACTGACTGAATTTCATTCCACACACATTTTCCCTACTATTCTGTATTCTACTCAGAAAAATAAAAACTCAGTAAATAAATTCCAAAAAATTATTCTCAGCACATGATTATCCTCATAAAAATTCCCATCTAACTTGACCTTTAAGAATGTAAAACTCATCAAAAAAAAGTACCAAGTCAACAACCTTCGAAATTTATTAACATTTATGCTTACCTTCCTATAATATTTTTCATTTTTGATGGATATAAAAGGAAACATTTAAAGAAAAAGAAGAAAAACAAATTATTTCATTTTCTGTTGCCACAACTCTACATCAAATATTTGCTGAAATTAATCAAAAGAGATTTTTTTTTTTCAATTTCTTACCGCTGAGATTTTTTGGTGCTTCACCTGAAAAGGAATGGAAAAAATTTATGAGAAATTTATTTTTAGTTGAAAATTGAGTTGAGATTGTTATACATGGAAATTAGGAGCAGTAATTGAAGTTAGGTCTTAATTTTGATATAATTTGAGTTTAGATATCAAAAATGATAAGTCCAAAATCCAAACCGAGTACCCATCAATCCTCAATTCATTTCAAACTTAATTTCCATCGCACCATAACTTAAACAATCAAAATTTACCTCCTCCCTGTGGCGTCAAGGATGTCATGCAGAACCAAAGGCACTCTTTTAACGTAAATTCACGTTTCTCATCATCATCAACATATTTTTCACGGTTGTTTTGATAGCTGTAGGGACTGTAGCGATCGAAAATCCACATCAAGAAGCTGTTTTTTTCCATTCAGTAGATAACAAAAAAAAATAAATAAAATGAAAATTTATGAATGAAGGCTCGTAAAAAATGAGAACAACAACTTCCGTTCACAAAATATATTTTCAGGGCATGTTTGCCTACTTTTTTTTATTTGTCTGAATAAATGTACAAATAAATAAATTATTTTACCTTGTGAAGAAATAAGCAGCCAAAATACAGAGCCATACATTCGTTTCCAAGACAGTCAAGAACTTAAACAGTGAACTCGGTGAGCTTGGCAAAACCATCATAATCGTAATTCCCACAAGATCATAGTACGGGACAGTAAAATCAATTACAGTTTCACGTTCTGCCATTACTGACATCGAGCCGAGTCCAATATCTGCTTGTTTATCAATTAATTTACGTACAACGCCATTCCATTCACCTTTCTCATTCATGCTGCCAAACTTCTGGTCCTCAACTTCTTTTATCTCATAGTCGAATTTGACAATTTCTGCGATTGCATCGATGAGGTCGATACAGTAGCCACGAAACCCTTTCGGTGCTGATTCATCACGTATAATAAATGGCGGTTGTACGACTGTATAGACTCGATACACGATATCTGCAGTCATGTTTTTCATTTCCTCGACTGCTGCTATTTTCAATTCATTATTAAGTCCAGCCGTCCATGTGCCAAGCAATTTCGTACTCACAGATGCACCACCGCGAATTGTCACTGCATTAATATCTGCCTCAAATTTCATAAAACTGTAGCCATTGAATGGAACATTGCCTTTGCCAAACTCGAATGGCGCATAAGTTGGCAGCTCAGTTGACTGGAATAAAATGTAATTATTTCATAGACAAGAGTGACTGTGTGGTCAGTGAATTATAGGACATAATAATCTACCTCGACAAAATATGATTTCAAATCAATTGTGTGGTCGGGTGAGTTAGTTCCATCAAATTCATCACATGTTAAATACTTCATATTCGGAGGCCATGCACCGACTTGCAATATCTGTTTTACTGACAGAAATGTCCTCAATGCCAAGTCAAAATAAAAAGCTGACTCAATTTCAGGCTCATACTAAAAGTACAAAAAAAATTGAAATTGAAATTAGTTGATGACATTCATAAATGTCGACGGAATAGACAATTACCTTTAAATTATATGTTGTTCGCATTGTACCTAATCGATCCTTTGACTTTCCATCGGGCGATGGACGAATGAACATGACTGTTGCATTTTCTATGCCTGCTGTTAAATCTTGCTTTGCTTCTGTGATTGCGTGCCATGCAAAATTACGCTCGAAATATTCCTTTTTTGCCGATTCTGTAATTTATAATAGGTACATTGTTTTAATGTTTGAATTGTTCTGATGGATTTTACTGTGCTTGCTAATAAGCAATTTCTGTTAAATATGGCGCATTTTTTTATTTTCACAAATTAAAATGATAACTTTGATAAGGAAAATTTTTAATCTAGTCAATAAAAAATTATCATCCTAATTCCATCCCTTCAGCACAGTCTCAAATATTCCTCATCCAAAATATTACACAAATATATTCCATTACCCGTCCAGAAATAAATCAATAATAATTTCAAGTTTATACATACATGAATGTACATGGCTGTCAATATTTATTATATTACATTACTTTCCAAAGTGTATGCGACATGGTGCGTGACCATTAATTCAATTCTAAATTACAGTAATGGAAAGGAAAAGTTTTTTTCTTCTCTATTCAGCAACAAAACTGATAGAATCATCACCAAAATGAACATAAAAATATATTCAATAACACACACGCAGGTTGAGGGAAACAAAAAGCATGAGCCAAATTGAAGTTGATAATGACAAGGTGTTAATAGACGTTCTGGTAGAAATAAAAGCGATAGTAAGAATGAACATCAAAAAAAAAGTTGCTTTCTGATATTTTTATACACCATTCAATATCTTAACAAGTTGAGAATTGTGCTATTGATATATATCATGAAAAAAAATTGGAATCAAATTAGAAGTAGAAAAAAAATCCATGGTGTGAGAGAAAATAGAAATTGATTTATGAATTTAATGAGTTTATTGAGATGATTATTAAATTAATAAAGAAGACATTGATGGAAAAATCAATAACAGAGACTATGTGTGGTGTATGATGAAAGTGAAAATTACTTTTCATGTTTTCAGATCGGTGTTTGAATTATTTAATAGAGCGATTAATTTAGAAGTGAGAAATAATTTGAATAAATAAATTATTGACAGTTTTGTTGATAGTAAATATAGTTTTTGAGGTTACGTAATGTCTTGTAGGAGTTGAACCTTGGATTTTGTATTATTTATAGGTTTTTAAGCTAAATTATCTTACAGAGCAAGCAACAGATTATTTATTAACTGTAGATTTATAAAAGCATGAGTTCAATTCCTAATTTTTCAAATAAATTAAATTAAACTAATAAGAACAAAACTATTCCATAAGACAATACGAAAATCTTCCAAAACAGCAAAATAAATCCCTAAAAGTACATTCTCATTTCAACAATCACATTACTCACCAAGAACCAACTTAATAGACTCAAGCTTTCCCAAAATAAAGTAGTTGTTGATATCCAAATTCCTAAGCTTCGTAATTTGTTCTGATATTGCCTGCTTATTTGCAGCTACAGCCGTTATGACATGTCGAGTTGGAATATTTTGCAGTAATGCTTTGTACTTATGGTCGACAACAAATGAGTCATCATAAAGAATAGCAGCATTTGTGATGTTCATGTAAATGACAATGGATCGTACGACTTCTGTCAGTAAATCAGCAGGAGGATTAACTTGCAATAAGTAAGCTTTTTTCTTCTCTGTTAATTCACGCCATTGCCTCAAATCACCATCTTGACCGTATGACGCACTTATTGTTGGTATACCAAGTGCTGCTGATAGTGACTTTACAGTTTCCGATGAGACACCTGTCTTTGTTGTATCGAAGATTACATGAGGTTTCTTGTTGTCTTGTAGATTTGCAGCATATGTTGTGCATACTGATTCCAGTAGTCCTTTACTGTCTGTTCGATTACCTTCAACTAACGTATATTCCACACTCAGACCAAGATTTGGATTCTTTTTCACATATCCTATAGCTACCTCGAATGCCTTTTGTGCTATATCGTTACCGACCTCATTGATGAATACTGTTGATGAGATTAATAGTTTTTAGACTTTGGATTCAAAAATTTTTTATTAGGTTAATAAAGCAGTCATTCTATTAAATCCGTACCTTCTAATTATCACAACAACAAGTTAAAAACTAGCAACTTATAATAATCTTGAAGAACCAATCCCCAAAAATTTACATAGACCTTCCCAACCTCCCATAGAAAAAGCAATCTTAATGACATCAAACACAGTTCCCATTCCAATAGACATAAACATGTCAAAAAGTGAGTACAGAAACTATAAATTTGTTATTTCAAAATGAAATTTTAATGAAGAATTTAATTATTAGTCGAAGCTACAGCTGCTTAAATATTTAATGAACCTCGACACTTGTCAGAGACTTTTCTTCCATTTTCACTTTCATTTGCCATGCTTTTGAATTTTCTTTTTTTTTCTTTGTACAGATATATGGAAATAACAGCAATCTACTTAAAAAGTTGATTTTTTTCAATGGGAGGATTAAATTAATGAAGAAAAGAAGAGAATCAGAAAGGAACAGACATCAGTAAAATGAATAAAATTGTCAAGATAGGTAGAATGCCATTACAGGCATTCTGAAAATGTTTAATTAACTTTCATTCAAATGGAATTTCTTTTTCGTTATTTATTTTTATGGTTGGAAGTAGGAATTTTTTATTGTATTTTATTTTTCAAGGAGAATGAAAGGAAATGGAATTTTAATAAGCAGTTTTAATTGAGGAGATTTGAAATGTTTTACATTTAAAATAAATATTTTTTTTATAATTTGTAGAAGAGAAGCTTAAGGCAATGAAGGAAATTGACGTTGTGAAAAAGCAACGATGTGGAAGAGCTTTCACAAATTTTAAGTAAGAATTTTTCATTAGGAAATAAAAATTTTATTGCGTTTAAAAATTGAAATTTTCATCAATTTAAAATTAGATTTTAAGTGATTTAAAATAAAGTTTAATTTAATTAAAAATTAATGAAAACTTAAATTCAGATTAGATAGTTGTTAAATTCTCAAGATCAACTAAATTCAAAAAATAAATTAAGAGTCCCTAAATTTATTTTAAAAACCTTTTTATAAATCACACAATAGATTTTTATTCAGTCAAAAGAACATAAAATTTGTCTTAGAAATTCTTTAACTGAACTGCCTCGAAACAAAAATTCTTTCATAAATAACCGCTTTAAATGCAAACAAAAGAATTGGAATGACTATATGCGACATAAAAATACACATAAATATAAATTTTTCAGTTCAAAAAAGAAACCCAAAATTCGCTATTTTTCTATGAATGGGCCGTTCACTTAGTACGTTACGCAAAAAAACGACTTTTTAAACCCGCCCCCTCTCCCCCCCCCTTGTTACATTTTTTGCATGAACACTTTTTTTTCTTTTTTTTTGACCTTTTACAAAATCCTAGACCCCCCCTCCCCCTTAAAATGCGAACATACTAAGTGAACGGCCCCAAAACATATTCTTTACATTTCTTTCCTTTAATAGCTCAAAAATTTGCCTCTCTAAACCTAATATCCCATAAAGTTCATGATATAAAAATTCTTCAGCAAAAAAAAAAAAGCTTTCCAATAAATTTTAATTTATGAACTTGTTCACTATTTTATAATATAAAATATATGCTTTTAATGATGACACTCTAAAACCACTCATTTTTGAACCCAAAAAAAATATACATATCCATAAAGTACTTTCTTACAAATTACCATATGATCCGACAAAGAGAAAAAGGAGGATAAAAAAAAGAAAAAAATTGATCCCTTCAACCCCGACATAAAAGATGAAGTTTTCTGCTCGTTTGCCAGCCTCTTTTGTATCTAAATCATAAAATTTTATATCGAAATTTTTTATGACATTTTTTTTCTCATCCAAAAAGAAAAGGTTTCGTTTGACTAAAAAAGAAAGGAAGAGAAAGAAAAAGTTTCTTTTATTGTGCGATTCAAGTCCTGAAAGCATATTTCTTAACCTTCACAACAAGTTATCGCTGATATATAAATAAAAATGAATCAGTGACAGAAAAAAGCATTGAAATTCGTTTCATTCAAGAATGAAAAAGAATTTCTTTTCTTATAATTTTTGTGGATATTTTTAATGATAGTTGCAGAGTTTTAGGATGATTTGTCTGTCTGGGATCTGATTTTCTGAGAAATTTTTAATTTTTTGATGACACCGTTGATTTTTATGACCATTAAATTTTTGGCATAAGAAAAAATTTATTTAATTTTTGATATAAAGATATTGAAAAAATCTACAAGATACCAAATATGTAAAAAAATAGATTTTCTGAGATTTTCGCAGTTTTAAAATTCTTAAAAAGTTTAAAATATTCGGATTTTTAAGAAAAAATGCACCCTAACCCCAAAACCCTTACAAACCACTTAAACTTCAAATTCTCTGATATTGTTGAAAATTTGGGTCGAAGGCATTAAAAATTTATATCCTCAATAATCATAACTTGAATCAAGAAAATTCCTTTTTTTCTTCTCTATTAAATTGAAGAAAATATCATATTGAGTGGTGTAGCGATAGCTTCATCCATTTTCTGTTATTAAAAAAATAGAATTGAGAAAGGATCAACGAGCACGAATGTATGAGGGGCAAAGTGATTTTTGATGTTTTTTATTGGAAAGAAATAGTCGAAATAAAATTTGGAAAAAATTACTTTTTCATCTCAATAGAATATTAATGATATTATTATATTTGGGAGAAATCGTAAGGATGTGAAAATATGAACGCATTTAAATTAATTTCTGAAAATTTCGGGGCTTATTTGAGATCATAAAAATTGAAAATTATTTTCTAGCCATTAAATAAAAAAATCAATGCACACAATTTAATAAAATAACCAAATTATCACCTCAAAAAATCAATTCGAAATGAAACAAAAAAAAATATTTCGAAGTTTGATTTGAACATTATATTTTTATGTTTTGATTTATCGATGTGCCCTTGTGGCTGACCTTTACGACAAACACTCTTTAACAACCTACGGTTTTTTTTTATTTTCACGTACTTCTGTTATGAGATTTTCTTATTTATTTATTTGATGCATTGATTTGCGATAAAAAGAAAATTGTGACAACTTTTTTGAAATAAAAAAGAAAAGAAATTAGATTGAAGTTTGATATCTGTTTGAAAGATCATAAATTAAAAAGCTTCAATGTGGTTTGAATTTTGTTGAATTTTCAAAAAAATTAATTTAAACTCAAAATTGAAAAAAAAATGTGTAATTTTGAATTTTTTAAGACTTAGAAATTGATAAAATTCTCAATAGGCTTTTTCGGGATTGATCCAGGTCCATACAAATTACATTTTGATTTTTTTTTTAATTTAAAAAAAATTCTAATGATTTTAGTTATCACAAAATGCTGACAGAGCTAGTGAAAATGTAAGAATCTTAAGTTCAACAAAAAAATATAATAAAAAATACAATATTCGAAAATATTTTGAAAAAAAAAACGTGGTACTTAGTGGCAATCGAAAGGTGTGAGGTTCGATTCCCACTCGGGTTGAACTATTGGGTGAATTTCTTTTTTCGACATTTTTTCGAATATCACAAAATGCTATTTAAAAATTAATAAAAATTTAAAAATAATAGTTGCAGTTAGGTAAATCACAATCCCGAAAATCAATCGGAATCAGGATTTCGGAAAAAGCACGAATTAAATTACGAATTAAAAAACAATAGATTCGATATACAAAAATTAAGGTTAAAAATCATTAACTAAGTGATTCACTTTTAATTCTGCTTTTTTTTTATTTCAATTAAATCTTCAGATCTTATTAGTTCTCCAAATATGCCTTTTTAAACGTACATTTTTTTGTAAATCAAACTTAAAATAAATTTTTCATAATTTCACAAAGTTAAAATCGATACAAAAAGTGAAGTTCAAATCAATAAATTTTCAACTTCAACATCAATTTTACCTCCCAACTCTAAGCCAAACCGAATGATCCTCAATTTCACAATATAAAATATCAAAATCCATTTACGCTGTTCACAACCCAAAATCAATGATCCCTTTCGCAATTTTAAACATTATAAAATTCCCCTCAATATTACATTACCAACAGAACAAAATAACCCATAAATGTAATGAAACCCATGATTGATAAATTTAAACAGATTACCATAATCGCATTCATTAATGAAAAAAGTACGGAAAATTGAAAAAAAATTGAATTAAATTTCAATTTTTATATAATTTTTTTTTTCATTCCTGAGGCATACAAAAGCACATGAATGAGCAGCTCATATTAACGTGTTTTTATTCTCATATATTAATACCAAATAAAATTAATTGCTTTAATTAGCATTTTTAATCTCCTTCACGTCCTTAATAAAGCAACTGATGATGTTAATTAATTAATTTAATTTATTTTTATTCTGTTTCGAGGATGTACTTACATACGTTAATATTTTGACTTGTCTGACAGTTTAATCCACGAAAAAAGGACAGGAAAATCAATATGAATTTAAAAATTATTTTCAATTTCACTTTTTGATGAATAGTCATCATCACTACAAAAAATATTAAAATTAATATTCTTTTTTTTTCTACGTCTGAATTCCACCACAGATCACCGACTAATGAGGCACCGAGTTAGTTTTACTTTCACTACAATACAATAGAAATAATCTATGTTTAATGCCCGTACATAAACCACAGAATGTGTTCAATATTCAGCCAGAACTGAACTTTTTTTTTTTTTAAAAAAACTCAAAGTCCTGCATGGAATTGCATGATGTCGATACTAATGTACGATCCTGGCATGTATTCAATCAGGTTGTGTTGAAATGTTTCGTTTCCGTAGTGATGATGACCAGCTTAATATGTGTATAGTAATTTTTTTATTTTATTTTTTTTTTCACATATTTCACCGACAATATAAACAATAAACAAAATATCTGTTGACCAGGTAGGTGGTTGGGTATGAGTATTTAGTGTAAATATTGTATTACAGTCGTGGCAATAATTGTCGATGAACAGGAAAGTACATAGCGCTTGCTTTAATTCTGTTGTTGGCTGCTCTCCATTGACGTTGTGTGATTTTTTTATAGCAAATTCTTGGAATTTAATTCATTATAAAAAAAACTTAAATCGATTATTAAAGGGGATGTGCACGATTTTATATTGGAATTTTTTTTTCCGCTTTCTGATGAACTTGGTATTTGATTTTATTGCTAGAAAGCTAGAAAGGTGAAATTGAAGGATTTCTGAAAATTTGGGATTTATATTTTTTTTCTTTTTGAACTTTTACCCAATTTTTACAAATTTTTTTTGATTTCTTCATTTAGGTATTTTTTTAAACATTTGATTCAAAAAAAATTTTTAATTAAGAGTTTGATTTAAATCTAGTCAAAAGTTAAGCAGTCTGAACACTTTATGTGTTCGAAATCTAAATTGTAGGTGAAATTATTGAAATTGTGTATAAACTTTTTAGTAAATTCAATATACTTTATTAAGTTTCAGGTATTATTATTTGAATCTCAAAAAAAGTTTAAATCTCATTTTGTATACATT
This sequence comes from Chironomus striatipennis, assembly GCA_026123125.1. Taxonomy (NCBI): domain Eukaryota; kingdom Metazoa; phylum Arthropoda; class Insecta; order Diptera; family Chironomidae; genus Chironomus; species Chironomus striatipennis. Next base: position 7,822,517 of record CM047392.1, read on the forward strand.
ACTAGTATAAAAGCAGGTTGAATTACAAGAGAGATTTATAAAACATAAAGATTTCAAACAAGAAACATCATCAGACAATCATCAAAATAATCAGACAATCATCAAAATAATCAGACAATCATCAAAATAATCAGACAATCATCAAAATAATCAGACAATCATCAAAATAATCAGACAATCATCAAAATAATCAGACAATCATCAAAATAATCAGACAATCATCAAAATAATCAGACAATCATCAAAATCAATCAGACAATCATCAAAATAATCAGACAATCATCAAAATAATCAGACAATCATCAAAATAATCAGACAATCATCAAAATAATCAGACAATCATCAAAATAATCAGACAATCATCAAAATAATCAGACAATCATCAAAATAATCAGACAATCATCAAAATAATCAGACAATCATCAAAATAATCAGACAATCATCAAAATAATCAGACAATCATCAAAATAATCAGACAATCATCAAAATAATCAGACAATCATCAAAATAATCAGACAATCATCAAAATAATCAGACAATCATCAAAATAATCAGACAATCATCAAAATAATCAGACAATCATCAAAATAATCAGACAATCATCAAAATAATCAGACAATCATCAAAATAATCAGACAATCATCAAAATTCAAAAAGCAACAATGAATCAAACAAACACAATCGACTCAATTGAAAATTTGATCAGCAATTATTCAAATCAAGTTATACAACTCGCCGGAATGTTATATAAAGAAAAAACTGCATTAGAAAATCAATTAATCGATCAAAATTCAAATTTTATCGATCAAAAAACTGCAGATTTCATGAAGCATCTGACAGGAAAAATTAAGAAGTGGGCCATGTATGTCCGACTAGAACAACTTGATGTAAACCGCCTTTTCAACGAATTCAAAGGAATATCTCAAGACACATTTGTTGCATCTAAAAGAAAGATCGATCAAACTGAAGATGGTAACCAAGACGCACATAAATTCAAAATTCCGAAAATTCCAAGTAGAAATGTTTCAGTAAATTATTTACAAAAATTCAACAATCCTGTTGCTGAGAGCACACATATGACACACTCAATCATCACCAGTACGAAGCTCAACTCAGTATTAGAATCAATCATTGAAGACGATGAGTCAGAAGAACAAAACAATCAAAATGTACAAAACAAGCTAGTTTTTCCAAATAACACCAACCGATTGCTCGACGAACGAAAAAAAGTACAAAGTGATTTAAGCTTTTATGTTGAAGATGATGAACAAGCAATTTTCAATACTGCAACAATTTTTAGCAAACAAGTTAAGAAAATCTCAAAGACTAAAAAAGCTATTGTTGATATTGAGAAGAAAAAAGACCAAACAAGCATGCAACCAAGTTCATCAAATGTCGAAAAACTAAATGTTCCTGTTGAAGTCATCCAAAAGAAGCTACCTGAAGATGTTCTTTCCAAGAAGATTGAAGTTAAGAAAATCTCAAAGACTAATAAAGCTATTGTTGATATCGAGAAGAAAAAAGAACAAACAAGCATGCAACCAAGTTCATCAAATGCCGAAAAACTAAATGTTCCTGTTGAAGTCATCCAAAAGAAGCTACCTGAAGATGTTCCTTCTAAGAAGATTGAAGTCCAAAAACAAAACAATCCTGTTGAAAATATCAAAAATAAATTACGCAAAGATGTTCCAACAAAAACGAAGACAGTTGAAAAGCCAGAAAGTTTTGAATGTGAAATCTGCAACAAGACATTTAGCAGAAAAGCAGCATTAACAAATCACAAAAAGACTCATGACAAGAACCGTCCAAAACCACATACATGTGATAGATGCGATTATGCAACTGACGTAAAAGCAAATTTAAAGAAACATCAATTGACACACGACAAGAAAGACAAATTGGCAGAAAAGAAAAAATCTAAGTAAATGTAAAGTTAATGTAGAATAGAAAAAAAAAATTAATTATTAATAATAAAATTTATAAAAAACAAAAAAAAGTATATTTAATGATGTAGCTATGTTTATTTATGATGAAAACTCTTGACCGCAATCTAAAAATAACAATTAAATAGAACTTTTATTAATTATAAAAATTAATCTATGACATTGATCTTACAGCAACAAATTTTTCTCAAAAATTAATCAAATATCTATCGATCCAGCACTTAAAAAAAAATAAATGAACTTATGTCAAGTATCGTTTAAAAGTGATTAATTACTTCACTTTGTTCAATATTTTAGTGATGTAAAATATTTTAAAAGAATAATATTTAACATTTAGCTACTAAAATATTCAATAAAACGAATACATGATGAAATATAATATTCCGTAGAATTTACATAAGCTTAAATATCGAGTTTTAATACAATTTTACAATGCATCAAATTTTGAAAAGTGAGGCGATTATTTTACATTGATTGGATGTTAAATATGAAAAACTCTGTCTATAGAAACGTGACGAGAAATCATCCTAACTGATGCAGTGAGCTGAAAAAAATTTCTGCGCGATTTCTTGTTGAAAATTTTATTCATAATAAAATTGAATCCTTGGTAAATATTTAAATAAAGATACTAATAATAATAATACAAGAGGTATCATAGCATAGCATTATTATTATAATCTTAACTATTTAATAATGATAACAATATTCAATAAAAGGCCCTGTTGTACACAGCTGTTAAGCAATCATTTCACAATTTTTCGAACATCTTTCTATAAGATTATGCCGAGTAGTTTATGAAAAGAAGCTTTTAGTTTGAGCAGCTTTTAAAACTAGATATTAATTAAGGAAACAAATTCTGATCAGAATAACCAGAAATTTTATTTTATTTACAGATGCACTAGCTTAAATCTGTAGATTTCAACTAACTTTTAACGATCGTAGTTACTAGGGGGACTATTAAAAAATTTGAAAATTAATAAAAAAATAATAATCTTTGTAAATATTTTAATATATATTTGTAGTTTTTATAAATTTTTGATCATTAACAAGGTTGCATACATAAATTTTTTTCCTGTGTTGCTCGGCAAATTTCAACACCCTTATTCGACTTGTTGCTGTATAATTATCTGTTTTCTTTCGTATCATATTATAAAATATTCATAACCATTTTATATGAAATCAATTAGATATAATGAGATTTTTAGACTTGTTAAAGATAACACAGCAACATAAGGTCGATTTCAAGTCGATTCTATAAAAGAAAAAAATCAATTTTTTATATGAACGCTTTTGCCGAAGAACGTTATATGAAAAAATGGTCGTTTTGAATTTGAAAATTGTTGACCGATTTTTGCAAAACAAAGTTAAAAATTTTTGTTTTTTCAGTAAAATATTTTCGTTATTCATATTTTCTTTATTAATCTTTTAATAACGAAGCTATTAATAAAATATAGAGCACTTTCAAGTAAAATTTGAATTCAATCAAGCATATAATTCCAAACGATATAAGCACAGAACATTATATTCATAAATTTGTTATTTTTCTTGACTTTTGTTTCAATTTTCATTTTTTTTTTTTTTGCATCGTCAAGCACGTTTTGCAAATTTATCAAATTACAAATCAATTTTTAGCGCATTTTTGGAAACTTGTTTTCAAAAAGGAAGCTCAATCATACACTTTTTCGGCTGGCTGCAAATTTTCGAAAAACTATCTTTTAATCTAGACATCGTAGAGAGCTCCGGTTTGTTTTATTAGCTTCGTTTCATCGAGTTATTTGCGGCAAATGTATTTGAAAGTCCCAAATTTGTGCTTAAACACCTTAATTAATTAATTTTTAATTTCACAAAGAAAAATAATCAACACATGACTGCAACTTCACGTCATAGAAATTTCAAATATTTTTTAACCGTTGACATTTGAAAATTTTTTGACCGTTATTTTTTACGAAAAGTTTTTTGTTCAGTTTTGCAAGTTATTAGTTTGTGCATAATGAAAACACACTTGTGCATGAACAATGAATGTGAGGAAATTGAAACTGAAGGGTTTTTGATTGTTGTTGTGACATTTTTGTAAAATTATCGTTATTTTTATGTAGAATATTGCAAGGTCTGTCCTGAAAGTTGATATACTTTCAATTCGTAGCTCGATTACTGATCGCCGCGTCAAAAATGCGCTGAAGTCCCTCGATATGAAACACGAGGACTTTTGTAATTTTTTTTTTCTCTTTCTCAAGAAATGAAGCTTCGAGTGCTTAATATTATATAATTTGATTTCCGTTCGTTGTCAATAGTACCACGAACAAATATCAAATTGATGCCTATGGCTGATAAATTCTGATAATTTTTTTGTTGACTGAATCAATTTTAATTAGTTCAATTCTTGTGAATTTTGGAAATGGAAAATATTAAAGGTGATTCTTAGTATTTGACGCAGACATTTTAAAAGTCCAATATACAGTTTTTAATCTTCAATTCAATGAAAAATATTAATTTACATTCAAATAATGTTCATTGGTATAATGTTACAGAATTATTAGGAAATTAAATGTCAATTGCGGTACAGAATATCAAATGTAGTAGAACTCTTAAATCAAACAATTTATTATCAGCATACATATTTTAACCATATTTTCAAGCTTTACATCTAGGGGTCATTCACTTAGTACGTTCTCTTTTTAGGGGTGAGGGGGGTCTAGGATTTTGTAACAGATCATACAAATTTTGTTTTCTCATACAAAAATAACGTAACAAAAGGGGAGAGGGGGGTCTAAAAAGTCTTTTTTTTTGCGTAACGTATTAAGCGAACGACCCCCTAAGTATCTAAAACTATAATTTATATTCATGAAAATTACTCCATAACTGACTATTTTCATGACAATAAATCTCTACATGTCGATCCCAGTAGTATTTAATTGGATTCTTCTTATTCGGCAGTTCCTAAAGTTTTTTTTTATCATCATAAAAAAAATATTTTTTCTGATTCATGATGAGTTAAGATCATCTTAAATTGCTTTCACATGCCCCATGTAGACACACTCATATGATGTATTTTATGCAAATAATATTTTTTTATGTAGGGTAATGAAATTCAGAAAAAAGAGTCACCCTTTTTTATTTTGAAAAAGGCATTAAAAATATGCGATTATTATGCTAATGTTTTAATATTTTTATGGTTTCAGGAGACACATCAGTTAGAGTGAGAGTAACGAACTGACTTAATTTAAAATTTTCCTTTTTTGCTACTGTATATGTATGCATATATAAATGACAGTCATAAATTTGCGTACACAAGCGGAAACAGTAACCAAGTTTTGCACTTTATCAAATAATGAGCTTAGAGTAGAAAAAGAGGAAGCAGCATTTGAATTTACATATAAAATTTTTATTTGTGATAATAATTTTGTGGAAATTTGGTGCATTTTAGAATATAAATTTTGAGTTTAAATGTCGTGTATGTTTTTTGCTTAGATTTGAATCTATGTATACATTTACTTCCTTATAACTGTGTAAAAAATTTTAATTTATTTTATCTTTTAATTGGATTTTTTTTTTTTTTTTGAATTTTAAGAACTTTTATAGACTATGATTGAATATGATTTAGATTTTGTTTATTTCCATGAAAAGTCTTAAAAATTTAAAGAAAAAAAAAAAACAAGTTTTAACACCTAATAAAATTTTAAATCAAAAATTAAAAATTTCAAATAAATTCCTTTTTTAAATATACTTCAAACTTATTGCAATAAACTAAAATCAGTTCCAACTTGCAAGATTTCTTTCAATCAGTTATAAAACAAATAAAATGTCAATGGCCTTTCTTCTCATCAGATCAACACATAAAATTCCATCTTTTAAGGTGCCAAAAGCAATAAAATTTTATTACATGAAAGTCATCAATATAAAATCTTTATAGATTCAAAATCTGAGCAATTTAGTGCTACTTCGGTTCCTTTAAAATTAATAAATGCAGTTTAATGACTATGCAATTTCTGGCAATTAATTTTATAACTCATTTGAATAAAAAAAATTAAAAAAATTTATTGTTCTAGAAGCGAAAATTGCAAGTAAGTATAAATCTTAAGAACTCGAATATTATTGGAAGTATTTCACATATAACAAACAGTAATAATTTGAAAATTTAAATTTTTAGATTAAACATTCTTAATTGCTGATCTTGTCACAATCCAATCATAAATATTGTTTATCTCATTTTTATATATTTCATGATAAACAATTTTAATCCTCATGACACTCATTAAACACTTGTTCCATTATGCCCTTCAGAATTCGTTAAATAATTTCAATAACCAACCTTTTTCCATAAATTTAATAATAATAAATTCCATATTATTGATCCACATTGAAAACTAACGACAGATTATCATTATTCATATAATTGTGTTCAAAACAATTATACATTTGCACATAGATCATTAATTTGTGATAATTGCCGCAATCATTAACATATTATTGCCAAAAAAAATATTTCAATTTAAAAGTTATTTTCATTTTTCAATTCTTCGTCTCAAATGAATTTGATGAACATATTTGAACTAATTGAATAGAAGCAATTAGTTAATTTAATTGCTGTAGGATGGAAATTTGAAAATTTTGTGGACTGGGAGTTGTGGAGTTGATAATTATTATGGCATGAATTTGCAAAAAAAAAATGGTTCAATAGCTCAATTGGTGAAAATGCTGACAATTTGATTGGTTTTTCGTGATTAATTATTTTGAAAAGTTTCACTTTAAAGATTAAAACTCAAATAAAATGAAATATTTTTTTTTTAATAATTTCAAAACCATTCAAATAAAAAATCATAAAGCCTTTAATTTCACATTCAGCACAAGCCTTCAATTACACAAAAAATTTCCAGATCAAATTTTCCATCAATTTATCGCAATTTCACAAACAATTGAAACTCGCTCTTTTCCATAACAGCTCGCAAATTGCTTCATTGCAGTTCGAATTTCACTCAACACTCATCAATAAATATCATTGTTGATTTACATTCAAAACTATATTCATTGATTTCCCAATTGGCATAATTTACTCTACGTTTACTGTGTACTGTAGTCGGGTTTTCAATTTACTTGATTAAATTTCTACAAAAAAAAAGAAAAAAAAATATTTTTTGCCATAAAGCGTCGAAAAATGTTTCATATTGACACTTAAATGAAGCATTATTGAAAATAAAAAAATGTAAGTGCAATAATCGAGAAGTCACGTAAGCCTTTATCTGCATCCGTTTAGCTGAGTCTCATCCCCGACGGTGAAATTTTGTTGAATTTTCTCAAAAATCATAAACCAAAGAACATCCTGTCAAATTTTTCAACTCCTTTAAGTTTCTATCACAATTGTCACTAGGGCATGTGCCAATATCAATAAAAGATGTCGAAAAACAGTTCGATGAGTAGAAAAAAAATGTTCACGTCTATCGAGAATAATATCGATTTAATAAGATAATGTGATACTCATTGTTGCTTCACATGCTGTATACACATTGCTCAGCCTCATTCTCATTTCATCATTATCTCATACCACTTGCTGCCTCTTGTGTTTAAGCTGTATTTATCATGTAAAATGTTGATGCTTTGAGAGAGTTTCTGATGCTCGAAAAATGTTGAAAATAAAAGTTTTAAATGTTCAATAATGGATATGATAATATGAATTGATGATAATGAATCGATAGAACGTAAATATAAACCATATAATAGGCACTTTATCATCATCAGCAGCATTATGTTTCATGATAATTCATTAAGGACTTTTACGTTATCATAGATAATAGGAATAATGATGGAATTTGTGAACAGGTTTTTTGATCTCAGCAATTTTAAATACAATATGCAAATAAAGAGGGGCTGATCACAAAGTTCGCTTTTCAGGAGGGGTCTACGATTTTATAACAGATTAATAAAAAAGCACTTTTTTTGATACAAAAATTGTAACGAAGGAGGAGGGGATTCAAAAAGTGATTTTTTGCGTTACTTACTAAGTGATTGACCTAAAAGGTACATGAAGAATTAATGATGATGTTTAATAAATTTGGTGTCAAAATTATGAATTATTTTTTAACATGGTTCTACTGATGTACCATCAAAAATTTAAGAAATTTCATGAACCGTGTGGCGAGTACAGTTTTGATCACAATTTAAACCTTAGAAGTCGCGATCCAAAAAACAAATTGGTAACCAATTAAATAAATTCAAAGCTAATATTTGCTTTAGATTTAAAGCTAAATTGCTGAAAATCAATGATAATGTAAGTTTAAATTTTAGCCCTCAAACTTAATTTGTGACTTTAGATTTAAAGCTAAAAATTGCCGAAAATCAAAGAGAATGTAAGTTCAAATTTTAGTCCTCAAACTTAATGTGTGTGTGCTACATCAAATTTATAAATTATTTGATACCAAACATAAAACAACACTATTTTGTAACCAATTCTGCCTAATCACCCATAAATCAAACATATTGTAAAAGACAATGCATTACACATCAAATTCACAAATAACATTAATTTTTGTTGAACCTTTCTGCACCATTTCATTCACTAAATATGCTCGTACATTCAAACATCAGCAAGCACAGTTTAGTGTATATTTAATTATCATGTAGTAAGTGTCATAAAATTCCATGTTTTATGCAACAGCATTACCTTTTTTACGAACATATTCGCACAATGTTTTTGTTTTGTTCCATAATATTTTTATAATCTGCGGATGTCGTGTTGAAAAAAATTTTTAGTATGAAAATATTTTTTTTCTTTTCTCACTTTGCTTTACATTTTATTGTGGTACAGTGGTCATTAAGCAATTTCAAGCTTTTTAGTATTAAGTTATAAAGTGTTTTTAATGATTATAATGAGTGGGTGTTGGAAGCTCTACTTCAGCTTCTTCGTGAGAGATCTGAGATTCAAGAATGCTAATAAAACGTTTAGCAACGGTTAAAATTAATTTTAAGGTTTTAAAAAATCCTTTTTTTCTTAATTTTTGATTAGCTTCATAGAAAATCTTTAACCCCAAAATTGAACCTTTTTTACATTCACGAATGTAATCCTTAAACCTTTTTAAGCAACAGTCAATAAATATTGTATTAATCCCCCTTTAAAGGTTTCCTTTTAAATTGTTAATATACAAAATTTAATGAAAAGAAATTCCACGAAAATACTTTAAATGCAAATCAAACGCACATGCGATCCTTTCTACGTATGAATAATCCAATGGTATTGAATATAAAAAAATCTCATATTTATCATCATTTGATATTACGAATATTTTTCCAAATTGAAATTCTTTTTTTATGGAAAAAATCCAATAATGCCTATTGTGCAGCTGATACCAATTCACTATCAACAATAACAAATAAGAGTTTCATAAAAAATGTTTAAACCCAGCTTGAGAATTTTATATTTGTAAAACAAAAGTTTATAATTTGAGATTTATTTGAAGTTAAACTAGGTTTGAGCTAGGTTTAAACTTTAAAATAATCTTTAATTGTAAAATTTTAGAAAAAATTAAAAATTCAGAATTTCTCAACATTTAAGTTCTGAAAACCTTGAAATCTCTTAAAATTTATTAGAAAAAAAAAATTAAATAAACTCGAAATCCAAAAATTTATTCAAACTGGGTTGAAAGCTAAGCAACAATCGACAAGGAAGCACATTGAATTAAAGCAACGATAAGAAAAAGCGAACAAAAAAGAAATCATAAAAACAAGCAGGAAAAAAAGAGAGGCAGAAAAAAAATTTTTATTATTCATCTCTGAAAAGTGAAAAAGCTTTAATTAAAGTAAAAACATTGAATGAAATCTGTTGAATATTGATTTTATCGGATTACTGTGCTGTTTTCTCTCTTTTGTATACTTTACATCGGCAATGAGGGAAATTCATTTAATGGATCTATCTACAGATTGGATAAAGAAATGAAAAGCTTTTTACTCAACCATCTTTTGCTCATTCTCTAGTGATTGTTAGAAGCAATAAAATTTCATTTTTTATATTATATTTATTGTCTGTCAGAGATGGAGTAATTGTTGTTGAATTTCATATAAATTTATCAAATTAGATTATAAACCTTATTTTAACCCCCCTCCCCCCCCCCCTTGTTACAAATAGTATAATATATAGATTTCATTTTGGATTTAAAATTTAATTAAGAAAATTTTATACTAACATTTTTTATTAAATGAAGAAAAATTTGAACGTTCAGGGGGGGGGGGGTTGACAATTTGTAACCATGCGTAACAAGGGGGGAGGGGGGTCTAAAAAGTCGTTTTTTTGCGTAACGTACTTTGTGAACGGCCCCTTATCTGAATGATGATTTTTAAGCATGACTTTTTAATAAACTTTTTTGACATTAATATTAAACGTTAAATAACAATTACAAACAAATAATTAGTTTATTAAATTTTGGTTAAAAAAATTTGAGAAAAGTGAAAAAAAGTTTCAAAACTGAGCTTTTGAGCTTTTCTGAACTGCTGTTCAGGGATGTTAGATTATTACTTTTAGGCTGTATCATCAAATCTAAATGATTCTACATCAACTTCGAATTCCGTCAAAAGTTTCGCGCCAAAAAATCTTAAAATCCCACTTCTGTCTTTATCCAATTTGCCAAAGGGGTCGCAATGTTAAAAATTCGCCAACTTGGATTAAAATTTGACTGGCAACAAAAATTTTTGATTTCAAAAAAATTTTGTATTGAAAGTGAGAAAGTGTGACGTGATGAGAGAAAAATCAAAAAATGTGTAATGATTTTTTGTTCCTTTTATCTGCAATATTAAGCTTTTAAACGACAATTAGAATAAGCCTGACCACAGAAATGGCTTTATTTCCAAAAAATATTGTTTAAACCTTTGAAAAATCAAATTTAATTTTGACTCATGGCATACTTTCTAACTTTCCATACAAAATTTTTTTAAAATCAAAAATTTTTGTTGCCAGTCAAATTTTAATCCAAGTTGGCGAATTTTTAACATTGCGACCCCTTTGCAATTTGCCTTATTCTTAAGTGTGCAATAAGTAATCCCTTTTAATCTTCCAATAAGGGAAAATACTTGAATGCGGATGGGTTGTCGTTACCATGCACATTATCTCGAATTAGAGTTTCAAATGAATCATCGACAATAGAGAAAAAAAAAATATATTTTTTAGTACTTTATAGGATGACAGTGGGAGTTAATCTTCAACATTTTTCAATTCTAAAATCTCATTCCCTTGATGACACTCAAAAGTTGAGTCGCGTTCTTAAATATTCATGCTTACAAAGTCAACTTTTTTTGAAAGAGATGACGACGGCGAAGATGGAAAAAAATTAAATTAAATTTTATCGTCGTGCGAATACATTCAGCATGTAAATACTCATAAGTGTTATAATGCACAAACATGCTAATTTTCATGAAAATAATTTTTTACGACTCGTGTGCGTGGATAATTTTTTTTTTTTTTTGAATTTCTTTACATTCTCAATGCTTATGTCTAATGGATTTTTCTGTAGAGAGGCTGTTGAGAATCTAAGTGCTTTCTCATGCCTCAGCCCATATAAATTTTAATATAAAATTTCATTGAATTTACATAATGAATTCAGCAGCTCAATATCTACGGATTAAGATTTATGGAATGGATTCTAATGGAATCAATTTTTGTATGGAATTATTTTTTAATAATTTATTTCTCGTACATATTTGATGCTGCTTTTAATACATTTTTTTCTATACATAACAGTGATAGTAAACTGGTGTAATGTGAAACAATTCATGAAATTACATGAACCGTATGTACGTGTGTTGTTTTTATAGCAACTTAAACCTTACGTGTGCCGCGATCCAAAAAAAGGTTTGGCACCACTGGTATATAGGAAAGGATGAACAAAGTTTATATCTGACATGAAAGGATTCAACAAAGCAGAAAGGAAGCAACCTTCGTAGAAATTAGGCATTAAAGCTCATTCTGTTTGCATGTAGACTCTTGGTTCATATAATATTTTATGATGGAGATTAAGGATTATATTTTTAAAATCAGAAAAAATATCATGAAAATTGATTTGAATTTTTTGAACCTTACTTTAATATACAGGGGTTCCACGATTTCAACAGATTCAAAAAAGCCTGAAAAAACTTTCCCATGCAAAAATTCAAAATTTTAAAATTAACGGAAATTTTTCATACGTTTTGATTTGAATAAGAATTTATTGAAACAAAACAATTATTCAAATCAAGGACCCCCCCTGTACAGAAGCATACCTAAGCATCCCTTCATCCATATTCAACCATATTCAACATCTCAATTATCCTGAATCTTGACAAAAGTTTAATAGTTTCGCCCATTTTTATGATTCTAAGTAAAATCTCAAATTTCCTCTCATACATAACAGAATCTCATTTTATGTAGCAATTTCCATGTTAACGGTAGAATAAATATGACTTGAAACTTTCTTTTCATGTTACAACAAATGTTAATTTCTTCTATTTACCGACAATGCTTTCTCTCCAAAATAAAAATAAAAAAAAAAGAAGTAGAGTAAAGATAAAGAATGATATCATGTCACATGGGAAAATGAGCAATAAAAAGCGGCAGGAAGTCATATCAAAGTGCCTCTTTTGAATGGAGAAAAAAAACTTTTTTATGTTACCGCAATATTCATAAAAGAATACTGCATGGCTTCCTCCTTCATGACATTTTCTCCATCTTTTTTTGTATGTTTGCAGATTTTATTTACGCTCTAGTTCAACATAAACATCATAAATGCTCGAAATGAGAGTGCATGCATGAAGAGAAGGTACATGAAAAATAATTTCTTGTACAACATAAATCATTTCATTAATTTTGATGTGACGTAAGTAATACCGTAACTACGCTTAACAATGAGAGAAGTTGGAAGTTTTTATTGGAGAGGATTCACAGAGAGAATGCTAGGGATGGAGGCTGGATGCTCTGGATGAACTTATACATAATTAAACAAATTTTAAAAAAAATTAACGTCTTTTTTTTAACCGAAATTCTTTTTTATTTTAAAACAAAATGGCGGACATTTTAAAACCTCAAAATTTTGTAGATTTTTATAGTTTCAAACTTTCAATATTTTTAGACTAGTTTTGAATAATATCATAGTTTCCTAACCGTCAAAATATCAATAAAATTATAACCAAAGACTTACAAAATTGCAATTTTTATTAATTTCCTAAAAATTTTGCAACAAAATGAAGTTAGCTGCTTATCAAAATTAAAAAAATTTCCTTTAAGATTAAAACCTTAAAAACTCCATATTTTCATTATATCTCGAAATTCCCACCTCCAGCCAAACAAACTAAGCATGAACAACAAAAAAAATAAACTATTGTTCAACATAAATACGACTTTTTTATGGCATCTCCATATGTTCCATTGTTATTCTCCATAATGTCATTTGAACAAATGAGCTTGTTTTGAATTTTTGCTGCACCACAGGCAGCCACAAGCATCCTGCCATTCCTACAATAATTTTCATTTTCCTATGTTCTATACATTCCCTAACATTTTTCTCATATGTCCCGCTTCTATTGAGTTCTTTGCTTTTCTTTTTCTTTATAGCATGGCAGCAACATGTTTTGCATTATAATAAGATGAGAGAAATTTTTTTATGGATACTGATTTCCGTTGATATTTTTACGAGCTCATTGTGAGTATCTATAGCTTTTTAATAATCTCCACATCTCCACCCATACATTTATGGATCCAATATGTTTATAGTTCACTAAGCTCTCCGTCTTACAATCTATATGTAGACGGCAGCAAAAATGGAAATAAAATATGAAACATAATACTTATGAAGTAAAGAATATATTCATTCATTCACTTATCCTTAATATGCTGCTTCAAATCGACATAAATTGAATATCTGAAAAGCTCTTCTCGGAACTATTCGAGAGGGTTAAGTGAATGTACTTCTCAATTTCATATTTTATTGCTAACAACATACAATCATCAATTTGAATGCATTAAGATGAATTTTGTTCCATTTATATGATGATAAAATTCATCATATTATTACATGATTGAAAACATCTCGAGCATAAAATACAGAATAATTGAAAATTCTTGTACTAATTGGATTGGTATTTGAGAATATTGAGTGATCATGGAAAATTGTACATTTAATTGCTCAAGTCATTTTATATATGGGATGACGTTTATAGATGTATGTGACGATAAGGTTTTAAAAATTCATGAATGTTTTATAGACTAGAAAATGTCATTTAATGGTCAAATAAAACATTTAAAAGCTACATTGTCTTTAATTCTGTACAAATATTTGGGATTCTTTATCAATAATGTTCATTATAAATTTCTATATGCTCTAACCCTAGGAACCAAAATCGACCTAATGTATTCCATTCGCGTTCCTAAGGAAAGTCAATGTAATACATAAGGACTATTCTAGTTACATGTTGACTCCCATGTTTTTTCATTCCAATTTTTAATAATAAATCTCAAAATTTTTCAGGAAGCTCAGGGACCATTGACTAATAATTCATATTCGGAACCTACAATATGTATATATGAGGTCAAATGAACAGAATCCGCCCCAAAATCGCCTTAAACAAAACTAACACTATCAAAATTTTCCTTTGTTTTCGGTATAAAAAAGTTTTGGTGGTGTTAGTAAATTTTTAAAATTTAACGGTCATTTTATTATATGACCTCATATTATTATCGCAATTTTAAAAGTTTCAGTTTTAATTAAATCGCAGTGCTTCCAGCTCAAAAGACTGTGCCCTTACCAATTTATCTTTTTTACCGTACATTATTTATGAATGAATATACCTCTATAGACAACAAACACAAAATAATATGATCTAAAATTCTACAAAATATACCATTTTCCACAGCATAATAAATTGAGCTTTTTGTGGTAACCAGACTGTAAAAAGTAAAATGTTCACATTCGATGGTAAAAATGACAAAATAAAGTTCCTATAAATATGAAAAAATTACAAAAGTCCTCGTTTATATCGAGGGACTTCAGCGCATTTTTGACGCAGCGATTAGCAATTGATTAAATAGAAAAGAATGTCGAGTTTTAAAACTCTATTGCTGTTTCTTTAATCATAATGCATTTCAATAATAAGTTTAAAACTAAAGATCAAAATTCCTTTAAAATTGATTTTTATAATGTTCAATGTAAAAAATAGCTTTACGATTTAACGGTTTTTTGAAATTCAAAATTTTCCGTTAGCGAAAAATTTAAATTTCTGAACACATCCATTATTTTTCAAATTTCTAAACGCACTTATATTTGTTTTGTATGAAAAAATTAAATGTTAATTAATTAAGGTGTATAAAAGAAAAAAATTTAATCCGAAATAACGGTCAAAAAAATTTCAAATTTTTTAACGGTTAGAAAAAATTTAAACTTATCATCAGCATAGCTTTGCCCTGCATTGTTTACATATTTTTTTTGAAATAAAAAATCTATGAATTAAGCTTTTTAATGAGTGTTTTTTGACTTTACAATATAAACGGCGGGAATAAAAGCATTCAATGAAGCTATTAAAACAATTCCGAGCTTGCTACGAAGTCTAGATCAAGAGATAATTGGGACCCGAACGACCGAACGACCGAACGACCGATCAAAGTGCATGATTGAGCTTCCTTTTTGAAAACAAGTTTTCAAAAATGCGCTAAAAATGTTTCTATGACATCAGAAAAAAAGTTCATTAAATTTTTATGAAGTCTTCTGCTCTAAATGTTTCAGTTATAAAACCATATTTTCCTCATCATCATCATCATCATCGTATGTGGAAACTGAAAGGCAGGTTCATGGGATTATATTTAAAAGTTTACATCTATCTACACCACATATCATGTTGAATTCAACAACTTTTTTTCAGTATTTTCTGTTTGACGTTGGAAAAAGAAGGAATGAAGCTTGTCAGTGACAGCAAATAAGAGATGATTGATTAAAAACTAAAAAGTTAAACTTTGCAGGTATGTTATGTATTTATAGAATTAATTATTTAAAAATTTTGAGGTTAGGCTCTACCTTTTTGTTGTTAGTGGGAAATTTAATCTATTAAGTGTCGTTTTCTCAATTATGATACATGCTATAAGATTTTTGACAATTTTTATTGAAATTTAAAGAAAAAAATGTCAAATTCGTAAAAAAATGTACTCAAATCAAGTCTATTCTAATCTATGTCCCCCTAGTATCTACAAAATATTTAGGTAAACTTCTCTTGAAAATCTCTTAAAGATTTGCTATCCTTCATCACTTCCAACCACATTGGTATCCATGTCACAAAACCTTACCAAACATTTGAATAAAGCTCTTCTTCTGCATCAACAAATATCGGATTTGATTATAAAGAAGATGTAAACTTCACATAAAAATAAAATATAAATCCTCTTTTAAATTCTTTATTTCCATTTGAATGGTTTCTATTGAAAATTTTACATCTACAAATTTTAAAATGCAAAGCATATTCTGTCCATTGATGCTAGAAGAGCTGCAAAAAAAGAAGCTCTTGATAGTGCAAATGCTATGATACTCAAAATAAGGTCACAAGCACTCGAGCCCAACCCTTGACATTTTAAATTCGAAATAAATCAGCACATAGCTCTATAAACAAACCAGAAAAATAAACAAAAATAAATATTTTTTATCGTACACTGAAAATCCTATTTTGACAGTAAACACGCGCAGCAAGCAACATAAAGGTGGATAAAAATATAAGTTTGAAGCACGAAGAACGAAAGTTGTCAAATAACTGAATCATTTTTTGCATGAAATCACGTTTTCCCATCTTCATTAAATTTCTTTTAAATTCCTTTCAAAAAATATCTTCTTGTTGTTGTTGACTGTAAAAGAGCTAAAGCATCAGCATTACTTTGGTTTTTATTGCTCAATAAAAACCTTTATTACACATTTTTGTTGTTGACTTTAGTTCTTTTGAGGAATTTAATTTTGATGAAATGCAACTGTAAATTCCTTTATACGCAGTTATTCCTTGAAATTGGATCAAAAGGAAATATTTAATTGATTTTTAAGAATTTCGATGCAATATCTGTGTGATTTGCTTTCCTTTGTCCTGAGTGATGCTTTAATGTCCTAATCAACTTTTTAGATTCTTTACAGATTAATAAAACATTTGTAAAATACTGAGTTTGCCTTACAAAATCAAATATGATGTTTATTGTTTAAAAGTTCAAAACAAACTTAAAATATTGCATTAAAGGGACAATAACTATGTAACAAGAAAATAAAATTTGAATAATAAATAACCGTTATGTCTCACAATTCTACAATTTTTCAAAAATTAGCGATTAACTTTATTTGACCCCAAAAATATTCATTAAATTCATTAAATTCCTACTAAAAGTTTATCAAAGTGTTAATTGCTCATAAATGCATTTTTGGAATTTTATGTCAACTGCAATAAAATTAAGTTTAAGAACCATATAGCGTCTGGCTTCAAGAATTTGCTACCTCTTTATGTGTGCTGATTTTGATAGTAATAAAATTTCTCTTGAGTTAACAAACATATTTAAAGCCATCGAAAATTTGAAAATACTTCAGTTGGAATTGAGCATAGCTGTGACTACATATTGAATTAAAATAGTGAATTAAAAAAAAACATTAAAAAATGAAATTAACTTTGTTTATTTGCCTTGCATTATTGAGTGCTTTCGTTCTGTCAGTGCCTGTGGATGTTAATGAAAAAGGTTTCAAATCAGGGGGAAAAGTACTTGTTGTAAAAATTTTACATCGCTTTACACTTTTACATTTTTTACAGTTTTTTTACAGTTTTAGTGTAAAATTTTACACTTTTGACGTAAAATTTTACACTTTTGGCGTAAAATTTTACACTTTTACACCAAAATGGCATAAAAAATTTCGTTCTTTTTTTTATTTTTTGAAATAAAAAATTCTGTAGAAAGGCGATTTTTGACTCGATTTTCTTATTTGGGATGAAAAACCCATCGGAAAAGCGATTTTTCGCTCTGATTTTCTTATTTGGGATGAAAAATCCCTCGGAAAAGCGATTTTTCGCATTAGTTTTCTTATTTGGGATGAAAAACCCATCGGAAAAGCGATTTTTCGCGTTGATTTTCTTATTTGGGATGAAAAACCCATCGGAAAAGCGATTTTTCGCGTTGATTTTCTTAGTTGGGATGAAAAATCCCTCGGAAAAGCGATTTTTCGCATTAGTTTTCTTATTTGGGATGAAAAACCCATCGGAAAAGCGATTTTCACGTTGATTTTGTTATTTGGGATGAAAAACCCATCGGAAAAGCGATTTTTCGCGTTGATTTTCTTAGTTGGGATGAAAAATCCCTCGGAAAAGCGATTTTTCGCGTTGATTTTCTTATTTGGGATGAAAAACCCATCGGAAAAGCGATTTTCACGTTGATTTTGTTATTTGGGATGAAAAACCCATCGGAAAAGCCATTTTTCGCGTTGATTTTCTTAGTTGGGATGAAAAATCCCTCGGAAAAGCGATTTTTCGCGTTGATTTTCTTAGTTGGGATGAAAAATCCCTCGAAAAAGCGATTTTTCACGTTGATTTTCTTAGTTGGGATGAAAAATCCGTCAGAAAAGCCATTTTTCGCGATGATTTTCTTATTTAGGATGAAAAATCCCTCGAAAAAGCGATTTTTCCAAGATTTTTCACATCAATTTTCTTAATCGCAATGAAAAACTATAAGAAAACTGAAGAAAACTCCCATTAATCTTAATTTTATTCTTAAGAAAAAGTTGATGTAAAATTTTACAGTTTGATGTAAAAAACTGTAAAAAACTGTAAAAAACTGTAAAAAACTGTAAAAAGATGTAAAATTTACACTTTTTTTACACTAAAATTTTTTTTACAACAAGTACTTTTCCCCCTGTTTCAAATTCTAAAAAATTCAGGAATTTCAATAATTTAAACTTAATCAAATTGCAGTTGATGATGTTGAGTACATTGCGGATTCAGGCGACGTAGATATGCAAGAAGATGAACTGTCTCGAAAATTTAAAGGACCAATAAAATTGAAGAAATGTTCTAAGCCTGATCAAACAATTGAATATTATCAAAAATGGTGTCCGTAAGTAAATTGTTAAGTTTTCTAAAGTTTTTGTTTCATTATTTTTTCAAAAATATTTATGTTTACAGAACCGCACCAACCACAACAACAACAAGTAAGTTTTAAAAATAAAACTAAAAAAAAAAGTCGTTGGAAAATTGGCCCAGTTTTTTTGAGCTGAATGCATTGCGATTCAATTTGAGCTGATTTTCATGGTGTTTTATCTGCGGCCTATCAAATAAAATAAAAAAAAGCAAATACCTAGTTGAACAGTTTTGTTTCCATTTTTTTTTTTTATTATTCAAATTGAATTTATTCAAATCAAAACGTATGAAAAATGACCGTTAAAAATGAAATTTTTTTTTGTATGGAAAATTTTTGGTTATTAAAATCGAATCAGTTCAAATTGAGGACCCCCAAATCGAGAAGGGTATTTAGATTTGATTTAAATTTATAATTTTCAACTAAATTCAATAATATCACAAATTTTATATTTTATTTATTTATAAAAAAAATCAGCAACAACTACACCAGCTACTACCACAACAAGTAAGGATTTTCGAAAAAATTAACATTTAATTAACTTTTGATTTTTCATGAAATTTTACATTAAAAAAATTAATCTGTTTAATTTAATCTATTTAATTTTTTTTAAGCAACCACAGCTGCTACAACCACCACAACCACAATGGCAGGATAATCACAACCATTTCGTTACAAAGAAATTTATTTATTATTATCAGTTTTTAAATTTATTTTATTAAATATTGTTCAACAATTTAATGTTTTGTTAACAAAATAAAAGCTTAAATGGTTTTTTAAGGTTATTATAAAACTAACCAAATTTATGTTTTTTTTTCACTTTCCAGTTCATATAAAAGTTTTAATACCTATATATAATATTTAATATATTAATAGAAATATTTTTTTAAATCCAGTTTGAAAACGATAAAAGTAAGCTGATTTTTTTTTTTCATTATGAAACCACCTTGTATGTTGTTAAGAATTAACGAATTTCGGATTTCACATTTTTGATGTTTGAATTCTATTCTTAGAAATTTATAGCTTTTTTATATAAATGCACTTAGAGGTCGTTCACTTATGATGTTCGATTTTTGGGGGGGAGGGAGGTCTGAGGCTGTGTGACAGTTTTAAAAAATAGAATTTTTTTAATGAAGATTTTGTGATGGAGGGGGGAGGGTGGTTTAAAAATCCATGTTTTTGATGGATGTCATAAGTGAACGGCCTCTTACTTAATATTTGAGCCTTTTTTTATCCTCCAGAATATTATTTCATACATAGTGCGTCTCTTGACTTTATTTTTTGGCTTAATGCAATCACATTTCCTTTCATTTGTCGCTTTTCATATTTATTCTTTAACATATTCAAAAAAATTTTTAATAAAATTTATTTGCGAAAGCTTAGATAAAAGCATATGTGCCTACATTTAATGCTGTAAATAACGTTTGATGTCTTTAAGCATGCTTTATATTTGAGATAGAATTTGAGTTGATGAAAAACTTTTTAGTAGATTTAATGACATTCAAATGACAATTTATGGATGAAATATGTTTAGAAATCATAAAGAAAACAAAACTAGTATTATAAAAAAAACAAGAGAAATTTTGGCCAAAATCTAGATAAAATTTGATGCTATCCCAAAAGACAAATTAAGGACCATAAAATTACTGAACAGTCATGTTTTGCTCACAAAAAACCGTTTCATCGATGCTAGTTTCATTTGACTTAATATAAGCTTCAATTATTTTATCCTTTAAACGTGTAAATTCTTCAGGATCCAGCAACTTCCATTCATTTGTAAGCATAACTGTTTTTAAGTCACTAAAATTAAAAATTTAGAATTAGAAACATGAAATTCTCTTAAAATTAAACTTATTACTTAGCAATGAAGTCAATAATCTCATTTTCCGTATCCGACAGTTCCTGTTTATGTGCAAACAGAAGGTATTGAACAGCATTGTCAGCACATAAAGTGCTTATCAGATCTCTCGACATTGTTGCTTCTAAATCATTAAATGAGTACTTTTTGGCAGCAACTAATAAGTTTTTAATGTTATTGCATGTTCCTTTAAGATGTCCTGTATATAAATAGTAAAGTAAATCCTCTAAAATGTCTGATGTTTCTGGCAAATTCATAACACTGATTTTTAAGGTTTCTGATGTTAATTTCTTTCGAAAGAACTCATTTTTAGATAGAATTATTTTGTGTGCACGAAACTTTCGATCATCAGATGAAATTATATAGAAATCTGAGTATAATCTATTATCAAAATATTCTGCAAATTCACAGAATTTCTGTAAAATGACAAAATTTTAAATTTAAATCTAATTTCATTGAAATATTTTGTGTGTAAATTAATAACTTACTTCTACTTTTCCTTCTTTCATTGTTTATAAAGCTTAACAGGCACAGGTGATAGTTTAAAAGATATAGTTTTATGAATTTTACGATTTTATGAATTTAACGATTTTGTGATAAAAAATGTAAACAAAGGGATCGTTCGTAAAATTAGTAACGCCAAAAATGACACTGTTTGTAACAAATTTTACATTTAGTTTAAAAAAAATGTATGGAGCTTAACAAAATCTTGGACCCCTCCTCCCATCTATAAGCGTTACAAATTTTATGAATGAACCCTTAAAATTATTTTAACGGTTTAACGGACAAAAGAAATTTAAATATTTGATGAAAATCGTAGTAATGTCCCTTTGAATTATTTTTAAATTTTACAAAACCGTTAAAAGAGAACTTTGAAAATCCAAAATGAATCCTAATATTGAAACGGCATTAGCTTCTTGTTTTAATTAAAGAAAATAAATGAGTTCATCTTGTTTCATTAAAAAAAGAGCAATAAAAATGTTTATGCTTCTTCATTTAATTTTTATTACTTCAAATATTTAATTACTTCTATATAAAACTATCAACAATTGGCATCCATTGACTTCATGCTTCCGTTAGTTTTTTTTTATTATGGAAATCTATAGTATTTAAAAGATAAGCTTTAAAAATGACTTTAAAATTTTCAAATTTTCAAAAAATAATCTATTTTCATTTTCAAAAATAAAAGGCTTGTTCCATATGAAATATGGTACCAAATTAATCTCTCACCTACTCTTCATCTTTAAAAAATTAATTAAATTTTTGTAAAATACATTCATTATTAAAAACAGTAGTCATGACCTGTCATGACTAAAGAGTTTCCACTCTAAAAGTTTTCTAGCCTTAATTGATACTATGAAAAATAATTGCTCTATATTTTGGTACTCAACTAATTCGTCATCATGAAAATCGTGACGAGAATTTTTATGTCAATGCTAACAGTCCGAAAACTTGTTTTAATAATTTTTTAGAGAAATTTTTTGTACCTTTAAAAATAATTTATGGCATAAAGTTTATGCTAATTAAAAACTTCAAACGACATGTTTACAGAACAAAAGAAAAAATCTCAAAAAACTAATTTTCACCAAAATGGTTTTACAATATTTTTTTTTTATGCATGAAAGAAAAACAAAGCAAGTCCTAGTGCTAGTCAGTCTTTAAAAAAAAATTACAAAAGTCCTCGTTTATATCGAGGGACTTCAGCGCATTTTTGACGCAGCAATTAGCAATTGATTAAATAGAAAAGAATGTCGAGTTTTAAAACTCTATTGCTGTTTCTTTAATCATAATGCATTTCAATAATAAGTTTAAAACTAAAGATCAAAATTCCTTTAAAATTGATTTTTATAATGTTCAATGCAAAAAATAGCTTTACGATTTACCTGTTTTTTGAAATTCAAAATTTTCCATCAGCGAAAATTTTAAATTTCTGAACACATCCATTATTTTTCAAATTTCTAAACGCACTTATACTTGTTTTGTATGAAAAAATTAAATGTTAATTAATTAAGGTGTATAAAAGAAAAAAATTTAATCCGAAATAACGGTCAAAAAAATTTCAAATTTTTTAACGGTTAGAAAAAATTCAAACTTATCATCAGCATAGCTTTGCCCTGCATTGTTTACATATTTTTTTTAAATAAAAAATCGATGAATTAAGCTATTTAGTGAGTGTTTTTTGACTTTTCAATATAAACGGCGGGAATAAAAACATTCAATGAAGCTATTAAAACAATTCCGAGCTTGCTACGAAGTCTAGATCAAGAGATAATTGGGACCCGAACGACCGATCAAAGTGCATGATTGAGCTTCCTTTTTGAAAACAAGTTTTCAAAAATGCGCTAAAAATTAAAAAAATCTGGTTTCATAGAAATGGAGGAAAAAGTTTTTAATTAACTCTTCTGGCGATGAAAAAAGTAACAGCATTAGGTGAACAACAAAACTGTTTAAACTATCGCTTGCAGAATTTTTTAATTAAATTTCTCAATTAATTTGATGCTTTTTTGGAACCCATGCAAAAGTACATTTTTAATAAAATCACAAACAATATGATTCTAACTGTGCATATTTGTTGGCATCAATATCACGACAAAGAGAAACATTCAATACCTTTATTGTTGGTTCACACACAAAAAGCAGCACGAAACCCACACAAATATTTCAATTTCAATTTGTGAAATGGAGGAAAAAATCAAAGCTTGTGAAAAAATGTTTGAATTATTTTTGGAACATGATAACGAGTTATTGGATATCGCGATATTTTCCAATCTTTAACAACGGATATACGAGCAAAAATAACGACTAAAGTTGAAAGTTATTTTAGAAAATTCGTTAAAAAAGCGCAACGGTTGAAAATTATTTAAATTTGAATTTTTTGAAACCTTTCAAATGTTTCTCAAAATTTAGCTGTTGTGAGGCTTTAGATTTAAATTTCATTATTTTCAAATTTGAAAAAACCGGTAAATTTTCATCAATCAATTTTTTACTTTATTTTAAATCTTTTGAGTTTTATTTTGGCTTAAAAAAATTTCAAAGTCAACAAAACCTTTACAAAATCGTCAAAATAACAATAATCAGCATCTCATTGCAAAATTCCACGTATATAATAAATGTTAAATTGAAGTTTTTGTTTGTTTCATGTATGCTTATTGTCATTTATGTGCTTCCTCGTGCAAAATACTGAAAACATTTTTTTTTGCCTTCCTCCTGAGAATTGAGACGATAAAAAAAAATTGAGCGATGATGACAACTGCCGATAACGATGATAAAAACAATTCACATGAGATGTTATCGGAATTCAATATCGTATGGAACAGAAAGAGAAAAAAAGCTATGCTATACACACGCTAGAGAATGGCTTTTCTTTTGGGGGTTGTTTGAAAAATTTTCTCGTACATTTGGCATGTCATGAGATGATGTTATAATGCCTTAAAATACATGTTCTCATGTATTCATAGCTAGTTTGTAAACGTCAGATAATATCTCTATTATCATCAGCAATTCCTCCCAGTAAAAGATCCAATTCATAAGCATATTTTACCATTCATTGATTACACTTATTTACAAGTTGATGCATGCCTCGAGCAATTGTAAGTTTTTCAAATACACATACTCGAATTTACTCAACGGGAAAATTGTTTTTTGAGATGTAAATTTATTCAATCAATTATAAGGAACACACATGACTAAAGGGCATGATGGAAATAGAAACATTTTGTTTCATGTAAATTAAATATTTACCAAAAATTTAGGAACGGAACCACATGTTGATGAAAAATTCACGATAAAGATGAAAATTGAAGAATCTAATCTGGGAAATTTACACTCAATTTGCATTTATTTGACATTTTGATATAGATATCAGATATCTGTAAACAGACGAAAACCGTACAATTCCTTGATAATTTGTAAGGTTTTATTAGACTTTTTAAGGTTTTATCAGAAGAACCTTACAAATTATTAAGAAATCGTATGGTTCTCACCTATCCAGAGGTGTCTGATTAAACTCTAGCTACAATCTAATTCATTAAATAGCTTTAAACTATTTATTTTTCAAATAAATAAATTAGCCAACTTTAATACATCATGAATACATTAATTAAATTCGAAATAAATAATTCAAAAAACTCCTTGAAAAGCCACAAAAATTTCCTACAACTTTCATTCCATTAATCTGCCATTTTAAAGCTTCTTCACAAAAGTTTTAATTTCCAAGTTTGGTTCTTGCGGTTGAAACAAACGTTCACCAAGAATTTCATTATATTCATCATATGTGACTGTAGATATACATTCCATCCCACATCGTTCTGCAATTTTAATCGTAAATACACTCGTACAATCGACAGACATTAATTTGTAATTCAAATTTCTGCCATTTTCAAAGCAATATTCGAATAGCTTTTGTCCGATTCCGTTGCCACGATACTTTTGATGTGATGTCAATATGTGGCAATGCAAAGCTCTGTCAAGATTAAACTTTCCAAGTACGTCGGCTTTTTTCTCAATATATGCAAGGAACTTGAGAATGTCGCCCCATTTTTTGCTTGATTTTGATGCATCCTCAAGCATTGCATCTGCATCGCCTGCCTCAATTGGACCAGCTATTAAAATTCCAACAATTTCATCAGTATCGCTATTAAATGCCATTAGAATTGTGTCGTGTTCAATATGAGACATAGAAAATACTTCATCATCAATTGTATGACCTGGTTCTGGATGGGAAATTGTTATTGGTTCCTCTTTGTAGTAATGTTCGCGGATGAAATTCAAAACTGCATCATGATCAGCACTTTTAGCTACACGAATTTTTATGTTAGATGACATGGTTGCAAATTTACTGGATCTTTCACAATTTTATTTATTTTGACTTTTATGCGACTTGACACTTTGAAACTCACTTTCTGACTGCTAAATTTATCAATTTAGATTAACTAAATCTCACAAACTAATTTAGATTTTTAGTGAGAACCAGACAGCTGACTAGGAATTAATTTTTGTTTTTATTTACACAGCAACGTGCTTATTATTGAATCTAAAAATCAATTTATTTACAACCGTTACAACTATTAACATTTCGTTACATTTAATGCTTTGTATTTTTTTTATCTGTTTCTTAATCAATACTATAGTAGTAGCTTAGATATTTTATTTACAATCAGATCAAAATTCTTCCGAGTTCTTTATCTATTTTTTGAATTTCCTCATAAAGTTTTCAATATCTCTAATTGCCTTCAGAAGATAAGATAAATATCATACTCTATAACAGGAAAAATATATTTCTTTACAAAAATCATGCTCAAAATATGAAAATTGTATTGAAAAGTGGAATGAATCCCAAACAAACTGAAACAAACTTTCAAAAGCTACAAAAGTTTCATTTAAAATTTTAAAATACGTTAAACAAAAATGTGCTCGCCACGTGGTTCTATTGAAAATTACTGTTCATACAGATATGAATGAAAATGTTCATGTGACAAATGAGATTCTTTAGTTTTTTTCACTTTTATTATGATGTAAATTAAACAGTCATGCATTTTTATTTAACGTTCGTAAAATTTGTTATTTTTGGTATTAAGTACGAATTTTACGCAGGTACGAGCTGAAAATGGCAAAATTTCGGATGAAGCATATAAAGGGGTCTAAAGATATGTAAAAATCTCAAATAATCCTCAAATTAGAACATCATAATTAAATAACCCCCAGCACTTCTGAATTCTTTTAAAATAATCTGCATATATTGCTCGAGGTTCTTGTTCTCATTCTCAATTCAAGTCTACCATATGTCCCATTAATTTTCGTTTTCCCATATCTTCTCTCATTCTTTTGTTCCCACAAATTGTTCAATTTAAAATTTCAGCCATGAGATAATCACAAGCTGATTTTTCACATTTGCTAGCAACAAGTCATCATATATGAAGTATATTGATAAATTCCCAAATAAATTCATCAGTATTCTTGATAACTTCAAACACAAATACTTAAAATCTACTGCCAAAAGTAATCAAAAGCCTTGTTAAGATAACAAAATAATTTGACATTTTTTGAGTAAATCAAACAGCAAGTAGACGATGTAAACAGAACCAAAAATCGATGAAGAAATTACGCATGTCTCTCATTTCCTCTCTCTCTCTCTCTCTCTCTCTGTATTGAAAAATTCACAACTTTCCCCCTTTTTATTCAATGTCTCATCTTCAGCATAAAAAGAAAATGCTAGACTCCGCGACTCTGATTTTACGTCACATTTTTTTGCAAGCTGTTGGCTCATCCATTATTTGTGAAATATTTCATTCAAGTTGCGAAAATAAGAAGGAAATGAGACTTTTTTAAGATTGTGTTAGTGTCACTCTCCTGATTTTTTTACTGAGTCTATCTACGTCCTTATTTCCAGTTTTCGAGACTGTAGGTATTATGTTTGGATAAATGTGACAACGAACTGACGAAAAAATTAGTTCAAAGGAATAACTTATGAGTCTTGAAGTTTCACTTTCAATTGAATATGCAGTTTCGGGTTGATTATTGAGCATGAATAGGTTTTTTTGAAAATTTTTGGACCCTAGAACTCCTGTTTGAAGATCTGTCTTAAATAAATTTTATTTTTAAATTGAAGACAGACTGAAGGGGAGAGCAACTTTTAAAGAAAGGAGAAATTACAGCAATAAATCCAATTCAAATACAGCATGATCATTTGCCGATTCCAAACTCAATCTTACTCAAACTTAAAAAAAAATCCACATACAGTTAGAAGGTTTAACCTTGAAACCTACAAAAGCATTCTTTTCTTCCCACATGACGATCGTCACGTGCTACACAGCATGTGATTTTCTTTAAATATCGTTCATTGAACTAACATCGTAACACTTATCCATAAGAATCAATCACCTAAAATGAATTCATTCAGTTGTTGCCATGTCCATACTTTACGATGTATAATTACAACATCTGATCACTATTTTATTTCCATGTTATTTTAAGGTTAACGTCCGTAAATGATGACATACTAGTTTAACATTATGAAAAGGTAAATTAAAGCTTTTTTTATGTCCATAAAATCCAGTTTTATTCTGTTAACTTAATTTGTGCTTTATTGATCAAAATCACACCCACTTTACAATCCCATCTGTCAATTAAATGTCTCGAAAATAATAATCAGAATCGCTTAAAAAATCTTATCATTATTACCACATATAAAGGCAATAAATTGTAGTTGAGCTTGAGTGGTCCAATAGAGCTATAAATTTATTTTCAATCGCGAATCAATCTACTCTAATTTAAAAGTAATTTATTAGGAAAAATGGACTATGTGACTTGAAGCTTGGCTATTGTTCTTTTGCAGACAGAAGAAATTCATTTTTTGACCTTGAAAACTGTTATTCGTTGTTTTTCTTTCAGGTAAAGTTGCAAATTTAATTATTCCACGGAATCACGTCTACGTAACAATCGATGTGTTGAATATGAGTAATCGTTTGGATGGCTTAGCAACAAAATGTTTAAGGGGAATTTGTGCAGTGAGTAAAGTTTGTAGACAAGAAAACTTCTCGGAAATTGTGTAATTTAAGGTTTTATGTTTCATTTGATGATTCATACGAATTTTTATTGAATTCTTTAATATTTTCAACGGTTTTGTTTTGAATTTTTTGAGAACCATACAATGTCAAAAGCTATTTAGCTGTTGAATGGTTTTAAAAATTTCAAATTCCAAAATAACGGTTTTTTGCTGATTCTTAATTAAATTCAAATCAAATTCAAACGACTACCAACAAAATTGCTAGAAGCTGCACGATTTTCTTTCAGATTGAATCTATGAACTACCTGAAATTATTATAACTGTAATTTGCCTACTTTATTTGCAAAAACTTCTTCTATGATACAACAATAACTTTTTAATTCTATCATTAACATCATGTTAGGGATCATTTATGACCTATTTAGACTAACCAAAGCAAAGTCTCAAATCAATTAAATTTTCAGCATTAAACTAAGAAAAATTAAATCAATTTCATGCCAAAAATAAATCAGCAACAGTTCATGCTTGAAAAGAACTTCATATCCATCTATAGAAGTCAGAGAGTGAAAAGTAAGCCAAAGTGAAATAACACACATAATAATGATATTTGAAAAGCCATTAAAGCCACACAGCAACTATAATTATTGCCAACATAAAAAATACATCGTGAAAAAGATTTAAAAAGATCGTAAA
Source organism: Chironomus striatipennis (assembly GCA_026123125.1). Lineage (NCBI taxonomy): Eukaryota > Metazoa > Arthropoda > Insecta > Diptera > Chironomidae > Chironomus > Chironomus striatipennis. The sequence goes on from CM047392.1 coordinate 7,851,595, forward strand.
GCAAAATTGCAGAGAGTAGGAAGAAGAACAATTGAATTCAACATAAGTATGATGAAGAAAGCAATAAGAATCTTTTTAACAATTCGTCAAAAAATACCTCAAAGTGGTACAATCGATAATGAAGCATAATTTGAAATTATTTGAACGTCAAAGTTTATTTTTAGCAGTTCAATCAACTTGGTAATTATGGAATGATAGATAGTTTAAAATGTCATGTGTCTAAATGTGATTAACTTTTTGATAAAAAAATATTTTTTTTTTATTTTTATTGAAAATTCAACTTTCTAACGGTTTTTCAAAAAATTTAAAATTTAACGGTTTTGTAAAATTTGAAAAAATGGTTTTGTAAAAAAATTAATTTTTTTTTTATAAATTTCAAATTGTTTTATTTTGAGCATAAATTCTAGTGATAATGAGTATGTGTAGGTCATATTAGTCAAAACATTGAGTAAGCAATACATTGACATTGATTCAAGTGATGTAGAAAGTCAGCTGATCATCCAAAAATGGTAAGTAATGAATTCAGTATTAAAGTTTTTAATATAACACTTAAAAAAGTACCAGCACTGCTCAATATCCGAAAGAAGACTATAGTTGTATATAAACAATTAAATATTTGCATGTTGAGGAAGAGAGATGAGAGCAGAGAGGAAAATCCCTTCCATGAAAATCATTTTCTCTCAAAATTTTCCCTTTCTTTTCTGTGTGCGTCGTTCTTTCTTTATTTTTGGAAAACTGACATAAACAGCACATTGTACACGATTGTATAAGTGCCGGTTTTACTATTTCTTTTCTCATACTCATTTTTTGTGTATATTTCACTGTATATGATTCACAAAAAGAGTCGATTCATTGCTGTGCTCGCTCGCAATCAAAGCGGACGCAATAAGCGTTATTTTATCGTGTTTTAGTGCTGATATATATTTTTAATAGAAGGAGAAAAAAAAATTAATGAAAAGTTGAAAGTTAATAAAATAAAGAAAAAAAAATTTTTGCCAAAGGATTTTAATCAGAAAAGACTTAAAATAGGAGAAGAAAATGGCTGGTGGAGGAGAAGTTCCGGCGAGAGGAAATATTATTCGTAAGTTCTCTATTTGACATTTTTTTTTTCAAACACCTTTTCGAAATGATCTTGAAAAGTCCTTTGCAACATGTGCATCAAAATTTTCAACATTTACTTAAATTTTAAATTAATTAAATTCTTTGTGAAAATAAATATCAATTAAAGAAGAACTCTTTTTAATACTGGGGGACCTCGATTTGAGTAATTGTTTGGTTCCGGAAAAAATCTACTCAAATCGAATTTACTCAAATCGAAATGTATGGAAAATGACCGTTAAAAAAAGAAAATTTGAATTTTTGTATGGGAGCACTTTAGTTACTCAAATCGAAATTACTCAAATCGAAGTTACTCAAATCGAGGTCCCCCAGTAATTCCAAGCAAAGTGCGTGAAACAAAATGATTGAAATAAAAAAAAAAATAAATAAATTAAATAAGGCCGAAAATGTTAATTGATTTTGATTGAAATAAAGTCAATATTTAGTCAATTGATTTCTATTTGATATAATTTCCATTAAAATCTTTGCAAAATATTCCACAGATGATGTTCTGTACACAAAATTTTTGATTTTGTGAAGGTCGAATAAGGTCATATGAAATTTTTTCCCTCTAACGAAAAGGAAAACATTTTCATGTGAAAAATTCGATGCGAGAAAAAAAAATTCACTTTTTTTCACTCTTACTTAATCCTATTTTAAAATCAGATGGAGATTGATGTATTGTGCATATGGCAAACAAATATCTCTTAATGACTTTTTTTTGCCGTCTACGAGACACTTGAGATACAGAAATGAGCAATTTAAGGTCACTATGTGTGGCAATAAACAATTCTTACAAATTCAACGACCTGATCTCTCCAAAAACATAAAGAAATTTGAGAATTTTTTTGTGTCAATATTTTGAGTTGCTCAGCATGTAAACTCCATCAATGTGTCTACATATGTTAGACATAAGGGTTCACGATGCCGAGACCGAGACCGAGAATTCCCGGGAATTCTCGGTCTCGGTCTCGGTCTCGGTCTCGAAAATTTTCCGAGACCGAGACCCGAGACCAAGAAAAATTTATTTTACTAAAAAATTTACATTTTCTCTTCGGAGAAAAATTTTAAATCTCAAAGGAAAATTTTTTAAGATACTTAAGTATATCTAAATAGACATTTATACAATAAAAAAATTAAAGTTTTGATGACAAAAAACATTAATAAAAGTAAATTTGAATTTTTTAGCAGAGATCGAAGCTGAAGTTTTCGGCTTAACTAGTTTTTTTGCATTTTTTGATAAACTTAAGCTATTTACAAAGTACTTTAGATATTTTTACTATTCCTAGGGTCATTTTCTATTATTCTGAGTCTTATTTCATAAAATTGGAAAAGTGTTAAGCTCAAAATTTAACTTTTAAATTTTCTAAGCTGATTTTAAGCCGATCGGCTTATTTCTCAGCTGAAGTAAAATTTTGAGCTGATTACGTAAGAAAATTAAGAAATTATGATACAATATGCTAGTTAACAATATAAGGAACAGTTATAATATCAAAAAACTTTGTAAATGGCTTAATTTCGTCAATAGAAGCAAAAATAAGTTAAGCCGAAAAAGTCGACTTTGATCTCTGTGTTTTAGCTAAAAAAATAATAATCTAAGCTTTTTTTTTTGAGAAAAGCACATCCGAAAATAAATTTTCAAAAGTTAAATTCTTAAAACTTTATAAGAAAATTACTAACATTTACTACTTATGAAGTGAACAAATTAACTGATTTTTGATATTCTGAAAATATGTATGAAAGATGGGTTAAGATTTATATGAAGGAAAATAAAATTTTATCTTCATAATTTTCATAAATTTTTGTGTTAAAAAACCAAAATTTATTATCTTTTTGAATTTTCTCTAAATCAGACATTTGTAACAAGCATGAAAACGCCATAAAAATTGCAAAACAATTAAAAAATTTCAAAAATTTACTGTAGAATTAAAGTCGAGACTTCCCGGGAAATCCCGGGAATTCTCGGTCTCGGTCTCGGTCTCGAAAATTTGTCGAGACCGAGACTTCGGGAACCCTTAGTTAGACACAACTTGTTTCCCTTGTCTCATTCCAAAAAAAAATCATGAATAATTATCAAAATCAAGTTCTCATCACTTTTTCATTCTAATTCAAATGCGTTATGCTTAAAATCCACGAGTATCACGACGAAAATTTTGTTTTCGTTTTATTTATTAAAAGATTTATTGGATCGATGATAATTCTTATCGAAGGTTATGAACATTTATTTTACACATCTTCTTACTCAATAAACTTTATAAATACTTTCTTTGAGGCTCACGATGATGTTTTCTTTAGAAATTGTCATGTTTGAATTCGTTTATGATTGGATTTTTATTGATTTTAGTTGTGGGTATTTGAACTTTTGTTATACAACTTATAATTATTAGAAGGATTTAAATTTCTGATTTGTAACGGATTTTTGAATTTTGAATCTAAACTTTACTAAAGTTTTAATTTTAAAACTTTACAAATGGTGAAAACCATACAAATTTGTTGTTGTTGTTGTTGTTAATTATATTTATTAAGGTCCATCAGCTTTTCGCTATTACAAGACCAGCTCCATCGGTGTCCGAAGTTGTACTGTTCCTTTATTATGTTCTGTGGTATTCCAATGATGATCAATTGTTGTATAAAATTCCAAAAAGTTACAAATCCATGTTGTCTAGGTTATGTTTGATGCAATTTCAATTTTTCTTCAAATTCACTAATAATTCGCGACTTTTTTGAGTTCTCTCCATAGTCCATTTGTTCCTTAGTGCCTTGCGTTAACTTTTATCCAGTTTTTAACTAATTCCTACGCGTAATTAATATAAATTTGAAGAATTTCTAAATTCCCCACTCTCTGGCCAGAGGTTTGGAGAGAACTCCCATACAAATTTTATTTATAATCACCATTAAAACCCTTCAATTTCACTTTAAATTTCAAAAATCCGTTAAAATGTATGAACTGGTATTAATTTCTGAAACTTAACTTAGCATACGTTAACAAAAATATATTTACCAGCCCCAATCAAAAATCATAGACAAGACAGTAAATCAACATTTTATAGACCCAAACATTGATAACGATAATTCCTTATTGATCTACAACAAGTCAATCGTTAAGTATTAACAAAGTTATTAAATCAAATATTTGCTTAGGTCTTCAACTGCGCTTCTTTGACTTTGTTCCCCAATTTTTGTTGCTTTACATTCATCACATAGCACGTTTTCGACCTCCACTATGACTCGTTATCGACTCAGTCAATACAAAATATTCCGCTTAATATTAATCTTGCGAAAAGCACTTCAAGTATTTATGAGAATTTTTTGGAGATTACACAACTGCAAGTAAACATTGCATAATGGAATTTGATCAGTTGACTATTATCGCACATAAACTTAATAGAAAATCGATGTTGGATGTTTAAATTAGCAACGACATCATGAAAATTGCCGAGAACTTGAACTGAATTTCAATTAATTGGTTTTTTACGAGAAATTCTTTCATTCTAGAATCAATTTTACCACCAAAAATCCTCAAATAACACACCTACTTCCAAACCATTCAGCACATGAAAATCGAGAGTAAATTGAGTTCGGAATGTTAAATAATTTAATTATGCTCTATTAATTCATCAAAATTTGTTTTCTTTTTCCATCTGAGTTCGCAATACGGTTCCATTATCATCATCACTCATTAACATTCAGAACTCAAGTCACTCGAGTGATAAAGCAGGCAATTAAATTGTTTTCTTCTTCCACTTAAAATGTAAATTAGATAATGTCATAATATTGATATCGATTACAATAAGTTATTTATATAAAATTGTACTGTGCCTTTATATTTGGAATGTCTAATTAATATTTAACAACATTTGTATGTGACACAATAAAATTCCAAGCCTAGAAGTCGTGCGGGTCATGATATTTTAAGTTTTATTACTTTTATTGCCCAAAATCCGAAAGAAATTGGAGACATGAATAAATTTTTTAGTAGCTTCCACATTTTAAAAGAGTGTAATTAACAATTTAGTCTTTTATGGTCATCAGCACATCGTCAATGTCTTACAATTTCATCGAAATGGAGTATTAATATTTGTTGGATGGACATGCATTAATCATTAAATAATTTTTTGTGAAAGAAGTGCCGAAATTTTTGGTCTTAATCGATTGTGACATGCTAGTAAGTTCCTTTATGAATGTGCGAGATTCCGATAAATTAAGGGTTGTTCATGAATAATGTCAGCGGTTAGGGTTTTGAAACTGAATGTCAGGTTCATTAAAGAACTTAAAATTAATCTTTTGTTTGGATTGTTAAAATCCAAGACTTCCCTTCCCCTTAAAAAGCGAACGGAACCTAAAAGAATTCAAAAAATCATATTTTTAACAACCTCATTTTTAAACGACTCCTTCCATTTAATTAATTTTAATTACATGATATATCAGTAATACTAGCATTTATTTGCGAAATCACTTAATAAGAAAAGAAAATGATGGAATGATGATGAGTTGTGACATTTTTTCAATAGCGATTAACAGAATTTTGCAGAATTTATGCGAGGGATCGTTCATTTAAAGTCATTCCCGTACATAAGAAAGGATCCAAAACGAACCCAGCAAACTATAGACCGATTTCGATACTGCCCATAATTTCTAAAGTCTTTGAGAAAGTCATCTTCATGCAGCTGAATGAGTTCTTTGAATTTTATAATATCTACGATGAATATCAATATGGCTTTAGGAGCAACAGAGGATGTAATGAAGCAATTCTTCAAGTAATGCATCATGTGTCAAAGGAACTTGATAATGGAAATGGAATAATCCTGCTATCACTTGACATTTCCAAAGCTTTTGACTCATTATCACATGATATTCTTCTAAGGAAATTGGAGCTTATGGGAGTTAGAGGAAAGTCAAATGAACTGATGAATAGTTACCTATCAAATAGACGACAATATGTAAAAATAAATTCATCATGCAGTGAAGTAAAAGAAATCGGCCGAGGAATTGCTCAAGGCGGTCTATGTGGTCCTCCAACATTCAACATTATGCTCACCGACCTAAAATATATTAATACAGATGCTAAAATTATTAAATATGCTGATGATGCAATGGTGATATTTAAACTTACGTCAGGAATTACTGATGATGTGGAAACATCGAATTCCTATCGAATGCATGTGCTGTTGAATGAGATTTTCTCATATTATGGTGACAATAAACTCATCATAAATAGAGAAAAATCATCATTCATGTGTCTCGGGAAAGCTGAAATGGAAGATGTTAAAATAATGCTTAACAGTGCTGGATTTGAACATGAAACGAAATTGACTTATCTGGGAATAACATTGGATGAAAAACTGAAGATGTCTCACTACGTTGACAATATCTGCATCAAAATTAAACAAGCAATTGGAGCATTATTCCATATGAAGAACAAACTTCCATCGGACTCGTTGCTGAAATTCTATTTTGGCCATATACACAGTCATCTCGCTTTTTGCTCATTTACGCTTATGCGATGTACTGCAGCAGATATAAAAAGACTCCAAACGCTTCAAAATCGGGCTCTCAAACTTGCTCTTAGCCTTCCTCAATCGACTGATACTGATGAAGTTTTTCTGGATCATGTTCACAATATTTTGCCTGTAAAAGGGATAGTTTATTACTCAATGATCACAATGGTCAAAAAAAATTTACAAAATAACTTACCTGATAAAATTCCAATGGAAAAAACGAGATCCAGTCGAAGTTGTCTTCTTTTAAAGCATAGCTGTAGCACTCAAACCATGAAGAACGATATTTGTTGTGCGGGAATCGACATCTTTAATAATTTGCCTCTTGACATCAAGCGAATTAGTCAGCTAATTCCATTCAAAAATGCAGTGAAACAATTTCTGCTGGATCATGTAAAAGAACTACTTACTGATAACAATTTCCTTCGAAGTCCAATCTGATCTGCTAAAATGGTCAACGCTCTGTATTCCTTGTCATCTGCCAGTCATCTGTATATCGCAGCATTCACTTTAATCCACTTTTAATCGATAATTTAATAATTTTTCACTTTTGTTTACTATTTTTTACAACTTTGTTTACAATATCTAAAAGTTCAATTTTTGAACTTCGTTTGTAGGAAAATTTCAAATTTTAACGGTTTTTGTAGACTTTAAACAATTCAAATTTTAATGTAACGTTTTATTTTATGACTTTTCTATGTTATCTCTTTTTATATAAATACGTATCTAATTCTTCCTCTTAATGCTTCTAAGCAGTTGTAAAACCACCACAATATACAACCAGTACGGTTAATAAATATTACATACATACATACATACATTTATTGACTTTATTTTAAAGGAAGAACCATGAAATTCTTGAAAATTCTATTGTACTAAACCTAGCCCCCGTGTGTGATGTAATAGAGTGTAGAATATTTAAAAGTAACTGCTTAGCAGACTTAGGCCCCCTCCCCTCTCGCTTCAAAAATCGTTTTAAATCCACACCATAACTTAACTTCCAACTCTGATTAAAAATAAACAATCGTACTTTTGTTATCATGCAGTACATAGGTGATAATGATATATCAATTTCTATAGACAGACACTGATATGATTACTTGTCATCAAATCATTATAACCACGTTGTTGAAGCTTTGACTAATTGCACCGCAGGCATGTAAACCATCATGATTCATGAGAGAAATTTATGTTCACTGACGATAGCTTTATTTATAGATTAAAAAAATTACTTTGCAATAATGCGGTTTATAATGAAATGAGAACTTCTAAAATTTTAAAATAAATGCGGTTTTGATGTTTACTAGATTTACAGATCTTGAAAATTGAGATGAATTTATTTTGATGTGAAAATGGATGTAAAGAGCTCAATATGTGGTTTGTCATTGGAAAATTAATGAAGTGAATTTTTAGTTGACTGAATTGACATGATGTTGAATTAAGGTGTTGAAGGATGACAAATTTATTACCTTTCAAAAAAAATTAAAAACTTCAGTTTGCTTTCCATTTCTACCAAAACAACCTCAAAATCAAATTTTCCCAAAGAAATTAAATTAAGAAAATTTCTCTTTCCAACTTGAAATGATTTTTAATTCAAACCTTTTTTCCCATACCTAATTAATTCACCATTCAATCTGAAAAGTGATGAAGCCTCCATAATTTAATCTTGGCGTAATATAATTCAAGCCTCGTGAGGAATTGCTGTATTTACGTCATCTCAGCATATAAATGCTTGAAATATGTTTAAAACACTTGTTGCTTCTCTTGACAGAGATATTCTCGGAAAAAGAAGCAATAAGAAGAATTGTATGAGTCAATTTTCATCTCTTTAGACAATTTCAGATTTCAATCGAATGCATCGAAATTCGATGAACTGTTATTTTAGAATTAAATCATTAATGCTTTGAGCTGAACTTTAAGAGAAATTGGAAATCACATCAAAGTGTATCAAATGAAGTTTCAAGTACTTGTATTAGCTCTAACTCTTTTAGACTATGCTTTACGCTTTAACAGTCTCTTTTGTTATGTACGTTCGATCGATAATTGCATTCTATTGACTCCATATGCACTAACGATCAGGTCAATTAACGGAAACAATTATGCCTCTTCTCCCATTTATCAATTGCTTGTTCTCACAACATTTCTCTGTCGAGTTCATTTTTATTTTCTAAAATGCCTTTCAAACTGATGAACGTCTATAATCTGATTTGAATGATTATATATTGATATATTTCTGATTTGATTCAAGCCATTGTTAATCATTGATGAGATTTAAAGCATATCTTGTAACTTTCTCAAACAATTCAATTTGATGTATTACATGATGATTTATTGATGTTTTGAGCAGCGCGATAAGCAGAATTCTTGTATACATAACTGAAGTGAATCTGTAATACAAGAAAATTATATGCCTTTTAATTATTTAATTACTGCTGTGTAAAATAATTACTTTCTGTTTTATGTGATTCAACAGAAATATGATTATGCTTCATAATATTAAATTCAAGTGAACATCCAGAAATTTTTTAATTTAAATCAGTTTGTAGGTCATTAGACATTCTAAACAATTTAGAAACTTTCTCTTGACTTATTCTTCAAAAAATTCTTCTTAACACATAATTCAAGCAGTCATGAACCACAATATTAGCCGCAAATTAATTTTTGGTACTCTCTGCTTCTTTTCTATGCGATAATTTGAAAATCTTCTTTCCAAATGTACTCAATTCTGTTTAAATTACTTTCTCCTTTTATGCTTGTGTAGACATAATTCATTTTTAGACTGTAAATTAATTATTTTCACTTTTTAAAAGCATTTTTTTGCAAACGTTGTATATGGGAACTTCCACAGATGTGTTTCTTCAAAAATTTTGGTCAAAAATCAATTTTCTCTAAATTTAGATATCTAGACGATGCAATGGCTGGTTACTCATGAGTAAAACAATGAATTCTACTCATTTGTCTTACTATCTTCCTTCCAAACACATTAATTAGGAAATTATTAGCGTTACTTTGCAAAAAATTAAATTCAACTTTTTCTTACCAAGTAACGCTCGCAAAAATCGAAATTATTCACAAATGAATGCACTTATAAACAAGATTAAAGGACAAATAGATAGAACTCAACGTTCTACATGACAAAAATAAGTATTTTGATCGTCTAGATAGCTCTAATAAGAGAAATTTTCATTTAAAGTTGATTTTTTTGAAATTTTCGATCTGTGGAAACGCCCATATTTCAGTTTTTAAGAATTCAAATTTTACAAAAGTCGTTAAAATTTCAAACAAAAAAGTCGTTAAAAATAAATGAATTGTTTTGATTAAATTTATGAAGATAAATGGCCACGTTTGGACATGATTCAACAAATTCAACTGAAAATGAGATCAAACAAATGTCAATCAAATTCAAATTAAAATTTATCTGTCACAATAGACTCGAGAACGATTAAACGGCGTCAGAAATAAGAGAAAGAACATTTCTCGTTTATATTCAACAATTTGCAAAGTCTATGCTGCTTTATCAAGTGATTATAAAATTAATCTCAACAGATTATGATTATAATAGTATGAATAATGTTGTACAAGGACTTTTGCATTAAATTTCATCACAATTATGTCCTGTAATGTGAAACTTAATTTCTCATCTTTTTCAGCTCTCATCCCCGCACGTTATATATTATCTGTACTTAGTTCAATTGGTATGGCTATTATCTATGGACTTAAAGTCAATTTATCTGTAGCTATGGTAGCAATGGTCAATCATACCGCCCTTAAAAATTCATCATCAATCGCTAGTGTCGAATCAACGACACTTGCAACTCCAATTAATATAGAAGAATGTGAAGCTGAACCACTTAAAGCAGGCAGTTCTGGTGACCAAGTAAGTATTTTGAGGTTAATTAAGATTTAAGATTCAGTGACTTTTTTTTTGGTGCAAAAAAAATCAAGTATCAAGTTTATCAACGCGCGTGTTTAAGCATGCAGCAGTCGTGTGCTGTAATTTATGTTTTTGTTTATAGTAATTAAAAGAAATGATCAAAAAATAGTCTTGTTGTTGTCTCGTGAATAAGCACATAATTTGGCAATAATTAAATATTTGCTAATCAAAAATCGTCAAGATGTTTAGTGCCAAGTAGCATTAAAAGCGTTAAACTCGTAAAAATATTTTTGTCTCAGTGATTAAATTTTTTTTATTTTTAAACACTCATCGTGTGTTGAACTTATTTGTTTATGGGGTACGCAGATGCCGATATATTTGAAAAGAAATTAAATTTTTTGTTATGTTTAGAAGGAAAAAGTTAAATTTAAATTTGAGAATTTATAACGAATATTTTCAAATTTAAAATTTTTTTGAATTTCTTCAAAACTGTTCAAATTCTTTGAAACGTTCAAAATCATATACCTAAATGTAATTTTTCCACTTCCATTTCAAATAATTTTCTAAAATCATACAATTTTCTATCAAGTTCAAAAACATTTGTAAGGTTTCAAAAATCAACTTTCAATTTACCTAACCAGAGTTGCAAACAGATATATGTGCACAGATGAGAACCGCACAATTCCTTGATAATTTGTAAGGTTTTGTCAGAATTTTGAGGTTTTATTTGAAAAACCTTACAAATTATTAAGGAATTGTACGGTTCTCATCTGTGCACAGATATCTGTTTGCAACTCTGTACCTAACTTGGAATAAAATTGAAACTCTTCGTGATCTTTAGATCTAAATGATTTCAAAGGAATTACTGAAGTGCTAAGATACGGAATTAATAATGAAAATAACTCTCACAGTTGGTGACAGATAAGCAATTAAGTTTCAACAATTCGATAACAAATAACTTCATCAAATGACCTCAAAATGCTTGAAAATCATTAAAATGGAACAAGTGATTTCGGCAGTACAATAAAAAAAAAAAATATCGCCAAAATGCACGCAAAACTTTGATGGATATTAATATAATTTATTAAAGTCAATTGAAATGCCTTAATTGTGGCAATTATTTTATTTTATTTTTCATGCAGACAAATTGTCCCAACTTAATTTGCCATAATATCAATTTGATGTTCAATAATTTAAATTCATGAGATGGACGCTGGGTGGAATCTGTTGAATGTTGAGATTTTATTGAGTATGAGAAGCTTCTGAGGACTCGATAGATGAAGACAAACTTTATTGAGTTGTGAAACGTGAAATGGCAGTGAAATTGTCATTGCAAGACATGAAATCACGTTCATGATGTAAATTTCTCACATTTTCCAGCACTAGACAAAGAAAATGTTCTCAATGCCAACATCCCACCCACTTCTGAACATTTTTTTTCTTTCCACTGCTATGATTTATGTTCAATTTAACATTACTAAACGCCTACATCCATTATATTTATTTTTTCCACTCACAATGACGTATGCCTAGATATATTGGATATAAATTAATCCTACAATTAATCAATATCACGCATTGATTACACGCTGCAAACAGGATAATTATTTTTATGTTGATAATTAGAGGTAATCTGATAGATAAGCTTAAAAGTTCGATTACATTGCCTCTACTGCATAAATAATTTGTGTGGGCCAAAATAAAATGTCACGTTCATAAAACGTCTGTGATTTTTATTTGCCATGTCTAATATGAATATTTTATTAACTTTCAGGACGGTCCATTTTTGTGGGATGCTGGTAGTCAGGGTATTATTTTATCATGCTACTTCTGGGGTTATTTTATATCACAAGTAAGATATAACATTTCCAACAGCATTTTGGTGAGCTTAAATTAATTATTTTGACATTATATTACAGATTCCTGGAGCTAAAGTAGCTGAATTATTCTCTGCTAAGTGGGTCATGTGGTTTGCTGTCTTTATCAATGTTGTATGTACACTTTTGACTCCACCTGCTGCATATCTTGGTGTTTGGCCTGTCGTTATAATGCGTGTACTTGAAGGTATTGGAGGTGGTGTTACTTTCCCAGCTGAAGTAAGTCAAACTTAATTCTTAATTTTATTATTTATGACTTTTTGGGTTTGTGTCTTGGATAAGAACAAAAATTATTGAAATTTTTAATTATTTGGGTTTTTTGTCTAGACTTTTTATATTAAAAATTTTGTTCGATGTGTCTTGACTATTAATGAATATTTTTAGTCATTTAAATGTGTCTTGGATAGGTTGTGTCTTATCTACATCGTTAATCATTAAAAAAATCCAATTTTTAATTATATCCATTTCATTTTAATCTTATTAGCACACATTAATCGCAGCATGGGCACCACCCCAAGAACGTTCAACAATCTCATCAATTATTTATGCTGGTACTGCTCTCGGTACCGTCATTTCAATGCTTATGGCTGGTATGCTGGCTGAATATTTCGGATGGTCATCAATTTTCTATGTTATGGGCGGATTAAGTTGTGTCTGGCTCGTTTTATGGATCATATTTATTCAAGATTCACCAAATAAGCAAGGATTAATTGACCAAGCAGAACGTGACTATATCAATACGTCACTTGGAAGTGGCGGCGGACATCACGTCAAAAGAGCAACTCCATGGAAACAAATCTTCACATCGAAACCATTTTATGGAATTTTAGTTGCTCACTTCTGTAACAATGTTGGCTGGTACATGCTTCTCATTGAACTTCCAATTTACATGAACGGCGTACTTAAGTTTGCAATTAAGGAAAATGCAATTTACACAGCAACACCATTCTTAACATTATGGTTCTTCAGTATCTTCATTAGTAAGACATTGGACGGGCTGAGAGGAAAGGGAGCAATTTCAACGACAACAGCCAGAAAAATAGCAACAATGTTTGCTTCCGTCATACCAATGTGCTGTTTATTGGCTTTATGCTTTATTGGATGTAATAAAATGGCAGCTGTTGTGATTGCTGTAAGTCATGGAAACATTTTCTTTTTTTGTCGAAATTAAGAGATTAATTTGAGAATTTTTGTTACTTTTAGGGTATCGGTGTTACGTCTATTGGTGCCATGTTTTCAGGCTTCTTGTCAAATCACATTGATATTGCACCAAATTTTGCAGGTATAATTATTTGAAGCTTAAATTAATGACTTTTGAGGTTAAATTGTCAATTATGTCTTCCTAGGTATTCTCATGGCAGTCACAAACACATTTGCTACAATTCCTGGAATTACAGTACCAATTTTCGTTGGTCAATTAACAAAGAAGGATGTAAGTTCCTCAAAAATTGTCAAAAAATTCACATTTTAATATTTTAACCTCATTTACAGCCAACAATTGCATCATGGAGAATTATCTTTGGTATCACAATTGGTCTCTATATTGTTGAAATAATCACATACTTAACACTCGGTTCAGGTGAGGAGCAACCATGGAATAAGACAGATGATGAAAAATCGGGTCCAGAAATGACACCACTAAAAGATAAAGCACAATCAGATTACAAAACTAAGGAAGATGCATAAATTAAATTAATTATTAAAAAGAAAGCATTTGTTATTGGCTGAGGCATTCTCTTTATCAAAGCTGATCGAATCTCAATAAAATAATTTATGGATTCGGAAAATGACATTAAAATTCGATGGTTAAATACTGAATTTGGAAGGATAAAGAAATTTTTTGGAATTGTATGGTTTTGAGATTTTTGAGAGCTGCGAGTGAGAACTGTACAATCCCTTAATAATTTGTATGGTGAGTTCTCTCCAAACCTCTGATCAATGAGGTTGTGGAATTGTGAAATTCTTCAAATTTATGTTAATTACGCGTAGGAACTAGTTAAAAAACGGATATAAGTTAACGTAAAACACTAAGGAACAAATGGACTATGGAGAGAACTCAAAAAAGTCGCGAATTAATATTGAATTTGGAGAAAAATTGAAATTGCATCAAAATTAACCTAGACAACATGGATTTGTAACTTCTCGGAATTTTATACATCAATAGATCAACATTGGAATACCACAGAGCATAATAAAGGAACAGTACAACTTTGGACACCGATGGAGCTGGTCTTGCAATAGCATTAGCTGATGGACCATAATAAATATAATAATCAATCAATCATTAATTTGTATGGTTTTCTCAAACCTTACAAATCCCAATAAAACCTTACAAATTATCAAGGAATTGTACAGTTCTCATCTGTGCACAGATATCTGTTTGCAACTCTGTTTCAAGGATATAAAAAACCAAAACCCCATAATTCCCATCACAAAACCTTACAATTCCATTCAAAAAACCCTTCAACAGCAGTTTTAAAAAGCAGAAAATATCAAGACAATATAACTTTTAGGCAACTATCCGTCAATCAATGTCAATAGGACATGAAGTTAACAAAAAACACATGCTTTAATTAATAAACTAGCCAGTTGCCTGTTAGATACAAAATAACTCTATTAATGTCTCAGTCAAAATCACAAATTGATTCAATACTTACTGTTAAAAAATAATAATCGTACATTAATTTGTCATGCTTTGTTTTAAAGGAATTATGATGAACATGAGATTTTTTTTTTTTTGTTTTTATGTTGTAGGCTTTATATACATAATCATTAGTGTTCTCTTACTTATGTTCATTTTTAATGATATTTGACACATCACTTTCGGTAAAATTAAATATTTTTATCGTTTTAATTCAATACGATTAATCGGAAGTGATACTTTAACTATGACTATAATTAAGCAATTTAAATGTAATTTTAGTTTATTCTGATCCGAAAAAAAAGAATTATTATATGTCCATAACAGAATTTTCATTTGTTAGTTAGTCAAACGTGAGGGAAATCAATGTCTGACAGAAAATAAAGACTTGAGATGTGACCAGACAAGAAAGTACAGATTGCATATTTTCTAATAATGAACGATATTTAAATGAAAAAAAAAAAAATTACAGAAATACCTAAATAAAATTCTATAAGACTAAAAATTTATTTCTATTATTTTTTAATTCCTCGTCATTTTACAGAAATACAAAGGTCCAAAATTAGCTGGAAGATATGGAAGTACCATTTGTCCATATTTTAAACCTTTTGGATGCTCAAACTTAAAAATACTTTGGAACGGTCGCATTACCATCGATAGATCCTTAATTGTCACTGATATGCCGTGTTCCTTAAATACATTTGATAATGCCATGTGAATTACTCCATCATTTTGGATTGGACTAAGTGAGCAGGTTGAATAGACTAAATCTCCTCCTGGCTTTAATAATCTGATGCAATTTGAGAGAATTTGAGATTGTAATT
This sequence comes from Chironomus striatipennis, assembly GCA_026123125.1. NCBI lineage: Eukaryota > Metazoa > Arthropoda > Insecta > Diptera > Chironomidae > Chironomus > Chironomus striatipennis. The sequence goes on from CM047392.1 coordinate 7,867,407, forward strand.
CTGGAATTCTAAGTCGTTCCTTAATTCTTGCTGGTTTGAAGATGTTGTTGTCATTTTCATTCACTGAATGACGATCTGTAGTGCATGGAACATCTACTAAAACTTTATCGTATGCAGCATATTCGCTGGTTATTCGAGCGTCCTAAAAAAAAATTAGTGGCATTTTTGAGTTTTAAATTTTTAACGGGTTTTTTTAAATTCAAATTTAACGATTTTTTCAAATTTCAATTTAACGGTTTTTAAAATTCAAATTTCAACTATTTTCAAAATTTAAATTGAACCAAACTAAAATTATCAGTTACAAATCAAATATTTAGAAAAAAAAAGTCAAATTCCAATTCCTACTCACTTCCTCACGAATAACACATCGATGATTCTTCCACGATGACTTAAAATCGTAAACAAATTCCTGCATCAATTTTCTAATTTTATTCGCTCGACTCTCCATGATATCATTACTAACAAGTAGCTTAGGCAATAAAGTTTGTAGCATTAGAAAAGATTTACCGCCAGGAGCTGCACATGCATCGAAAATGACATCGCCAGGTTTAATATTTAATGCTAATGGAGGTAAAATTGATGATCCATTCATAAGGAAATGTGAACTAACTGCAGTAATTGTTCTGAATGGTATACGAAAGTCTGTGATGTTACCCATCTCATAAGTGTACATTTGAAGATTTTCAGGAATTGAAAATTCTGTTTCCATTTCGACTTTTAATGGAAAATCAGCTGAACTACTGTAATATCTATAATGCTCTGATTCAGGCACAAAATCTTCTAATCCTTTAATTCTTGTAGCTGGAACATATTCATAAAGTGCTGACTGTACGAAATTAGGATCAATAATTCGACTATAATCAATTGCTGAATCTTCTCGCATGACTTGTTCTAATGGTCTTTTAAACTTCTTAATATCTTCAAGTAATTCATTCTCATCATCACTTTCTCTATCGCTGTCATTATCATCTTTTAATTTTGGAACTTCCACATTTTCAGCATGTTCCTTATCAGCATAAATTCCTGTAATTTCTTCTGATCTCTTTTTTTGAAATATATTGTCCATTTTTGAATCATGTCCCATAGCATTATTTGCATAATTCTCATCCACATAAAACTTTCCCTTCTCATCTTCCAGATTCCTTTTTGTTACTTCATATAACGTTCTAATATTAATTGCTCCATCACGTTCAAACATTTCCGATACTTTTTCATCCTCTCCAAAATTATTAACCATTGCTATATACTTCTGTTTGGATAACAATCCAAGTCTCATTGACTTCCATCGTATTCCATAAACATTTGTATAAAAATCATCAAAATTTTGAAGTGCTCGGTCTTTTGTGAAAATCTTTTTCTCAATTACTGACTGAAAATACAGCATGACTTTAGTTAATTTTAATTATAATTGACAGCTTACATACCCAATGATTCTTTCCATGCTTCTGTCTGTAGAAATACTTGACAATATTCCGTGATTTTAACATTTTTTAATAAAATTGTTTGTACATGTGAAAAATGTAAACATTAAGTCACGGGGAATGTAACTTGACGATATCCTTAAAAGCTAGTCGATTCCTGCCCCTTTAGATAAAAAATAGCAACAAAAGTTAGAAAATTTTCAAATTCCTTAATTAAGTCACTTCCAGTGAAGTCATTAGAACTTAATAAGTAATGCTCAATACAAAATAGTCAAATAAATCAGCCATGGTGAAAATTAGATTAAAAACTCCAGAAATCATTCAGTTCCGACTGAAAGAAAGATTTAATTATTTTATAATTTGTGTTAAAAGTTTATTTTATAATCATCACTTGTCACAGTCATACATAGCTGACATCCTTTTAGAGCCAATATTTAAAATCGTCGATTCCAGAGTATTTAAGAAATTTCTTGGACCACTTTTTGTGTTATGCTGCATTTTATTGACTGGATCTGTAGTTATAGCATGTTATTATGTCGGCTTACCATATTGGTGGAGGAAGTCACAAGAAATGACAATTTTCTTACTAATTGTTGGCAATTGGCTGCTTATTAACGTGACTTATCATTATTTTATGGCTGCTTTAACAAATCCAGGAAATTTGCCATTAGCTGAAAGTTATAATGCTGTGTCAATTTGTAAGAAATGTTTAATGCCAAAGCCACCAAGAGCTCATCACTGTTCAATCTGTAATAAATGCATCCTAAAATTTGATCATCATTGTGTCTTTCTGAATCAATGTGTTGGACATTACAACCATCGACATTTCTTCTTGTATATGGCTTATACAGTAATTGGAGTGATATTCATTATGACTTTTGGAATTGGAATTGGATATGATGTTTTATGGCTTGGCGATGGTGGCGGATGGGAGGAAAAAGAGCATGAGAAGTTACAAGGATCACTTGTACGATATAATTTGACAGGACATTTAATTCCAATTACGGAAGTCGATTATGAAGCTTTAGGGATATCACCAGCTTTACATGACCTTCCAGTCAGTGAACTTAGTGATCCTAATATTTATCGTGCAGTCTGTTATGTTGCTGTGATTATTGTTGGTAAGTTAACTGCACTTTAATGACATTTTTTAGGAACTAGACTTAATTAATTTATTTCCAGCTGTGCTGATCGCTCTTGGATCATTGATTGTATGGCATTACATTTTAATTAGTCGTGGTGAAACTAGTGTAGAAAGTCACATCAATAAGTCTGAGAGGAAGCGATATAGCGCTAAGAACAAGACATTTGTGAATCCTTATGATTTTGGAAAGTCCACAAATTGGAAGATTTTTCTTGGTTTAACAAGAGGAAGGTATGAAGTCACATGAATTAGCTTTAAAGAGACTTTATTAATAGAATCTTATTTTGCAGGACATTCTGGAGACATGTATTATTTCCATCAAGTCACAAGCCAGATAATGACGGTATAACATGGATGACAGTCAGTGATAATGAACTATTTCGTGTCAACGATCATCAATTGTGAATTAATTTATTCCAAAGATTACTCTTTTATTAATAGAATTAAGTCATTAATAATTTTTAAATAAAATTTCTTTAATTAATTTATTGAATTAAATTTAACGGCTTTTCAAGCGGTAAAATTTGAATTTTAGCATTTTCTACACATCAATACATTCACAGAATTTTCACTAACACATTCAAAATCATCAGTTCTGCTAAACTCTTGATTTTAGCATTAAATTTAAATAAAAACACAAAGAGAATCGCGGATCAGAGTTTGTGCAACACAAAATATGCTAAAATACAATATAAACAAAAATCTAGAGAAATTTAATTAAAAAATGAACGACAAAGATAATACAAAGGACTGGGAGGAGCAATTAAAGGACTTTTACATTAAGCAGGATGATTTAAATAGACTGATAATGGATTACTTAGTAAATGGTGAGTGAAAAATTGAAAATTTTGTTATTTTTTGCACAAAAAAAAAATTAATTGCATTATTCATTGTCTCTTTTTTCCGACATTTTTAGAGGGATTTAAGGAAGCAGCTGAAAAGTTTCAGGAAGAATCTGGCATAATAAGTCCTGTTGATCTATCCACATTAGATAATAGAATTTTGATAAGGGAAGCAATTAATGCAGGACGAATTCAGGATTCTATATCGCTTGTGAATCAATTACATCCGGAACTGCTTGATAATGATCGATATCTTTACTTTCATCTTCAACAATTACATTTAATTGAATTAATACGTGATGGAAAGGTCGAAGAGGCTCTTAGATTTGCACAGAACAAAATTGCAGAAGCTGGAGGTAAATATGTGCATTTTACTTACATAATCAGGTTTGGTCCTTGAAATTTGTAACGACCAAAAAAAATTAAATTTTAACGGTCAAAAAATATTCAAAATTCTGTCAAAATTAAAAAAAAATCAAACTTTAAAAATCCGTTAACTATTTAAATTTTAACGGTCAATAAATATTCAAAATTAAGAAATCCGTTAAACATTTGAAATTTAACGGTCAAAAAATATTCAAAATTCTGTCAAAATTAAAAAATACAAACTTGAAAAATCCGTTAAATATGTAAAAAATTGAACGGCCAAAAAATGTTCAAAATTCAAACTTAAAAAATCTGTTAAATATTTATAATTTTTTTAGAAACAAATCCTGAAGTCCTTAATGAGCTAGAACGTACTCTCGCACTATTGGCTTTCGAGAAACCCGAGTCTAGTCCATTTGCAGATCTCTTAGAGACAACTCATCGACAAAAAATCGCCAGTGAACTTAATGCAGCAATATTAAGAATGGAACATAAACAAACTCAAAATCCGCGCATCCAAAACTTGCTGAAATGTCTCTTATGGACGGAATCACAACTCGAAAAGAAGGGTATTAAATATAGAAAAATGACAGACTTGGCAAGTGCATCATTCGAGCCAAAGAATTAAATCTGCTCAAACTTTCTCGATCACCTGTAAATTGTCTTTTTTTTACTAAATGCAATTCCGGCTACTCATCCCTTCCTGTAATCTTTGATTTTTTTTTTTTACATATTTATACTTGTATAATTTTTAAACTGTATAAAATAGAAGCTTTTTTTGAGAGAGACTAAAACAGCCAGTAAAAAGCGCAAAGGAATCTTGTTTTGAAATTTTTAGTGAATAATAAAAAAAATGTAAAGGAAGAAAAAATTCCATTTTGATTTTATTAAGCACATGCCAATAACAATAATTCCTTAAAAAATCTAATTAAGAGCACATAGAATGTTGAGAATAGAAATCTGTCATACATTTGCAGTCTTTAGTTTTGCGTTTGACATTTGGTTTAATTGATGGATCAAACTTGACTTTTGTGGATATATAGTCATCGCAACTAAATAGACAATTGTATAAATCCTTCCTTAATTGATCATTGTAAATTTCCGTTTCAGACTTCATATTTGGTTTCTTAAAGGATGGATCATTAAATTTACTAATTTTCAGCCATTCATCAGTGCTTGTTTGTGAAATATTCTTTTTTCTATTAATTACTTCACTTCTATATTCAGCTTCGACCATTTCATTCAACAACCTTTGAATGTCGTCTTTGGATTTTCCGATATTGTTTTCGGGCTTCTTTTGGAGCTTTTGCATGAATCGACTTGTCGGTTTATTGTTTTCATCCTCAATTTTTGGTAAATTCTTAAATACGGATTCAGTTGTTGGGAAATTGAGCTTCATTGAGACCTAAAATGAATGATTTATTAGATTACTGGATCTTTGAAAATTGACACAACTTACAGTACGATTAATGATATCATGAGTAGCTTTGCTAACGTCATTTATATCCTTAGCTTCCTTGACTGAATAGTTTTTAACTTCTTCAAGGATTTTACGAAATTCTGCTAATTTATTGATTGTCGGTTCATGCAGTGATTTTCTGGATGTTTTTTGTTCAGCATTTTCAGACTTATTTGAGCATTCAGGACCATTTATAGTAACCCTTTTCTTATTTTGCGTACTTTGATTATTCAAAGGAACTTCTAGGTTTCTAATGATGGATTTACGGACAATATTTTTATTTTCTTTAGTTGAACTTTTTCTTGATTCCATTGTGGATGTTTTAGACCTTTAAATACTCCTTTATGACTTATATTGAGTTTAATTTTATTTATTTTATTGCAGTAGTTACTTTTAGATATTAAAATATGTATTTAAAGCTGTTAAATCACTTAATTTATTAAAATGTAATTTTCTTGCACAATTCAACAGTTTTTTGTTTTGTAATATTTGCATTCAAAAATTTTTTGACCGTTAATAAAAAAGTGAGCTTTCACAATTTAAATTTTTAAAAGCCGTTGAAAAGTTCACGTTTAAAATTCGTTCGTTTATAAAGAATTTAATTTTTAAGGCAATTAACATTTCTGATTTATAACTTAAATTTAAACCATTTTATTTTATTTAAAATTATTAGAAAATTTCGTAATAATATCGCTTCCAATTTTAAAATTAAATAAATTGCAAAAATTCTAACTTTTGATATTTTTTAAAGTTTCGAAACTTCATATTGTATCCTCAAAATACATCTTAAACAAAATCATTCCAATCATTAAAAAACCAAACTCAAAAATATCAAGAATATAGATCAGAAAAATAATTTGAATAAAATACCAGGTCCAATTTTTCAGTTCTATTCCTAACATGAGCTCATGCCATAAACTGCTCAAATAAAAAATATTTGCCGACAACAACCAAAAGTATGAAAAAAACGAATAAGAAAAAAAAGGGAAAATATAGTTTTCAAAAATCTGTTTTCAATTTTATTGCAGTCCTGGGTAAATATTATTTGAAATTCATACACAAAGTTATAGAAAAAAAAAATACCAAAAAGGACACTTTCATGGCATAAAAAATAAAAAGTTTTTCAACATTTTATGATGTCGGCAATATTTCACAAATTCATTCAAAAAAAGACTAAAATAAATTTTATGTTGAAACATGAAATGGCATAAATTTTCATAAAATATGACATGAGGAATTCTCTCATTTATTCTTCAAATATTTCAATCCACTTGCTGTTCAACTCACTATAGTCGTTGATTTTCTTTTTACTCTTAATTCTTCCTCCATTCTGCCATTTTTTTTTTTTTTGTGAACATTAATTCGATTCATTTTTTTCTTTCCAGCCAACAGAAAAGAGCCATAAATCTTCCACATGTATATGACTAGCTTTGCAAGACTTATTTCATTCTTTTCCATGTTTTTTATGTCTTAATTGACGTTCAAAAGAAGATAATAATCTTCACCATTTCTTCATCTCAATTTCCAGCTTTAAAATGAACAAAAGAAAAATGATCCATTAATTTTTTAATTTTTTATTTTTTCAGAAATTTGACTCGTATCGAAAATCGAAAGAAAAGATGGTTAAGAAAGACATTAAAATTGTTTTTTATGTAGATTTATCAAATTTTATTTCTGAGAAATTTAACATGAATTTTTAACGTCTATTTTGAATTTGAATTCAATTTGTCTACGTTTTTTCTTGGATATGCTCAAATATTTTTTGAAACATTGTTTTTTAATATTTTTAAACTCTTTGTGAGAGATTGAGCAATAATTAATAGTTTGAATGATTAATTGTAAGATCATGGCTTAATTTGTGTGTCAAAATGATCTAAAATTACTTCAAAAATAAAGAAAAATGTCTAAACTTTTGATACATAATTGACTCGAAATCATGAGTTTAGAACCGTACAATTCCTTGATAATTTGTGAAGTTTTACTAAAAAACCTTACAAATCCTAATAAAACCTTTCAAATTATCAAGGAATTGTACGGTTCTCATCCGTGTACAGGTGTCTATATCGCAATACTGCCCAAAATCAAACTTAATTTAGGCTAAGAATCAAATATTTGGCGTTTTTAAAATTGAACAATTAACAAAATATGCGCTTTAAAAGTCTCAACTAGTGCTTTCTAACATTACTGTCAATTTATTCAACTGATCTTTTGAAAGAGCCATAAATCGAACAGAAATAAAAATGAGAAAAAAAATGTTTATTTTTTGTTAAAAACTTTTTTATTGCGGGATAACGAGATAAAGAAATGGAAACATTCAATCAACAGTGTAAAAAAGGTTTTATAAGTACATATGGATGTATATATGGAAGACTTAAGAACCGATTATTATTAAGAGAAATGGAATGCTGATGTTAAATGAAGTTACATGAAGGCTTTAATTGGACAGGGCAGGTTCATGACATCATATGGAGAATATAATTGAAAGAAATAATGGAAAATTAAGGGAGCTGGAGACTAATAAGACGTGTTATAAATTCTCTTATTATTTCTTATGTAATAGCTTGTTTTTCAATTTTAGAGATTATTTTTCAGCCTTTTTATTGCCAACATAAATTTTAGAAGAAAAATAATTCAGGTGAATCTTATTCAAACAAAGAATTGAATTATGGCTAGTTATGGGAATATTTTTTACACAAAGAGTGCTGATAGTTATTTCCTGAATCTTTTGTGGAACTTAAATCTATAATTTATATTATTTACAAAAAAAGGAAATAAAAATTTGAAACGTAATTTTAATTTTTAAAATTTATTTGGAATTGTAGGGTTTTAAGAAAAAATGTAAGTTTTTGACAATTTTTGAATGAATTTGATCAAAATTTGGAGCGTTTTTTAAAAAAGGAAAAAATTCAAAAATAAAAAAATGAATATCAATTCCTTAAAAACTAATCATGAGTTGCGACAAAGTCACAGGTAAGAACTGTTCAGTTTCTTTCAAATTTGAGATTAGACTAGGTTTTAATAAGTTTTTCAAATAAGACCTTTCGAATTCTAACAAAACTGTACAATTTCAAGATAATTTGCAAGGTTTTCAAAAACCCTACAAATTCTAATAAAACCAAATAAAACCCTTCAAATTATCAAGGAATTGTACGGTTTTTCCTGTGCACAGCCGCCTAATTTTATTTCAAGTTAATCATGATTTTTGAAAGGTCTAATTAAGTTTTCCGCACATACTTGTTAGCAAAATTACAATTAAAACAATAATTTTTCGCACAAACTAATAGAAATCATCATAATTATTAATGTACTAGAAATAATCCATTAATTAGATGTTCTTTATAAGTTTCAATACCAACAATAATGAATAGAAATTTTCATCCTATTCAATAACACAGACGATTAACAATATTGAAAAGAAAATCATTTCCTTTACAAAATTCAAGATCATTCAAGTGACTGACTGATGGGAAAAATTACAATAAAAAGCAAATTTTAGATTTTAATTAAAAAAATTGTTATTAAAGAAACATTTTCTCCTTAATGTGCGAAATAAAACGAAAAATAAAAAAATCTAATAATTAAAGCTCTGCTTTATGCCGAAAGTAATAAAAATTCTTTTGATTAAGACCAATGGTTTATGGCATTAACATTTTTTTTGCATTTGCTTGCCATTCAATTACAGCTCATGTGAATTTCAAATATGTTAAGTTTTACAATTAAATGCCAGCCTTGAAGCAATTAAACCCGCTATTCATATGCCAACAGCTTCAATTAAATAAAAAAGCGACGTCTAAAAACTCATGTAGATTTGTTTTCTTAACTCAAACATGAAATTGTTCATTATTTAATCAGTTCTGAAGAGAATTTGATGTTTGCTTAGATTCGTGAAACAAACTTAAATAAAACATTTATCAAAAAAAAAAAGCTTTTATGGCATTTGCTTATCATCGTCATCCACAGACAAAATATCATCAAATGTGCTTCATTTCACGTTGCTAGTTTCCATTTCCATTTCTATTTTGACTCTAGGAACCTTTTTAAAACTAAAAATTTTTTGAATTTATAATTTATAGCTTTTCTAATTTGAAGAAGACATTACTAACTTTAGAACTAGATCCATCAATTTAGAATATGTCAATTAATTGCAGCAACAAATTCTCAAACCCTCGTCTTTAAACAAGAAATGCATTTCAATAAAGTAAACAGCGGTGACTTATGATCCATTTTTTATTGTTATTTAAACATTTTATTCACATCTGTGCCTGTGTATGGTTCATAAATCGTCGACAAAAGCCACAAAGTTATGATTTCTATAAGATCAGACTGTAAAATGATTAAATAGACTGTTTATATTTTATATTACTCTAATTGACATCCAAATTAGTGTCATTAATGAAAATTGATCAAAACAAATATAAAAATTTTGTGTTAGGAAGGCAGTTAGTGAGGCAGGCAGGAAGATATAAAGAGTGAAGAAGTAATATGAAAATTACAGTCAAAAAAGATTTTTATGAATTTACTTTTATATTGACATACAACAATAATAATAATAAAATATTATGGTTGTTTCATCACTCTCTATACTCTCTATATTAATAGACTCGACTTCAGCAAGTCTCTTTTAGATGAGCAAAGCAAGATGAGAAGTTCATAAAAGATTATGATGATGATTATTTTAACAACATCCAGATTGAAAAGTTTATCATTTGATTTCGTCTATTTACTTTTTGCGTGTAATTTGAGCCATTTTAAAACTTCTTGCTTCCTTTTTTCTCTTGTTTCTTGTTTATTCCTCGCGACTACATGCTGTAAAAATAAAAAAATTATGTTGGAAATTCGGAAGCACGAAAGAATGTTAAAAGCAGTCGGAAAAGTTGAAAGGAATTTCTAAGAAATTTTATTTCAGCTCTAAATTGATGTTACAATACCTAGAAGTTAAATGCCAAGAAAATCAGTATGGAAGGTCTTTGTAAGCTGTTCATGCGAATTCACGGAGCCATAAAATTTTGCACCTTCCATTCACATATTTTAGCACTAATCTGATAAAATTTCAGTGAATTTCAGGAAGGAGAAGTAAAGAACATAAAGAAGCCGTCCATACATCCCTTCCGTGCTGTAAAGTTTCTTTTGTATGTCCATTTTCATTTCTATTCACGCCAACAAACAGTCACGACGGGATTCATTAATTTAGTTAAAGTTACGATAACAATCATCCCGAATTGCCTGTAAATTAATGCCAGTGCCATTGCCATTAAAACTAAGCAGATGGTTTTACTTTCGTGCTCTTTCGTGATATGTCCACAAACATACATTTTCATAAATTTATTTTAATTAAAATGAAAAGCACTTTTATTGCTTCTTGCCATTCCTTTAACATTTTCTCTCTCTCATGTTCATTAGTTAGTCAGTTCAGTAAGTTATTCCAAAAATAATCTCGTGCATGACGATGGATGGACGATAACAACGCTGATGATGATGGGAACAAAAGAAGCTTTAATTAAGATCCACGCAAAAGAAACGAGATGGAGGAGTCGAAAATGAAGGCAATAAAAAATGTCGAGGCACAAAATCAAGCATGACTCGACCATCAAATGGATTTCGATTGTAAATTATGGAAATTTTATTTCTTCTTCATTCCATTCGAATTTTTTCTTCGAGCCGTAAGAAGATTAAAATTTCAGATATAAAAGAAGGCTCGCTGTGCTTTTGATGGATATTTTTTCTCTTTGGAATTACAGAAAAGGCTGTTCATTTAATTTATTGAAATATTTGTTGATGATTTTAAATCATTTCCAAAAAAACTATAAAACAGTTTAATTTACAGCGTTTAATTTTTGAATTTGAATATTCAAATGAAAACCATACAAATCTTTTTAAAATTTCAAGAATTTGTACGGTTTTGAGATTAGGTATTAATTAGGTTTCTGAAATTAATAAAGATATTTTAAATCAAATTCCTGCATATTAATCTTATGCAATTTAGGACGGAACAATTCTATTTATTAATGTTTCTGCTGTTTTATTGAACGATCCATTGAACGACAAGTTTGTCGTATTCATGCAATCATTGAATAATTGAGTATTTCGAACTGTACTTGGAATCAAGTTACTAGATATCAGGTCTTTTAAGTAGTTAAAGCTGTTATACATGTTGTTCACTTGCTGTAAATAGAATTAAAACTAATCTTGAGCAATTTTAATTAAAAATAAATTACTTACAATTTGAATGCATTTGCTGGTATTTTTCCTTGCATCAACGCTCATTGCAGATGATAAACAGCTCTTCAATTCACTTAAGACAGATGTAATTGCATTTTTTACATTTCCAAGCCACGATGAAATAGCTGGCAAGACAACTCTTGAATTGGCAGTTCTTTCATCGAGACAAAACGTATATCCGCTAGAAAACCATGAATTTTCAGTCATAGCTTCAGACACCAACGTATCAATTTCACTTCCATAATAATGAAGATAAGAATTTTGTAATAAATTCATTATCACATCAATATACTCAGTAAATTCCAATAAAGGCTCAATCGACAAATATTTTGTGAATATTCCCACAATTGCATACTTTCTATCCTCAAGGGTTGTATTCATTTCTTGCTTATTAAACACAAAAGTTGATATGATGTTTAGATAATCGTAAATTATTGGCAATTGGTATTTTTCGAATTTTGGTCGTACTATATCCTCATCATAGCTTTTCAATACACTTTGGATGTATGAGGTAAATCCATTTTGAATAGACGCCTGATAACTGTCTACATTTCTCAATATACTAGATTCATGTGAATTAAAGGTATTAATAAAATTCAACAGAGAATTATTCGCTGACTTTTCACCATTGTAACGCGATTGCTGTATAATATCATAAATTGATCCGTACGCAAACGTCAGTCGTGCTGCTTGATTAACATTCAATAGAATTTTATCATAAGAATTTACAGTAAAAGTCAAAAAATTTCTCATCTTATAAACAGTTTTATAGTCAATAGAATCATTTAATAATCTTGGTGTCAGAAGGGAACTTGAATTTCTAATGAGTGAAATGCTTTGTGTAATTGATTCCGATGAATCCGCTAAGTCATATAAATATTTCTGAATTGTACTTAAAGCTTTATAAAGACTGCTAACGATGTATGAACCAGTAATTGGTGTAAGCTGATTTAGTTGATTTGTAGAGTTTGTGAGAATTTCAAGAGATTTATTACAGGTAACAGAAGATGTCGATATTCTATTCAAATAATAATTTTCATTGTACGAACGACTTATCGATGCAACTATCATTTCATCATGCAATTGTAGGCATGACTTTAGATTTGTTGAAAGAAATGTTAAAGCGGATAATGCAGCTTTGGTTTGAGGTTCTTTTTGAATCGTTTGGGGTCTGGATGTTGCTGTAAAAATTGAATTTAAGATTTCTTTGATCACCACAGAACGATCGTGAATCTCATAACTGAATTGATTTTCGGTTCCGATACTCCAGAATGCTGTGGATTCCTGGGATATAAAATTTTGACATTTTTAAGGTTAGACTTTAATTTTTCTTTGAATTGTTAAGAATTTGAAGTAGATTTCTATTCTTTATCTTATATTCTGTCAATTAGAACACTGAATTAGCTTAAGCCCGCTTAAGCTTTAGTCATTTGACTGCAATAAGAACTCTAAATATCAATTTTCACTAATATTTCTTTAAATTTTACTAACCTTAACCAAATGACCGCAGTAAATTAGAAGAATAATTAAAAATATCTTCATCACGTATTCCTGTACCAATAATTCTCAAACAAAATCAAACTATGAATGCGAAATAAAAGTCATAGCTATTTATACCAAGTCGTAAAAGATTAACTAAGAAGAAATAAGAAATTATTTATATTTAACCAAATTGTTGATAAGATGACATTTTTCGTTGAAGATAACGAAATTTATAGAATTTCCAAGAATACAAGCGAAGGTAAAGGTGCTCTTTTTTAAATGAATTATAATCCCTTCATTGTTAATGTTATTTAAAATAGATCAATGGCATTTTCATACAAAATAAAAACTTATTGACTTGGCTAATAAAAAAATTTTTGTGTGACAAGTTGCATTGATATTTAAAAAGGAGATAAGAGGAGATTTATGGATTTATTGCGGGCCATCCAAGTTATATAAATTTTATTTTGGCAATATTTCAATCTATAAAATCAATTTTTTAATTTATTTTTATTTTTGGCGACATTTTTTGCGACAAATTTTTAAAAATTTCCGTTACAAATCTATTGTCATATTAAATTCAGGTAATTAATGCGAACCTTTTTGTTCTTTTGTCTTCCTCCTTTCATTTGGATATAAAATTTTGTGGGCGTTTAGGGACTGTTTTGTTCTTAATTGTCACCCAATAAAAACACAGTCGTGCATGTTTTATGGATGACAAAAGGACAAACAAATTTGCAAATTTCATCAATAACTGTAAAATTTTCTCCTTCTCCATTTTTCTATTTATTTATTTTGTTAATTTATGTTATTCTTATACTCGATTGAGTCACAAAGGAAGCCGAAATTGTTTTATGGATCTCGTCGTTGTTATTTTTTTGGGGCAGAAGCAAAAAAATTCTTTTGTGTCTCTCACCTCATATGCAAAGAGCATGTAAGATGCAATTAGGTATTCATATAGACAGCAGGTAGCTACACTATAGAACAAATAAATTGAAAGTGAGAATGAGCGAAGCTGATTGAGGAACAACAAACAAAAAAATTTCATCGGCAAAACATTATTGTGGTCCATAAATTAATCAAAATCATAAAAATAAAAATTTAAGATGCGAATTTCAATATTTGAATGAGTGATGAGCAATTTTAAGTCCGTTGAAATGGCAAAAAGATTATAAATTTATTTATTTTTTAACATCCATCAGACTTACTTACTTCTGCAATAATATAAAAGTGTCAGAAGTGATTATTTCTTTGATACAAAAGAAATGCTATTCAAATAGACTTAAACAAATATCACCACGGATCATATAAAGATAAAGTAAGTATGAATAAATGATAACAAAGTTTAATTGCTTTTGCTAGATTTCTGATTTAAAAGCTCAATCACATTTTTTTTTTAAAAAAAAAGCTTAAATTTTTTAACGATTTTTTTAATTTTAAAATTCTTGTAAAAAAATCGCGCCAACAAAATGTTTATTTTAAAAAATTTTGAATTGTGAAAATTAATTAATTTAAGTAGGAAAGACATCATGTCATTAGGACCTGAGCCATCGTCCTCAATCTACGATAGCCGTTTACGTGGAAACACTTTAAAGTTACTCGACCAAAGTGAGTTTTAATATAATTTTATGAATTTAATTGTTAATGATTCAAGTTTTTTAAATTTTAACAGAAAATCTCATTAACCGACCAAATATTGTATTAAGGACATCACATTATACACTTAGAAAATGGAACATACCAGAAAAATCACATTCTGAGCTCAAAACAATTTTTGGTAGGACATTATGTACGAAATTTGAGACTGCTGATAGCTATTTTAGTCATGAAGAGAAATTCGAGAAGATCATATTCAATGCTGAGTCTTTGGACAGTCTACTTCAAGGAGGAATCGATTTAGGATGTATTACTGAGATTTATGGACAAAGTGGATCTGGAAAGACTCAATTATGTCTTCAATTAGCATTAAATAGCCAACTTCCACAAAAGTTTGGTGAATTGGAAGGTAAAGTAATGTATATTTCGACAGACAAGGCATTTCCAATCAAACGACTAGCACAAATGGCAAAAGCCATAAACAATGAGTCCAATATTAAATTTTTGGATAATGTCTTAATATTTGAGTTCAATACAGGAAAGAATTTAAAGGATTTTATGAATAATGACCTGAAAAACATGTTAGCAGTCAATCAAGGATGTTTAAAGTTACTTATTATTGATTCTATTGCTGGAATATACAGAACAGAAACAAATTACATTGAACGTGCCAAAGAAATTGGTAAAATATTCCGTGAACTAACAAAAGCTGCTGAGAAGCATAATTTTGCAATCGTAACTACAAATCATGTTACATCTGATCCAAATAAGTTAATTAATTCTGAAATACCAGCAATGGGTAATTTTTGGTCAACTTTATTAACGACTCGAATTCGTGTAAATAAATCTGAAAGAATTAAGAAATTTACAGTAAATGACCAAGAAGAAGCTCTAAAAATTCGAACTATGAAAGTTGACTTTAGTCCACGACTACCTCCAAAAACAGCACAATTTATAGTCTCATCGAATGGAATTCAGAGCTTCAATGAAGAGAGACAGTCAAGTAAGAAACTATGCGAATCAAGGACATAAAATTATTTGTTCTAATGAAAGTCAAATAAAACATTAACAAGACAATTAACTTTGTAACTGTGATAACAAATGTAAATACGCACATTTCTCACATGCTTTTTATTTTCTACTTTTTTTTTTTTTGTTTTTCAATTTAAAGTAAATTTACAAACGTCATGTGGAATAATATTTGATTTACAGCTGACGTAAGTACATATAATACAGAAATGAAATCTCTGCTAAGCTCCTTTAATTGCTCTCAATAATATTTTTGTTCTTGTCTCATTTTTTTTTTCAAATGAATGACTTAATGGATCGTTCAAAAGAAATTTATTACAGCGCAATAATGAGTTTGAGGACTGATAAGAATTATATTTTTTTTTTTATTACCAATAAATGAGGCAATCTTATCATTAAAAAGACGACTTGAAGAGCCGCCTTTTTAATTGCATTTGTGTCACTTTTTGTTCATTTGCTATTTAACAGTGTTGTCAGAATATATTTTGGATATCTGATGAATTTATAGAAATTGAATACTTAATTTATCTAAATTCTTAGAGCTTAATTTTGAGAATTTTACAACAGCTAATTTTGACTCTTTCAATTGAAAACCTTATAAATTATACAAAAATCCTTCAAAGCATTTCAATTGTCATTCAAAACCATTCAAATTACATTAAATTTAACTGTTGAAAGGTTCAAAAAAATAAAATATTTATGCATTAATAAATTATTCTCTTTTATGAATTCTACCTGAAAATAAACTCTCAAAATAAATATTTATGCACTATTAATAACATAATTGTTTAATGAGCCCTCAATAACACCACAAAAAAAAGTTATCAACTCTTTTTGCATCCAACTTTAATTAAATAATTTACCATGATAAACTCAACTCAATAGATTATTATTCGTGGAAAGTTATTACGATCCAAAATGTTTCAATGGAGCCGAAACCTTATGATTCTTGTTAAATAATTGAATTTGCTGCATGATAATTATTTTTTGGACCTATCAAAAAAGTTTTTCTGCTGAATAACTCGATAAAGATCATGCGAAAATTAATTTGCGGCTTTTTTTGCTTTGCTCTGTTATTAATTGCCCATTTATGGTTCCTTTTGTGCTTTATATGTTGGTCTTTTATTGAATGTATCTAAAGTTCATTTTTCGATTGTTCAGAATTTCCATGAATTTCATTGTCTTGACACTTCAAATTTGATTTTTCTTACCAAAAAGATCGAATTAGTTGAAAGCTAATTGTGCGTTAATTGTTGCTTCCGTTAACAATAATAATTGAAGACAAAAGAAAAATAATTAAAATTGAATCATGTCATGACATTAATTATTATTATTATTACTTTAGTATTTTTAGACATCATTCAAGTCTTTTCATCATGAATTTTATTTCTCACTCTAATATCAAAAATGTACAGAAAAAGTGGATAAAAAAAGAACAAGAAGAATTATTTCATTATGGCGTTCCATTTTGTTCATGATTTCTCATGATTTGTTGGCACTATCTCAAATATTAAGCTCCGCCCATTAAAAGCTCAACACAAAAATACCAAATAGAAAAATTTTCTGCTCACATTACGCTCAATTGAATTGTTAACGTCGTGAAGTCAAGACGACTTATTCGTGAGTTAAAGTTTCCAAAAATAAAAAATAAAAAAAGTTGAATCATTAAGGAAGAGACATAGAAAGAAAAAAACTATTAATTTAAAAATTATTTATTATTATTTGCGATTGTAATTTTATTAATTCTATGAGTGAGAAAGAAACGGAATTTTATTATCCACTTGACGCAAATAATTAACATCATTAAGTGATTAATCAATTAATATTAGTTCTGTGCTTATAAAAATAAAATAATAACAATAACAATAGAGAATTTGTTGATAAATTGAGATAAGATTAATGCAGTGATTTATGTGCTTTAAGTCAAAAATTAATTAAGAATTAGTAGCTACAATTATGGTGTCTTATTATAATCATCCATTTGCGATGTATCAAAAGAATCACAGCAGTGGTTCCAATTTGCCATATTCTGCATCACCGTCAGCATGGTATTCATCAAATTATCATCATCAACCACCAAATGCAGCACAATTTCTTGACACAGATGGACCTCCACAACATATGTATCATCATTATGCACCTCACATGTTGCCTCAACCGTCGCCAGATTGGGGACATGACAATTACACATCATCACCACAAAATGGATCTCTTGGAACAGGCAGTAGTGGTGGAGGATTAGGAAATAGTCCTGGTGCTGCTGCATTCCTTTCATTAAATCAAGCAGCATCAGCACAAAATGGATCAAATGAACATCATCATATGAATGATGCAATTCCAAGTTTACCATCACCTCCTGTGACTGTTCATTCAGGAAGTGATATGAGTTCACCAAGTGCTTCAGGTCCTTCATCATCGCCACAAATTCCTTCACGACCAACTCCTGTCAAAAGTCCATATGAATGGATGAAAAAACCATCATATCAGAGTCAACCAAATCCAGGTAAGAATTTCAATTCAATCTTTTAATTCTGGTTCCTTTTGTTATTATTTTGAAACTTTCATATGTGTTGGTGTCAAAAATCAAATTCATGCTGCTCAATTCTTTAAAATCTTCTCGTCAAACACCTTTGTCCATTTTTTTTTCGCATTTTATTGATTCTAAAGAGATTTATGGAGCCAAATGATTTAAAAGGGAAGAAGATGAAGCTCAATACAGTCACAAAAATTTCATTCTTAATAATTCTATTGTAACTTCATATCCAGTTGTATGTACATCCATGATTTACGATGTAGACATAAAAATGTTTTTATTTCTTCTCTTGATGGTTCATAAAATGGCTCTTGATGCCCTTTCCAAGCTTGTCAAGCACAGACAGCATTTCAAATGAGAATTCTCACATTAATTAACACTGAAACTACAAAATGTGGCAGCTCTATGATGTACAGCCACAAGAAAGTTTACTTTTATCACTTTGCACTTTCGTTCTTATTTCTATTATTTTTTATTATGAGTAGCATTAATGCTCGCACACTTAATGTGTACAGAACAGAAATTAATTAACACAATTAAAATATTTAAGGATTAATCAACATTTGCTCGGCACCATCACTTGACGATTTTTCAATGGAAATAAATGGTAATGCACTGACTTTGAGTTCTTGATTTACTTTTTCTCGTTTTTTTTGCATGACTTTTGAACTTTTATTTGATTCCCCAATTATTTGTTTTACTGCAGCATAAATTTGAAAACTGATATGAATCTCGAAATTTATGTCTTAATTCCAAAGAATTCACGTCCAACTCATTAAAATGCATTAAATCCTTCACATCAAGTTTGAAGAATTTATAGCAACGTCCATAGCGAGTGTTCGTTCCAACATAAAATTTATTTTATTGTTCATCTCTGCCAGTTCCGTGCAGACAACAAAGGCGTCAAGCAGGGTTTCCAAGATCATTTTCATTGCGCAACTTGAATTTCAATCCATGATGAACAGTTTAGGCTTGCTGCACCTCTGCATGACCATTCGTCCAACATTCATTTCTTTTATCCATAAATTATCATTTTCCATCCATCTCTCTCACTTCTCTCATTCCTTACTTCTTTCTTCATTTTTATTTAATTTCAATTTTATTGCCTCGACGCCATTAAATCAAGAAAATAAGAAAGAAATGAAGAAATGAAAGAAAACCACGAGAAGCGAGTTGAAATCTATTTTGTGGCATTGCGTGATTAAGACTTAATTTATGTTGTTAATGCCATGCAAGCAAACCCTCATCAAAATGGTGGAATTCATTTAAAAAAGTAATTTCCATCAATTTATCAAACTGCTTCTGCTGCTTATTTCAAATATATTTGTCATATCATCAATCATTAAAAACGATGAGGCATCAAGTAAAGGAAATGTTTTTTTTTTTTGTATACTTAAGAAACGATCGTTACCAAAAAAGTATTTCAGGCAAAATCGGCAAAATATTTTCAAAAATGCATCAACAAACGATGCAAAAAATGTAAATTTTATGACTTAATTTGATGCTGAATACCGCCTTTATTTTCTTTTTCATTTTTATGGAACCAACGGATCCTTTTTTCATTTTTGTATCTCCTCCATTTTCGATCCTTTTATGATTGTTGTATGTATTGATGGCCTGTATCTTCTTTTTTCTTCTTGTTCATCTACATGTCTCAGTTTTAAAGATGGTGCAATAAATGCTTTTGCTTTCCAAAATCCATAAAAACCTTTTCTCATCTATTTTAATGAGATTTTTATGTAAATTTTCTTTTCTTTCCATTCTTTCGTTAATGAGATTAAAACTATGCACTGAACAAATCCAATTTCTTGTCTGTCCAAAAATAACAAACAAGCTAGAATTGGTCGTAATAATAAGAATAATAATAACAATGACAATAACAACAAGCATAAGCATGATAATGAAAAGATTTTAATTATGAAACAATGGATTCTTATTGTCTTAATTGTTTACGTAATGCTTCTTCTGTCTTGTTCTCAACATCAGCTCAAAATGAGTTAAAATGGATGTTAATTGAAGGATTTCATTGACCTTTGTTACTTCAAATATTCCTGCTTGAATCTCACAATCAATATTGAGAATAATTTAGGAGATGTCATTGGGGAAACACCGCCTTAATCCCAACAAATTTTATTGCTATGAGATTATGCCTTTCCATTGTACGTACGATGGAGTCATCATGTGGATATAAAAAAGTTTCTTATCAATCCACACTCATTCAATAGCAATAAAAACAACAATAATAGTATGTAGAACAGACATACATGCATACCTTGTTATCAGTCATACACATTCAAGCTGTAACTTTATTTCGTACCGAGTCAAATGACTTTTGATTTCCGCGTGAAGCATTTTTTGACACTTTTAAAAAAATAAAAATAAAAAGTGAGGAATGACTGAATAAAATTTAAATCCATTAAACTTTTCTTAATTCCACTATCGTTTTTGAGTCTTTGTCGGCATAAATGTTCTCCTCACATGTTTGTTATCAGTCCGATTCATATGGTGAATTAAATATCGAGTTTTTAATGATACCGCGAACATTTCCAGACCTAATTTCTGTTTACATTCGCTGAGTGATGAGTACTAGACCTCAAAAAGTAGTTTTGGTATCTAATCCCCTTCAGACATCACACATTGATACAGTCAGTATTTTGAAACAAGAAGTTAGGCAACTTGAAACATTCGTTACGCTTCCCATGAGACTTTTTCTGTTGTACAACTTCTGCTTCTCGTTTTTTGTGGATTCTGAACAATATTGTGACTTTTTGTTGGTTTGTTGCTTTGTGGACAACATAACAGAATGAAAAATGTCCTTCATGCTTCAATTTCATACTTCTCTTCATTGCAATACATTCTCAATGGTAGCCACAAGAATGGTTGGGCAAGAAGATGAAGAAGAAAGTGGTGAAATGTCCTACTGATTAACAATAACAGCAATTTCTTTTTCATTCTTTTAAATGTACCGAAAGCAATGAAAGAAATTGCGATGATGTTTCAGTTTATTTCTCCCTGTTGACACCATCAATTTATGAGGACAATGAATTCTTTTTCCTTCATCACTTTTCTCCTGTTTATTGTTTGCACTTTATGATCATTTATAGGTTGTTATTGTGATACTTTATTGGCTCTTTTGTGAGACTTTTTGTATTGTTTTGACTGAGAAAGGGTTGTGAATTGAATCTTATTGACAATTGATGATCAAATTCCATCCTGATTGAGGTTTGAAATAATTTTATATGATAAATAACTTCACATATTCCAAAACATACAAGGATTGTCTTTTTGATACAATTGAGGGGTGATGCTGATTTTTCATCTATTTTGTCTTCCTTCATCACTGAATATTCATAACAGAGGGTTTTATTCTGTGAAATCAAATCAACTGCTTAATTTACTCAATTGCTCACCAGAGATTTGAAGCTCTTAACAATTTCGTACACTTATCACCCTCTTATAATTCGTTTTAATTTCCATTCCAATATGCTGTATAGTGTGATTTTTTGGCAGAAACTGTAGACAAAGGTGAACCATTGTGTGATAAATCAAGTTCAAATATATTTTCGCAACTTTCGGATTTGAATGTTAAAGAAATTAGCAAATTTTAATTTTTTAATTGAAACTTTTAATTTCTCATATTTCACAACTCTTACAAATTTGAAAGTTTTTTTTGAAAAATAAAACAAAAATCAAAGCTAATTTTGCCGTCAAAACATTTCTTTATGTTTTAATAACTCTTTAAGCTCAAAATTGTATTGTGAGCTATGAAGATTATGCGCAAGTTGTGTTACTCTTATCAGTGATGAATTATTTCCACTTTTGTTTACAAAAATTATTTTATTTTACTTCTTTATCTTCCTTATCATCTTTCAGTTCACACTTTTCATTTTTTTTTTTTTTATTCCCTTTTTCAATTCTTTTATTTGTCGAGCCTTATTCAAATGTATTTTCTTTGTATGCATTTCACTCTTATTTTTCTAGTTATTTAAATAAGATATAAAAAGTAAAAGAGGAGTTATTCAACGATATTTAAGATAAAATGAGGCTATAACTTTTATATTAGATTAATTACGCTTCAAATTAAAAAATTTAAATGTTGTATTTTTAGTATTGTTCATATTAGCTTTTTAGCGCATGTTTTCTTTTATTTGTTTGGTTAATATTCGAAATATTTAATATTCTTTGGTTTTTATAAAAATGGATGAAATTCAGGAAGAAATTGAAATCTTTAACCAAAAAATAACTATACAGGGGTCCTCGATTTGAATATTTTCGATTTGCATTAAAAAATGTCTTACTTTCAAATTTTGAAACTTTTATTTTTTAAATTTAAAATTTAACATTAAAATTTTGAAATTTTTTAAACATTTTTCAATCTTTTAAATAAAATTTTGAATAGTTTTCAACAATTTGTGAATCTTTTTAATAAATCATTTCTCAAATATCAGCATGAGTATCCAAAAAACATAACAAAATTCATCGTCAGATAAGTTTAAACTAAAGATTTGTTTATCTTGCAAAAATAATAGCGAACACTTCAAATAATTAATTGGATCGCGTTATCTTCTTTTAATTACTCAAAATATTTTTATTGTTTATGACACTTTCAATGCTTGTGAAATGTAATCAAAATCCACACTCCCCTAGATTGATAAAAAAAAACTTTGTTTAATTTTTTTTTCGTACAATTCGATAAGATTTGATTTTTTTTTTATTTATCAAAGTCAATTTCTCATGAATTTTGTTGTTATTATTTTTTCCAGGAAAAACTCGAACAAAAGACAAATATCGTGTGGTTTATACTGATCATCAAAGATTGGAACTGGAGAAGGAGTATCACTATACAAGATACATAACTATTCGTAGAAAGACAGAATTATCACAAATTTTATCACTATCAGAAAGACAAGTTAAGATATGGGTAAGAATGTCAGCATTAAAATGCTCGAGTCTATGAATCTAATTTCTATCATTTTCTCATTCAATCAGTTCCAAAACAGACGTGCAAAGGACCGTAAACAAAAGAAGAAGGTTGATTCAGGCATTCCAATCACATCAAGTTCATCCTCCTCAAATTTTTCATCTCTTCTTGATGTCAAGCCTAAACTTGATCCAGCACTTCACTTTCAACATCTACAGATGAATTCTTTAGGCCTTAGATTACGATAACTTATTATCAATTAAATTACAAGAAAAAAAAGTTGCTTTAATTAAATAAGAAATGTTCACAAAAGCCTTTCAACTGTTTTACTGTAACTTCTTTTTTTTATTATTTTTTAAGTCTAGAAAGTTAACAAGCTTGTTAATTCACATAATAGTATTATGGAACTTGACTTTATCATAACAATTTAGTCATTAAGTGCACAAACAATGAAATAAATGAAAATGTACATATATACCACAATAAAGTCTATTTTATTTCCAATTTAACGTCTTCAATATGTCCAATTAAATACGTAAAATGTATACACAAGATGATAAACTGCGAAAACGTGATAAAAATCCGTGGAAGTTGAAAATATTTGCCTTGAAAATATCATCAAGATGTGGTGCTGTCGTCAGTTAAACGAGATTAAATATCACTGGAATTGTCAGAAATTTTTTTGCTCTTCTTTCCACATACTTAGTTGTCAACAAACTCCCATGACAACCATAAAAATTTGTTCACATTTTCTTCCCCTACAGTATTAACATCAGAAGCAAAAAGATTTGAAAGGAAGGAAAAAAAACTTTGCTTGAAGATGTTTTTTGTCTATGAATTCTCTTTTTTGGTTGTCGACAAGCTTGAAATCTTTTAAAGTTTTTATCAATAATCGAGTTCTTTATTTTAAGTTCTTTAGTACAAAATCAATTCCAAATGATTTCTTTTAGGTAAATAAAATTAGGTTTTCTCAAGGTTTTCTTTAAAAAAATAAATAAATAAAGACAAATAAATTCCTAACCTTAGAAAATTCCAAAATGACACATTGTATTGTGTCTTATGTGTAAAAGACCTGACTCATAATTAAGGAATACTGAGGAATACAAATTAAATAATTTATAGCTTATGATAAGGTATCAGCGTCGGCTTTCCTAGGAAATAAGATTCATTTCTTACAGCTATTGATACAGCAGTCCATACTGGTATGACTACATCATATCAACTTTCTAAGTCCTTGGTAAAGAGTGGAATTTTTTTTTTTGAGCTGTAAAATTTTGTCAACACGTGGCGATAATTGGTCGGATAAGAGCCGCTTCAAAAGCTATTTTTGTTCATAAATTATCTCATTCAATTAAATTTTTAACCTGATTATCCTTAAGTATGCGTCTTTCGTTTTATTTCAAATACTTAGCTTGTGCTAAGATAAGTCAGAATAGCTTATAAAGTATGATTGCGTCCTTATATCTGGACACGCAATGCTTACGTGCTTTTAGTGTTAATTGAAATGAATCATTTTAGTTTGTGATAAATTTTCTTGTTCATTTTATTTCTCTAGAAATTTAAATTTTTCAGCATCCTCATTTTTAGAACTAGATGACTTGAAAAATTTAGTAAATTTCAAAGAAATATGAACTTTAAGTCTCACCAAGGAGTCATTCATTTATAACGTCCAATTTTTTGGGGGGAAGGTAGTCTGAGGCTGAGTGACAGTCTTAAACATTATAATTTTTTGTTTGAAGATTTTTTGGATTTTTTGAGGTTAAGAATTTATTTTTATCAGTCAAATACAATGTATGCATTTTGAGAGGTTATGTTTGAGTTAAATTCGAAATTCAAATTTTCAATATTTGCATTTGCGCCAATTTTTTAAATTCCACAATGGTCTGAAATCGAAAAAGTGTTCAAAAACTATATTTTGGTGTAAACTTTAGAGGTCGCAAAGTTTTAGCTGAATTTCTTTATTTTGAAATTGTCAATAGCTTTGTCAGGTCTTAATTATACATCTCTGAAAATATGAGCTTATAATATTAAGGATAAACATGATTTTTCATTAAAATTTTAAAATTGTTTCTCAAAAAATTTTGTGCACAAGCAAATTTGTATGGAAAAATTTTGAAAAACAAGTGAAATTAAAATGCAAATTTCTCGAAATCGGCGTACTTCGGCGTTACCAGAGCATGATTAAAAGGTAAATAAAGACTCAATCTTTCGATTTGTGCTAGTCCCGTGAAGGCCTTTGGAGGCCTTTTTAACTTATGAACGATTAAAGTTTTGAAAATTTTCAAAAATTTAAATGCATTTTCCCTAATGATTAAGCATTTGGCTAATGTTTTATAAGCTGTAACATAAAATTTGAGCATTAATTAACGTATTAACAGCGATTAGAACATATATCAAACACTAGAAAGTGGAAAATTTTTGTAAAACTTTTTCGTGGTGTTTTTGTAGACAAAATTTTCGTGACTTTCATTAATGATTGACAGAGTAAGACAACGATTAGAAGGCTGATATTTTCACAGAAGATGCGTCAGTTTATGTTTTATAATCGTGCATTCAAAAGATCAGGTTTAAAAGACATGACTTTTTTGTATTTTTGAACATTTTTTTCGATTTCAGACCATTGTGAATTCTTCAATTCAATATTATAATGAATAATAAAAAACTTCAGTTTATTGCATAATTTTCAATTTCGAATTTTTTTACGGAAAAATAAGAACTATTAAGTTCGAATTTCGAAAAATAAGATCCTCTTTGCACAAACTGAGATCAATTAAATGCTAAGATCAACGAAATTACCAACACCATACAGAATAGCTTTGACAATATTTACCAGCCACATGTTCAAGCTATTAATCACAACATTATTGCTTAGGTTAGTTGATTTAAATATACCTACAAGTATATAACACGTGATAACAGAGCAAACAAAAAGGCAATTAATACTTGCGATTTCAGAG
This sequence comes from Chironomus striatipennis, assembly GCA_026123125.1. Lineage (NCBI taxonomy): Eukaryota > Metazoa > Arthropoda > Insecta > Diptera > Chironomidae > Chironomus > Chironomus striatipennis. Next base: position 7,893,376 of record CM047392.1, read on the forward strand.
GCAGGTAATTAAAATGTAGGAAAAATGTTAAACAAATTATTCACTTTTAGTGTATTATTTTGTATTCTTTATTTTTTCATATCTTTTTTTCAGCTCAAAAAAATGTTTTTTATCGATTACATTTTGTTTTGTTTGTTGAATATATGCAGAGCATTAGCAAAAAATTGTAATAAATAGAAATCTATTTTCGACAAGTGGATTTTCATTTGATGATGTTTTAATAACAGAATAATTTTATTTTTACTAACTACTAATTTTTCATTAAATTGAAATCTCATACTCAAGTATGAAGGTTGTAGCAGAGTTTGAATGGAAGTTGGAATCAGATTTATTTTAACCTTCAATTTTTTTACAATTTGTAATTTTTTTAAAAAAAGTTTCATTAAATTTCTTGCATCTGACTTCAACTTGCATTTATTAATCTCTGACATGTTTTATTTACTAGCCTAGAGCATATTTTATAATTATTTTTTTATTATACAATTTTTGCTTTTCATTTATTAATCTCGTAAAATAGTTAAATTTACAGTAAATCCTTTTACATTTTAAGCAGCATAGTGTGTGCGCAGTTCTCATTTTGCGACAGAGTTGGGTCCAGTAAAATTAATATATTGGTTGGATAAATGCCATAAATTTAAATTTCAAAATCGTTATTTTTACAATTTTACTCTGTAAATTATTATTTGGGTTTAATGCAATCTAAGAAAATGTTTTATTATGAAAAACACTCTTTTAAGCCATTAACTAATTGACCAAAAAATTTATTCGAAATTTAATTTTGACTCTAAATTAAAACACAATTTTTAAAATAAATTCGAGAGATAATTTTTAATGCTAAAAAAATAAAAGATTTAATTACAAAAATTGTACCTCCAACTCTGTCTAACTTTATGTTACAGAATTTTCAATAATCTTAAATCTAAAAATTTCATCTTAAAGTTCTAAATTTTCTTGCACTAATTTTTTTATTTTATATTTTAAATTTACGCTTATATTTGCATAATTTTTGATTGCACTTAATTTTTGTTTTTTTAATTTTCGTTGTTAAAAAACAAATTTTAAATTTTTTAAGAATTTTTCTTTGATTCTCATCGGAATTATTTTCAAGATTTTCTTAAATCCTTCAAATAAGAATTTTAATCAAAAACTCATTTTGAATACTTTTAAAGTTGGAAACTCTAGCACTCACTTATCAATTGAATTTATAATTTAATTTTATTTAAAAATTCCCAACGGACGGTTTGAGATTTTTTTTCATACTTTAAAGAGGGGTTGTGGTTGATTAAAATTTTCATTATTTTCACTTCCAATTTGAATTTTTGGTTGCATGAAGAAATTCAAGAATTTATTAAGATATGTCAATATGAATCTTAATCAACACCAAACATTTTGATCAACAAAAACGGAATGATCCTTCATAAAATGAAGCATGTCTAACGGAGCAGGAAATTTTGATAATTGAATAAGCTTATTTCGAAGTTTATAAACCTATAAATTAATTTTTTTTAATATCCTTAACGATTTTCGTTTCACATTTAAAATAATATTTAATAAAAGTTCAGAAAATGTTAAATGCAAATTTAAGGAACAACAAAAATTCACACTTAATATTTTCTGACTGTAATAAAACAATAATAATGAACAATAATAATAGAATAATAATAGAACAATAATAATAAAACACAATAATGAATAATAAAATTTAAAAAAATAATTGAATTTATAAAAAACTTCAATTCATCAGCATTGGCGATGGAGATGATTGTGGATGTGATGCTGATGAAGTTGGAGGCATTGGTGGTGGTAAATGTGAGTGTAAATGTGGATGAAGTCCCATTTGTGACATACCCATACCCATTGCACTCATCTGATGTAAATGTTGTAAGTGCAGTGATTGTTCCAATTTTGGTTTCACATCCAATAAACTTGAGAGATTTGAATGTGGATTGGATGAACTATTAACATGGGATTGTGTTAAAATTGTTTGACCATTCATTGAAATTGGAATGCCTGCGTCAATCTTCTTCTTTTGTTTGCGATCTTTTGCACGTCTGTTTTGGAACTGTGGGGAATAAAGTAACAAAATAAGAGAATAATGAGTCAGAAGATTGTTCAGATTTTGTCTTAAAATTTCAATTCCTTACCCATATTTTCACTTGTCGCTCAGACAATCCTAAAGCTTGTGCTAATTCTGCCTTTCTACGTATTGTAATATATCTTGTATAATGGAATTCTTTCTCAAGTTCTAGTCGTTGATGATCTGTGTATACTACTCGGTATTTATCTTTTGTTCTTGTTTTGCCTGCAAAAATAGCAAAAATATAAAAATTTAGTACGTTAAAAAAAAATAAATAAAATTTTCATGCAATAATTTAAAAAGGATTCAATGCTTCATAAAAATAAAGAACAAACCAAAAAAGAAGTAAAAACATACACAAAAAAAATAAAGAATGAAAGGAAATACAGTATTTATACAGCCACAAGTCTCTCAAATTCATAAAATAAATTGTTTACAGAAAACAAACGAAAGAAGAAGGAATTGCATACAAACAAAAATTGTATTTACTTCTAAAAAATAGTTCATTCATCATTGATAAGCGTAGTAAAGTAAAGTCAAATAAATTAACATCCTTAACCCATTCATCATTTAATTTGTAAGAAATGGACAACAAGAAGTGGATGTAAATGAGCATGCGTGATTGTTTGTTTAAGTTTTATGATGAATTTGAGGTTTTAAAATTGTTTAATCAAAATAGACTTTAAAAGAGTTCCTAGATTAGGAAAGTTATTTTGTTTCAGAAAAATCTTATTCAAATTATTGAAATGTATAAAAATTTTCGTCAAATTAAAAATTTTGAATTTTTGCATGGAAAAATTTTGACTATTCAAATAAAATCTGTTCAAATTGAAGACCCATTGTAATATTTGATTTCGAGGTTATAAAAATTAAAAGGATTCAAAAATGATTTTTTTCCATATTGAATGTTGCTAGTTTTTGAATTTAAATGTGCCAAATTCACAAAATTTTTCAATTATTTATTCTCAAATATTGACTAATTTCAAAAAACCGAGCCAAACATACGCTCAACAGAACTATACAAATTTATTGACCAAAAAATTCGAAGCCAACATATGCGAATAATATTAACTTTAGCTTAAAAAAATTCTACCCTCAATGTGTTAATACGCTCTCAATAATAAGGCATATGCGCCATACAATAAATTGCGCAAGTGTCTTCAAAAATAACTGTCACAATCAATAAAAAAACGACAACAAAAAAAAAAAAATGAAATTCTTTTTACACTCGAAAGATAAAGCAATGCTTATCATGCAACAGCGAGACTAAATTGCCAATCTATGGCGACTATCAAAAAAAAAAAAATTTTTTTCATTCACAAAAAAAGAGAGCACAGCGAGAAAATAAAAATAAATTGATAAGGCAGAAAAAAAATTGTTATGATAAGAAAATGTGAGTAAAAGAGAAGGGGAACTACAACAGACATTAGAGGTATATACAAAACAAGATAATAACAACGAAGATGAAAATTGTAATGATAAGGGAGTGAAAATCACTTGAGCCATTACACAATTTTCAGCCTATGAATAAAATTATTAAAAATTGTTCTTTTTATCATCACAAGCCCAATTGACAAGAGACTAGAAAATTATTTGCGGTGAATTATGAAGTGATTTTTGAATATAGAAAAAAATAATCCCATGGGTGTGATTGAGTAAATTAAGCAGTTGATTTGATTTCACAGAATAAAACCCTCTGTTATGAATATTCAGTGATGAAGGAAGACAAAATTGATGAAAAATCAGCATCACCCCTCAATTGTATCAAGAACATAATCCATGTATGTTTTTGAATATGTGAAGCTATTTATCATATAAAATTATATCAAACCTCAATCAGGATGGAATTTGATCATCAATTGTCAATAAGATTCAATTCACAACCCTTTCTCAGTCAAAACAATACAAAAAGTCTCACAAAAGAGCCAATAAAGTATCACAATAACAACCTATAAATAGCAATAAACAGGAGAAAAGTGATGAAGGAAAAAAGAATTCATTGTACTCATAAATTGATGGTGTCAACAGGGAGAAATAAACTGAAACATCATCGCAATTTCTTTCATTGCTTTCGGTACATTTAAAAGAATGAAAAAGAAATTATTGTTATTGTTAATCAGTAGGACATTTCACCACTTTGGGGCCGTTCACTTATTACGTAACGCTCTGAGGGTGGGGGGGGGGGTCGAGAGTTTGTTACGGTCTATTGTTCTCGCACCTGATTCTTTTGTTAAAAACGTTACGGAGGGGGGGGGGGGGGGGTAAAAAACCCGAATTTTTGCGTTACGTAATAAGTGAACGGCCCCTTTCTTCTTCATCTTCTTGCCCAACCATTCTTGTGGCTAGCATTGAGAATGTATTGCAATGAAGAGAAGTATGAAATTGAAGCATGAAGGACATTTTTCATTCCGTTATGTTGTCCACAAAGCAAAAAACCAACAAAAAGTCACAATATTGTTCAGAATCCACAAAAAACGAGAAGCAGAAGTTGAACAACAGAAAAAGTCTCATGGGAAGCGTAACGAATGTTTCAAGTTGCTCAACTTCTTGTTTCAAAATACTGACTGTATCAATGTGTGATGTCTGAAGGGGATTAGATACCAAAACTACATTCTGAGGTCTAGTACTCATCACTCAGCAAATGTAAACAGAAATTAGGTCTGGAAATGCTCGCGGTATCATTAAAAACTCGATATTTAATTCACCATATGAATCGGACTGATAACAAACATGTGAGGAGAAATTTTATGCCGACAAAGACTCAAAAACGATAGTGGAATTAAGAAAAGTTTAATGGATTTAAATTTTATTCAGTCATTCCTCACTCTTTATTTTTATTTTTTTAAAAGTGTCAAAAAATGCTTCACGCGGAAATCAAAAGTCATTTGACTCGGTACGAAATAAAGTTACAGCTTGAATGTGTATGACTGATAACAAGGTATGAATGTATGTCTGTTCTACATACTATTATTGTTGTTTTTATTGCTATTGAATGAGTTTGGATTGATAAGAAACTTTTTTATATCCACATGATGACTCCATCGTACGTACAATGAAAAGGCATAATCTCATAGCAATAAAATTTGTTGGGATTAAGGCGGTGTTTCCCCAATGACATCTCCTAAATTATTCTCAATATTGATTGTGATATTCAAGCAGGAATATTTAAAGTAACAAAGGTCAATGAAATCCTTCAATTAACATCCATTTTAACTCATTTTAAGTTGTTGAGCTGATGTTGAGAACAAGACAGAAGAAATATTACGTAAACAATTAAGACAATAAGAATCCATTGTTTCATAATTAAAATCTTTTCATTATCATGCTTATGCTTGTTGTTATTGTCATTGTTATTATTATTCTTATTATTACAACCAATTCTAGCTTGTTTGTTATTTTTGGACAGACAAGAAATTGGATTTGTTCAGTGCATAGTTTTAATCTCATTAACGAAAGAATGGAAAGAAAAGAAAATTTACATAAAAATCTCATTAAAACAGATGAGAAAAGGTTTTTATGGATTTTGGAAAGCAAAAGCATTTATTGCACCATCTTTAAAACTGAGACATGTAGATGAGATACAGGCCATCAATACATACAACAATCATAAAAGGATCGAAAATGGAGGAGATACAAAAATGAAAAAAGGATCCGTTGGTTCCATAAAAATGAAAAAGAAAATAAAGGCGGTATTCAGCATCAAATTAAGTCATAAAATTTACATTTTTTGCATCGTTTGTTGATGCATTTTTGAAAATATTTTGTCGATTTTGCCTGAATAACTTTTTTTGGTAACGATCGTTGCTTAAGTATACAGAGAAAAAAAAAACATTTCCTTTACTTGATGCCTCATCGTTTTTAATGATTGATGATATGACAAATATATTTGAAATAAGCAGCAGAAGCAGTTTGATAAATTGATGGATATTACTTTTTTAAATGAATTCCACCATTTTGATGAGAGTTTGCTTGCATGGCATTAACAACATAAATTAAGTCTTAATCACGCAATGCCACAAAATAGATTTCAACTCGCTTCTCGTGGTTTTCTTTCATTTCTTCATTTCTTTCTTATTTTCTTGATTTAATGGCGTCGAGGCAATAAAATTGAAATTAAATAAAAATGAAGAAAGAAGTAAGGAATGAGAGAAGTGAGAGAGATGGATGGAAAATGATAATTTATGGATAAAAGAAATGAATGTTGGACGAATGGTCATGAAGAGGTGCAGCAAGCACAAAATATGTTCATCATGGATTGAAATTTAAGTTGCGCAATGAAAATGATCTTGGAAACCCTGCTTGACGCCTTTGTTGTCTGCACGGAACTGGCAGAGCTGAACAATAAAATAAATTTTATGTTGGAACGAACACTCGCTATGGACGTTGCTATAAATTCTTCAAACTTGATGTGAAGGATTTAATGCATTTTAATGAGTTAGACGTGAATTCTTTGGAATTAAGACATAAATTTCGAGACTCATATCAGTTTTCAAATTTATGCTGCAGTAAAGTAAATAATTGGAGAATCAAATAAAAGTTCAAAAGTCATGCAAAAAACGAGAAAAAGTAAATCAAGAACTCAAAGTCAGTGCATTACCATTTATTTCCATTGAAAAATCGTCAAGTGATGGTGCCGAGCAAATGTTGATTAATCCTTAAATATTTTAATTGTGTTAATTAATTTTTGTTCTGTACACATTAAGTGAGCGAGCATTAATGCTACTCATAATAAAAAATAATAGAAATAAGAACGAAAGTGCAAAGTGATAAAAGTAAACTTTCTTGTGGCTGTACATCATAGAGCTGCCACATTTTGTAGTTTCAGTGTTAATTAATGTGAGAATTCTCATTTGAAATGCTGTCTGTGCTTGACAGGCTTGAAAAAGGCCATCAAGAGCCATTTTATGAACCATCAAGAGAAGAAATAAAAACATTTTTATGTCTACATCGTAAATCATGGATGTACATACAACTGGATATGAAGTTACAATAGAATTATTAAGAATGAAATTTTTGTGACTGTATTGAGCTTCATCTTCTTCCTTTTTAAAATGATTTGGCTCCATAAATCTCTTTAGAATCAATAAAATGAGAAAAAAATTGGACAAAGGTGTTTGACGAGAAGATTTTACAGAATTGAGCAGCATGAATTTGATTTTTGACACCAACACATATGAAAGTTTCAAAATAATAACAAAAAAGAACCAGAATTAAAAGATTGAATTGAAATTCTTACCTGGATTTGGTTGACTCTGATATGATGGTTTTTTCATCCATTCATATGGACTTTTGACAGGAGTTGGTCGTGAAGGAATTTGTGGCGATGATGAAGGACCTGAAGCACTTGGTGAACTCATATCACTTCCTGAATGAACAGTCACAGGAGGTGATGGTAAACTTGGAATTGCATCATTCATATGATGATGTTCATTTGATCCATTTTGTGCTGATGCTGCTTGATTTAATGAAAGGAATGCAGCAGCACCAGGACTATTTCCTAATCCTCCACCACTACTGCCTGTTCCAAGAGATCCATTTTGTGGTGATGATGTGTAATTGTCATGTCCCCAATCTGGCGACGGTTGAGGCAACATGTGAGGTGCATAATGATGATACATATGTTGTGGAGGTCCATCTGTGTCGAGAAATTGTGCTGCATTTGGTGGTTGATGATGATAATTTGATGAATACCATGCTGACGGTGATGCAGAATATGGCAAATTGGAACCACTGCTGTGATTCTTTTGATACATCGCAAATGGATGATTATAATAAGACACCATAATTGTAGCTACTAATTCTTAATTAATTTTTGACTTAAAGCACATAAATCACTGCATTAATCTCATCTCAATTTATCAACAAATTCTCTATTGTTATTGTTATTATTTTATTTTTATAAGCACAGAACTAATATTAATTGATTAATCACTTAATGATGATAATTATTTGCGTCAAGTGGATCATAAAATTCCGTTTCTTTCTCACTCATAGAATTAATAAAATTACAATCGCAAATAATAATAAATAATTTTTAAATCAATAGTTTTTTTTCTTTCTGTGTCTCTTCCTTAATGATTCAACCTTTTTTATTTTTTTTTTTTATTTTTTTGGAAACTTTAACTCACGAATAAGTCGTCTTGACTTCACGACGTTAACAATTCAATTGAGCGTAATGTGAGCAGAAAATTTTTCTATTTGGTATTTTTGTGTTGAGCTTTTAATGGGCGGAGCTTAATATTTGAGATAATGCCAACAAATCATGAGAAATCATGAACAAAATGGAACGCCATAATGAAATAATTCTTCTTGTTCTTTTTTTATCCACTTTTTCTGTACATTTTTTTGATATTAGAGTGAGAAATAAAATTCATGATGAAAAGACTTGAATGATGTCTAAAAATACTAAAGTAATAATAATAATAATTAATGTCATGACATGATTCGATTTTAATTATTTTTCTTTTGTCTTCAATTATTATTGTTAACGGAAGCAACAATTAACGCACAATTAGCTTTCAACTAATTCGATCTTTTTGCGGTTAAAGAAATTTTTATCTGATCTGGAAAAGTCATGAAACTTGTAGAAATGCATGCATATTATGGATGTGAAGTATATGAACCATTAGTCAGTCAGTATGGCCACGTACATTAATATCACAAATTATTGATGAAATACAAGAAAGAAAAAGGCAATAAAAAGTTTAATTACTCAAATGCACGAGCAGATTGGCGTAAATTAATATTTTTTTTCCACGTTTGTTTGTCGGCATTAAGCAATAGATTAAAATTAATTGAATTAAAGGAAAGAAAACAAAATTAAACTCAATAACTGATTATAGTCGATATTTGATGATATATCGAATGAGTTTTAATTACAAAAATTTTAGCAATCATCTAGATAGTAACCAGTTTTTTCTGAAAATTGATATGACACGTAACACACGATGGTTGAAACTTATCAAGCTAATAATAGCGAATTTCTTTAGAAATTCGTTGGAATTTTTTTTGTTGTCGACAAAAACCAGCAAAAAAAAGGCAGGAAAATATTTTTTTAATGGTTTATTTTGTACTCAAATAGACATGTGCAATTAAAAGGCGGCTCTTCAACCTCTTTTGAATGATAAGATTGTCATGTTTATTGGCTTTAATAAATTCTTATCAACACTCGTCGCTCGTTATTGCGCTGTTGTAAATTTCTTTTAAAATATTCATTAAACTCTTCTATTTTTTTAAGATTTGATAATGTGAACAACTTTGTAAAGTTTATTGGGGTTCAATCAGATTGAAGACGTAAGATTTATATGGCCTTCTCTAGCTTAAAACTACTCAATAAACTTGACATGAATCATTTGAGGAAATTTGTCAGTTGAGAAAAAAAACCGTTACAAAAAAATTTGAATTTGAATTTGAATTTTTAAAAATGGTCTGAAATCGAAAAAAGTGTTCAAAAACTATATTTTGGTGTAAACTTTAGAGGTCGCAAAGTTTTAGCTGATTTTCTCTATTTTGAAATTGTCAATAGCTTTGTCAGGTCTTAATTATACATCTCTGAAAATATGAGCTTATAATATTAAGGATAAACATGATTTTTCATTAAAAATTTTAAATTGTTTCTCAAAAAATTTTGTGCACAAGCAAATTTGTATGGAAAAATTTTGAAAAATAAGTGAAATTAAAATTCAAATTTCTCGAAATCGGCGTACTTCGGCGTTACCAGAGCATGATTAAAAGGTAAATAAAGACTCAATCTTTCGATTTGTGCTAGTCCCGTGAAGGTCTTTGGAGGCCTTTTTAACTTATGAACGATTAAAGTTTTGAAAATTTTCAAAAATTTAAATGCATTTTCCCTAATGATTAAGCATTTGGCTAATGTTTTATAAGCTGTAACATAAAATTTGAGCATTAATTAACGTATTGACAGTGATTAAAACATATATCAAACATTAGAAAGTGGAAAATTTTTGGAAAACTTTTTCATGGTGTTTTTGTAACCAAATTTTTCGTGACTTTGGTTAATGATTGACAGAGTTAGAGAACGATTAGAAGCTAGATATTTTCACAGGAGATGCGTCAGTTTATGTTTTATAATGCTGCATTCAAAAGATGAGGTTTAAAAGACATGACTTTTTTGTATTTTTGAACATTTTTTTCGATTTCAGACCATTGTGTTTTTTCTACAAGGACAGGGTTGGTGAATTATTTTAAAACACTGAATTTCTTAAGTTTTTGACAAGATTAATGCTTCTTGATCAATTGAAATGTAATTAATTAAGGAAATTGATTTCAAATAATTATGCAAAAGGTATAGAAATCTGTAAACAAGCTCAATATTTTCGTTCAAAAATGTTGGAACCAACCCTGTCAAAAACCCTTGTAAAATTTTAAAAAATCGTAAACAATAAATTTTTATCACCAAAACAGTGAATTTTTAACAGATTAATTAATTAATTAAAGATTTAAGGAGTTAAAAGTGTTGTACAAGATGAATAAGGAAGAAGATGAAGAGATGTGGACAGAAGATGTCGATGGATTTGCTGCTACTGGCGAATTTAGCTTGCAAGCAATTGCAAAGAATTTTTCAAAACAGGATTACATTATGGAACCATCAATTTTCCTTCAATTAAAGAGGTAATAAGTGATATGAATCATAGATACTTAATGATACCAATGTATTTACATCCATTCCACAGATATTTCCAAGCAGGAGGAGAACCAGAGCTTGTTATTGAGCAATTATCACAAAATTATACAGCAACAGCTCAAATGGCAAATTTATTAGCTGATTGGCTTGTAGTCGCTGGAATGGATGGAATTGATGTGCAAGCAATGGTCGAGAATCACCTAAAGGACATGATTTTAAAGATTTTTGATCCAAAGAAAGCCGATACAATTTTCACGGAAGAAGGTGAAACTCCGTCGTGGCTTACAATGTTAATTGAGCATAAAACATGGAGAGATTTAATATATCGATTAGCTGAAGAATATCCTGACTGTTTAATGTTGAATTTTACAATTAAACTAATTTCTGATGCTGGATATCAAAGTGAAATTACATCAATTTCAACTGCTGCACAGCAATTAGAAGTATTCTCTCGTGTCCTGAAAACATCAATTACAAAAATATTATCAAAGAATCCATCGGACGAGGAATGGCATACGGCGATAGAGGAACTAGCAAAAATGGTCTGTTTTGGTCAGCACACTTATATCTACTCTCAAATCTTAGTTCACGTATTAGCACAAGAAACAAAAGGTGGACATAATATGAAACGAATTGCACAAGAAGTTCAACAATATGCTTTAAGAAATGGACTTAATGTAACACCAATAACGATGGCACTTTATGGCAACACACAAATTGAACATCCACAAGCTTGTGAAGCTTTATCATCAATGTTGTCAAGAAATTGCTTAAATCCAGCCGATATTAATGTCCTTTATCGATGCTATTCAAGTACAACACCACCACCACCAATTGATCTCATTCGTAATCCACAATTTCTTGATCTTTTGGTTGATTCACTTTTTAAAGCTGGCGTTAAAATTAATCAGGAACATAAATCAAAATATATCTATTTATTGGCTTATGCATCAAGTGTAAGTGAGACAATGTCGGGTAAAAAAGGTTCAAATAAGCAAAAAGTCATTCATAAAGAAGAATTAAAGCCAACTGTGCAAGCTATTGAGCAAGTTCATTCCATTTGTAATTTAAATAAAGGATCGACAGAATTAATTGCAGAAATTCAAGCACTTTATAACTGCATTAAATTCCCAGTCGTTGGCGTCGGTCTCATTCGATGGATTGAAGCAACAGTAACAGAAGCATCATTCTTTAAATTATGCACTGAATCCACACCCATTCATTTGGCCATACTCGATGAAATTGCAAATGTTCATCCATCATTACACGACTCAATTCTCAAACTCCTTATTCGACTCTTTGAATCGAAACAAGATGAATTGGAAATTTTAGTGCAATTAGAGTTGAGGAAAATGTTGCTTGATCGTATGATTAATTTACTGACTAGAGGATGTGTTATGCCTGTCGTAAAATACATTAAACAATGTTGTGCAAAAGGCGATACAGACGTTTCCTTAATTCGTTACTTTGTAACTGAAGTTTTGGAAACAATCACGCAACCATATTCGCCTGAATTTGTAAGTCTATTTCTGCCTATGGTCGAGAATGAAGACATTACAAATCGCATGAATGACGAGGAAAATGATCCATTTGCTGAGTTTATTGGTAAGTTACTTTTTATTATACATTCACAAAAGACTAACAAAAACATAAATTTATGGCTATAATACTTACTTTTATGCTCCTTTTTTTTTCTTTCTTTACATTCTTTACAGTACAAGCGAGAGCCAATATGTTTAGCAATTAAGTTTCTGTAACATAACAAAAAAGTAAAATAAAATGTAAAAGTGAGATGGAAGAAAGCTTTTGACGACAGAAAATAAAATGGGTGGAGCTTAAGATGAATCCATAGCAAGTAACTTTTTGTGCTTTTTCTCTCTCTTTTTTTTGTGTTTCGTCTACAAATAAAAATGAATAACTTTTTTTTCAATAAGAACTTCTTTACAACTTAATTATGTTTAATTTTTTACAGTAGAAAATATTTTTGTTGCGATAATTTATGAGAAAATTGGCAGCGATTATTAATTTATGGAGAATTTAAGAAAATTTTTTGACTGAATTGCAGCCATTTTTATTATTTTATCAATCAAATAAAAAGAGGTTTTTTATAGTGTGTTGATTTTTTTCTGCATTATAAATTCTATTAGAACCTCTAATGGTAATTTTTCAAAAATTCTAAGTTTTTTAAAAATATAAATCAAGCCACAAATCAGTGGAAAGTCATCAACAAAACTAATCAAACAGTTGAAAATATAAATCAAACTACAAATCAGTGGAAGGTCATCAACAAAACAGTAACAATTTGAAGAAAACTCAAAAATTGATTAATTTTTTTTTTGAAATTCAACTATATTTTGAGATAAAGCATAGATGGGCGTTTCCACAGATTGGTGGAGTTTTGTAAAAAGCACTTTTTCGATCCTTGTTATTTAGAAAATTCATCATTTGAAAAAAATCCATTTAGAATTGTTAAATCATTATGTTTACCAAATTTACATGTTAATTATGCGTTAAACTGGTGTAAACTATATTAAGATAGCAGGAATTGCTTCTGATTAAAGCAAAATTTGCTTTTATAAACATTGATTTTTTCATGGATTAGGTAAGAAGCGCTTTTGCGTCGCCCTATTTCAATGATAGCATATTAATATGTCATTTTTCTTTTTAATGACTTCATTTTAAACAGATTTAAGTATACACGATTAAAAAGGAAAGTGAAATGTGCGTGAAAACAATAATACGTAATTGTCTGGATGTTTTGAAAGTGGAAATTTTTTGAATAAAAGTTTACAATTCCACATTTTGAAATAGGGCGACGCTTAGAAAAAGCCAAATATTTTGTTAATTAAGGCATGTAGGAATAAGATAAAAGGACATAAATGGAGAATTCATCGTCGTTCATAATCTTAGTTGGTTATTTAATTGTCTAGATAGTTTAATTAAGAGAAAATTTGCTTCAAAGACAAAATTTTTACAAAATTCTATCCGTGGAAACGCCCAGATGTGATAAATGCATCATTATTAAGGTGAGAACCGTACAATTCCGTGATAATTTGTAAGGTTTTGTTAGAATTTGTAAGGTTTTTCTGGGTTTTTCAGAATTGTAAGATAAAACTACAAATTCTAACAAAACCTTACAAATTATCAAGCAATTGTACGGTTTTTACCTAAATTATATAATATATTTCAAAATAAAAATTTGGTTTATCGAATGATTCTAAAAAGTTGATTTTCAATGAATCAGATTAAGTTATTAAGTTAGAAAATAAGAATAAACTAATTACATAGATAATAAGAAAATCATCCAAGTATTACGCATGTTTCTATGGGTTTCTATATTATTAATCTAATTTTCTTTAATCAAATTTATTAAAATTCTTTCATTTGTAAAAATTGAAGAAATTTATAAATAGCTGAAAATATTTCATGATTGAACTTATAATCGAATTCAGCAAAGATACCGAAATTCATTAAATCTAAAAATAAATTCTCAATTAGAGTTTACAATTTTAATGAATTTATAGACCAGCAATCAAAAAGTTCGTTAAATTTACAAATGCTTTGTTTGTTGATCTTCAATTTCGGCATTTTCACTTTCAATCTTCTAGTTCCATTTTACCTGCTACCTAAACTGTATGCAAAAAAATTTATCATAATTGCATCTTTAAATGGTTTTCCCGATGCATAAAATATGCTATAGAGGTAATAGACACAAAAAAATTGCTGCTTCTGCCCCAAAAAAATAACAACGACGAGATCCATAAAACAATTTCGGCTTCCTTTGTGACTCAATCGAGTATAAGAATAACATAAATTAACAAAATAAATAAATAGAAAAATGGAGAAGGAGAAAATTTTACAGTTATTGATGAAATTTGCAAATTTGTTTGTCCTTTTGTCATCCATAAAACATGCACGACTGTGTTTTTATTGGGTGACAATTAAGAACAAAAAAAAAATCCCTAAACGCCCACAAAACTATACATAGAAGATAAAAGAGAGGACAAAGGACCTAACATAAAAAATTTTAATTAGGTACATAAAAGTGAAACAAACTACCTGAAAGTGGACGTGATTTTAACGGAAAAAACTCCTTCTAATCGTCGGTAATAAAATTTAATTAAGTATCATCGGCAAAAGCTTATTTTTTTGACGGTATTTGAGTTTTTGAAATGTCAATTCTTAAGATTAGCTTGAGAATACATAATTAAGTCGTAAATAAAAATGTTTTGGAATTATTCAGAAGATTAACATTTAAAAGGTCGAAATTAAGAATCGAATTCTTGAAGAGAATATTTTATGAAAAATTTGAAAAAAATTTTGATTTTTAGATTTTGAATTTTCAGAAATTTGTTTCTAATTAGGCATTTAAATTTTCAAAAAAACAGGCAAAAACAAATATTAAGTAAATCTTGTAAACCAAACTAATTTGGAATTAAATCCTAACATATTCATTAACAAACATACATAAAATTAGGCTTTCTTGAAATCCCGGTTTTGGAAAATTTCCGGGACCGGGACCAAAATTAAAACTTAAATACCTTGAGCATTAATGAAAGATTTTCAATTTTTTTGTGTTTAAATGATTATAATCTTAATGCCAAACAAATTAAATTTAAATTTTTTTTCAAAAAACTTAAATCGTTCACAATACAATAGTTTTAATTTTTTGATTTTGGTCCCGAAAAACCCGGGACCGGGAAATCGAGAAAGCCTACATAAAATAAATGAATTATTCACAAAAACTCATCAAAATTCACAAAATTTCAATAATTAAAATACCATTTTCATCAAATCGTTCCAATGATTAAGTCACAAATAAAATTCTTTATTCAAAAATGAGGATTTACGTATTTCGTGTTAATTTAACAAACTCTTATTCATCCATAAGATTTTCAATCAACAAAAGTATTTCAATAAATTAAATATACAGCCTTTTCTGTAATTCCAAAGAGGAAAATATCCATCAAAAGCAAGCACAGCGAGCCTTCTTTTGTATCTGAAATTTTAATCTTCTCACAGCTCGAAGAAAAAATTCGAATGGAATGAAGAAGAAATAAAATTTCCATAATTTACAATCGAAATCCATTTGATGGTCGAGTCATGCTTGATTTTGTGCCTCGACATTTTTTATTGCCTTCATTTTCGACTCCTCCATCTCGTTTCTTTGGCGTGGATCTTAATTAAAGCTTCTTTTGTTCCCATCATCATCAGCGTTGTTATCGTCCATCGTCATGCACAGCATTTTTTTTGGAATAACTGACTGACTAACTAATGAACATGAGAGAGAGAAAATGTTAAAGGAATGGCAAGAAGCAATAAAAGTGCTTTTCATTTTAATTAAAATAAATTTATGAAAATGTATGTTTGTGGACATATCACGGAAGAGCACGAAAGTAAAACCATCTGCTTAGTTTTAATGGCAATGGCACTGGCATTAATTTACAGGCAATTCGGGATGATTGTTATCGTAACTTTAACTAAATTAATGAATCCCGTCGTGACTGTTTGTTGGCGTGAATAGAAATGAAAATGGACATACAAAAGAAACTTTACAGCACGGAAGGGATGTATGGACGGCTTCTTTATGTTCTTTACTTCTCCTTCCTGAAATTCACTGAAATTTTATCAGATTAGTGCTAAAATATGTGAATGGAAGGTGCAAAGTTTTATGACTTCGTGAATTCGCATGAACAGCTTACAAAGACCTTCCATACTGATTTTCTTGGCATTTAGGTATTGTAGCATTAATTTAGAGCTGAAATAAAATTTCTTAGAAATTCCTTTCAACTTTTCCGACTGCTTTTAACATTCTTTCGTGCTTCCGAATTTCCAACATAATTTTTTATTTTTACAGCATGTAGTCGCGAGGAATAAACAAGAAACAAGAGAAAAAAGGAAGCAAGAAGTTTTAAAACGGCTCAAATTACACGCAAAAAGTAAATAGACGAAATCAAATGATAAACTTTTCAATCTGGATGTTGTTAAAATAATCATCATCATAATCTTTTATGAACTTCTCATCTTGCTTTGCTCATCTAAAAGAGACTCGCTGAAGTCGAGTCTATTAATATAGAGAGTATAGAGAGTGATGAAACAACCATAATATTTTATTATTATTATTGTTGTATGTCAATATAAAAGTAAATTCATAAAAATCTTTTTTTTGACTGTAATTTTCATATTACTTCTTCACTCTTTATATCTTCCTGCCTGCCTCACTAACTGCCTTCCTAACACAAAATTTTTATATTTGTTTTGATCAATATTCATTAATGACACTAATTTGGATGTCAATTAGAGTAATATAAAATATAAACAGTCTTTTTAATCATTTTACAGTCTGATCTTATAGAAATCATAACTTTGTGGCTTTTGTCGACGATTTATGAACCATACACAGGAACAGATGTGAATAAAATGTTTAAATAACAATAAAAAATGGATCATAAGTCACCGCTGTTTACTTTATTGAAATGCATTTCTTGTTTAGAGACGAGGGTTTGAGAATTTGTTGCTGTAATTAATTGACATATTCTAAATTGATGGATCTAGTTCTAAAGTTAGTAATGTCTTCTTCAAATTAGAAAAGCTATAAATTATAAATTCAAGAATTTTTAGATCAAAAAAGATTCCAAGAGTCAAAATAGAAATGGAAATGGAAACAAGCAACGTGAAATGAAGCACATTTGATGATATTTTGTCTGTGGATGACGATGATAAGCAAATGCCATAAAAGCTTTTTTTGATAAATGTTTTATTTAAGTTTGTTTCACGAATCTAAGCAAACATCAAACGAAATATTATTTTACTCTTGTGCCTGAGCTTGTTAAATAGTGAAAAATATATTGTTAATGTTTGAGGTACGAAAACAAACCTACATGTGACATTTGACGTCGCTTTAATTTAATTGAAGTTAAAACCTGGTAAATACTGTAACTAGTTGAGAATTTAATTGCTTCAAGGTCATGATTTATTTAATAAAGGTGTGAATAACTCAACCAGCTACATATACACTAAGAGTAATGCAACCAATGTGTATCTGTGCTGGTACAACCCGCATCAGGTAAAACTTTGAAATAACAGCTAAAACGTAATAACCTTTGTAGAAAAATTTGTAAACAGAACAATTTAAAAACTTCAAACAATAATTAGGAACGAAACAAAGCAAAAATTACCTTAATGACTCACTAATCTATAATTTTCACAAAGTAATTAGCATCAAAAAGCTGTATTTTTTAATAAAACTTGAAATAATTTTTATTGATCAATCAATCTATATTGTAAAGAAATAAACATTTTTTTAATCGCCATAACATGAGAATGATGTGACGACGACAGTAGGATTAAATTAAGTACAAAAATCAAAGCAATAGATGTTTTTTTATATCTTTTTTCATCTTCATTCAGTTTCATTAAAATATAATTATTTATTACAATATGATAATAAAGTTGTTGGTTGTTGCAAGAGATGCTGAATTTCATGAGAAATTGAAGAATATTGAATGAAAAAATGACAGAAAATTCAATATCTTAAATGCAATTGAAGTCAACTTCAAGTCATTCGATGCTAACTTCAAGAAATAGAAAAATTTGTTTACAAATCATTTTCATTAATTTTCTTGTTAAAGTCTGTTTTGAGCAATGAAAATGTTTAAATTAATAAGTAGTATACCAAAAGAGACATTACACATCAATCTAACAGCACAAAACGTGCCAAAACAATAATTATTAAGTAATTCAATTAAACTAACCTAAAAAGATCGAATGAAGCATTTCCCAACATCCTTCAAATTTCATGAAAGCATCAACACCTCAAAGTTAGTAAAAATTTTGATAATTTGTTAAATGTCTTTTTATACAAAAGAAAAAATTAAATTATTTAATGGAAATCAAATAAAAATTGATAATATATCGCTTTGCTGAATAAAATTAAATTAATTTATATATCCTTCATCATTCTATATCATTAGACGTATATAATTAATTATAAGGGACAGATTAATAACTGAATAGAGGAAAAAAAACATAATTAAATAATAAATTTATCTTCTCATTATTTTTTTTACTCTTTTTTTTGTGAAGCGCAGCAACAAATAAAGAAGGCTTCCATTATCTAAACACAGAATTATTACATCATCATTTATATTATCTCATCTAAATCTCTATACCGTAGTCATAAGCCGACATTAAACATCTGGAAAATTGCTTACTTCAGCTTGCTCCAAAATAGGATTGCCATTACACACAAATGAAATTCTCAATTTCATTCTAAGGACGGCCTGTGAACGAGAAGAAAATGAACAAAGGTAAATATCAGTATTGAATGAAGAAATTATGTCATTTTATAAATGAAACCCTCATTTGTTGGCAGAATGTTCACTTTTTCATCACAATAAAAAAGGGTACTGTGTAAATATTAGATAAGGATGTTTTGTGAAAATAGTGCTCGTATCTTTGCTTTATAATGAAAAGTTTTTCATGCATCAGCAGATTTTCTGCCTTTTAATAAAGTTAGTAAAACTTTTATGTATAAATTTGCTTTAAAATTGTTATGACTTGTTCAATTTTGGGGTTTTAACAGATTTGAATACTATGATTTGAAATTTTATTATTGGAATTAATTCAGTCGGTTATTGTTCTTAAAAACCTTAATTTTGTATAGAATTGGTAATTAATTTAGGTGCTATACTAAATCAGAGTGGCACGTGCAGGCGAAAATCGTACAAATTCGTTGTTGTCTATTATATTTATTATGGTTCATCAGCTAAAGCTATTACAAAACTGGCTCCATCGGTGTCCGAAGTTGCACTGTTCCTTTATTATGTTCTGTGATATTCCAAAAATGTACTTATTTCTCAATGCTCTGTAGTATTTCAAATTGATCTTCAATAGTCGATGATCCTGATCTATTTATTGTCTTAATGTTGATCAATTGTTGTATAAAATTCCAAATAGTTACAAATCCATGTTGTCGAGGTTAAGTTTGATGCAATTTCAATTTCTTTCAAAATTTACTATTAAATCGCGACTTTTTTAAGTTCTCTCCATAGTCTGTTTGTTCCTTAATGCCTTGCGTTAACTTCTATCCGATTTTTAACTAATTCCTACGCGTAATTAATATAAATTTGAAGAATTTCATAATTCCACAATCTCGTTGGTCAGAGGTTTGGAGAGAACTCCGCCATACAACAGCTTTTTATTAAAAATTTATAGGGTTTTAGAACTTCAAGTATAATGAAGAAAAATCAACTTTTTCTTCTTAAAATTTGTATTAAATAATTGAATAAAATCAATTATTGACTTTAATCAAGCAATTAAAAGTCATAACCATATTCAGTAATTATCACAATAAAGCGCATATAATCTGGTATAAAAATTTTCAAAATAAATAAATTCCCAGAAACTCTCTTTTGAATTTGATCATGTCATTAAGAAAATTTACTGATACCAAATTTCGCAGAACCATTAATTACCAAAAATCCCCAATCAATTTTATATGCCAAATTAAAAAAAATACTTACACTTGGCGAATTGCTTTTCACGCGCATTTCTTGTGAAACAATTCCTCCTGGCAATAATACGGAGCCCGTTGGTGACATCATTTGAAGCTGAAAACTTTTAGGAACTGCAGCCTGCAATAATACACAAAATTTGAATAGAATTGTTAATTATCATTGCTTGTTGAAATTTTTATGCAGGCACAATCAACAATATTGTTGCATTGACCCGAAAATAATTTGAATAAGCTTGCTTTACCTGAAATAAATACTGTTCTAACGTATCTAATGAGTTATTAGTCGTCGTCATAATAACTTCAACATAATCACTTTTCCTTGTTGTTGCAAACGTAATAAGTAGATCATTTTTATCAAAAGCGGTCGTAATTTTTGCGCTAGTTTGTGTTGTTGGCGTAGACAGGAAATCTAATCCTAAATCACCATAATTTCCTGTTTGTGCACTTTCACTGCCATTCATGCTAAATAAATTTTCCGATATTTTTGTGTTCTCATTATCATCTAAAATCGACATTGTTACAGGTGATGTGATGATATTATTATTATTGTTATTATTATTCATAATTGGCATTGGTGGTGCACTCATGTCAAGATCACCAAGAAGATCTAAAAGATTACTAGCTGGAACTGCCGTTGTTGTTATTGATGTTTGTATTGGCGGTGATATTATGTCATCTCCATTTCCTAATAAATCCAAAAGTGTATCTGTATTCGATTTTACATTGTTATTTATTGTTTTCTCAGCTGTTATTCTTGGCAATTCCTCCTCCATTATATCGCCATTTGAATTGGTTCCATTGATTTTATTGATCGTCATTGCTGGCATTTTCTCTAATAATGATTCTCTCAAATGATTATATTGACCAAATAACTGTGTAAATTCTACTCCACGTTGCTGTAAATCGATATTTAAGTGTGATCCAAATGTTTCTATAATCTCTTTGATATCACTAGAAAAAAGAAATTGAATTTTAATTCATTTTTAGTTGATCTTAATAATGATTAATTTGACTTACTTTTGTCCGCTTTTCAAACGTGTACTCAGCTTTGCTAACGATACTAGAGCGTACTGTTTACTCACAGTATTTACCTGATTTGACCATAACAATTTGCTATACAGTTCAATTATGGCTGACTCATCTGGTTTCTCGCCAACAACTAGATTTGAAAATAATTAGAGGATTTTGATTAGAATTATTATTTTATAGGAATTTGTCCAAGACACAATTGAATATCAAATCAAAGGCACGGTTTTGTTAAAAAATTTTAACGAATTTATAAAATTAAAATTTTTAACGAATTTGTAAAATTTAAATTTACTAACGAACTTGTAAAATTTAAATTTTCTAACGAATTTATAAAATTAAAATTTTTAACGAATTTGTAAAATTTAATTTTTTTAACGAATTTGTAAAATTTAAATTTATTAATGAATTTGTAAAATTTAAATTTATTAACGAATTTGTAAAATTTAAATTTTCTAACGAATTTTGTAAAATTTAAATTTTTAACGAATTTTGTAAAATTTAAATTTTTTGATGGAATTTAAAAATTTGAAAAAGTCTTGTTAAAAAAATCATAAATTAACGACTAAATTACTCACATTCCAGCTCAGAATTATACAACATTTGATCTCCACTTTCACCAATACACCAAACAGCAACTTGCGTCAACGGCTGATTGTCGAGCGTGTCTTGAATTGCTTCCCAAAATTTCACCGCAATATAAGCTTGCTCATTAGACGGACTACTCGAAATCATTTGTATTGTTGAGGACGTAACATCATCACGTACATAATTTCCAGCAGCTATTAAAATACTCAACAATGTATCTAAATGCCAACGAATTGTTGGAGCATAACGTTCAGCTGACAGCACCATACTTGAACTACATTGAGCTTTAAATTCCGGATCAGCTTTTTCTAAAAATATTAAAAGTTCTTTTGCCATTGCTCTTATATTTTGAGCATTCACCAATGCAAATGATAATTCCATTGCACGTTTTCGTATGGTGACATCTGGATCTTTTAAGCACTCAAGTATTGTGCTTCTATGACGCTGCACAGCTGATATATCAACATTAACTGTCTTCAATAATGTATGTAATGCGATATATCGAATATTTTTATCATTATTAAGCAAAAATCTTCCGAGAATGTTGACAGCCAGAACACGTAATCCACCCTCTGATTTTATATCCATAATTGTCAGAACCGTTTCATATAGAATTGTATTTCCAACATTTTTACTCGTCTCCGTATTTGTTGCGACCTGTGCCAAAATGTCATTCATTGCTTCCGATGACTCTGAATCATTTCGTCCAAGAATTCTCAAAAGTCGTAAAATTTTTACTTGTAAAAATGGATCTGATACACCACTCACATCATGTTCCGGTGAATATCCAGCAAGAATTAGATTCTTTAAGATTCGCACTAAATTTGGTACAATCTGTAATGAAATGGAAATAATTTAAAAGTCAGTCAATAAAGCACTTGTGTTTGTTGTTTGTGATTATCAAGAACCACTTAACTACCGTACATAATCATATCTATATCCATCAAAATATTGTTTTTTTTTATATATATTTTTTCTCTGTCATGTCATAAAATGACATTTAAAAAAACAGAATGAACATCAACTTTATATCATGCATTAATAAAGATGAAAAATAAATGCTGTTGACATAAAAATCAAGAGAATCTTGTGCGAAAAGAAAAAGCAACAGATTATTTATAATAAAATAAGAAGAGAGATAGAGCAGGATTCTGATTGAAAAATAAGTAGATTTTTTTTGTCATATGCATAGAGTTAGTATACAGAATGAACAGTTAAATGCATATAAGAAACAAAAAAGCCAAGTAGGAAAAATTAATTAATTAAACATTAACTTTTGTCATACCTCTTTTTCATTTCCATCCTGCAAATTTTTTTATTCATTTTTTTTTTTTTTATTTTTAATAATGAGAAAGTGAGCGAGTAAGAAAGAGAAAGATGGGGAATAACAAATTGATTATCGGAAATGAAAATAAACGACAATGAAGGATCACGGCATTGAATTAGAGGAAATGAAGGAACACATAATTTTTTGAAGGATTTCTTTTTTTTTTTTATACTTTTACACGAATTAAAATTTTAAAATTTAGTTAGAGACTAGCCATCTTAAGAATTGCAAGAATTCATAGAATCTTTTTTTCAAAATTTCTATTTTTTAAATTTATGTTAAAATAACGGCTTTTTAAAATTTAAAAAATATCGATCAGTTTTTTTTTTGAAATTTTCAAAATTAAAAATTAAAATACCTAATAACGGTCAAAAAATATATTCGAAATTTTTCAAAAATTCAAAATAACGATGAAAAAAATATTTGAAATTTTTCAAAAACTAAAAAGTCTTAAAAAAATAACGGTCAAAAAATATTCAAAAATGAAATTTAAAAAAATATCTAACTGTCATTTTCGTCAAACTGACAATCATTGCAAATTATATAAAAATCTTAACTGTCACCATATAAATGCTATAAAAAATGGAATGAAAGGGTTAAAATCATGTCAATCAACCTAACTCATTTCCCATCAGATTTTTAATGCCTTAAAAAACTTCAATTCAAGCCTTTCTGACTGAACAAATATGTATCAACTCTAAATTGCTAATTATGTTGACATTAGAGCTTCCAGTTCTTTATAAAAAGAATGTCAAGTCTTAAAACCCTTAATCTCATTAAACATCTACGGCACTTGTAGTCGCAATTAATTCTCGAGGTATTAATTATTCAATTGCTAGTCTTAAAAGTTTTTAAACATACTCTATGAGTCATGCATTAACTCAGGCAAATAAGATGCGTTCTAGTCATCAATCTAAGATGACATTTTATCACTAATTCTTTTCGTTCCTCTATAAAGTTTCTCATTAATTATAAATATATATTTTTTTTCATCATCTAATTATTCAAACAAGCCAATCTAATTTGCATTTAAAGAATAAGAAGAACTAAAGTGATGGAGATAAAAAAAAATGAAACTTTTTCTCACCTTTTTGAAGTGATTGAGTGTGTCAGGGCTGTTTTCACACATTTCTGTTATAAGGGTTACACCAGTAATTAAAATTCCTAAAATGAAAAAAGGATTAAGAAATTTTAACTTTTTTTTATAATTAAATTAAAATTTAAATATTTTCTCCTTCTTACCATGATTCTTCTCATTCAGTAGTGATCGTGTTGCGGGTAAGAATATTTCCATCAATTCAGGCACACGACGAATGATACGAAAAGCACACAGTACTGCTTTCTTCCTGATATAAGCATTTGGCGATTTCATCAATTTTTCTATCTCACCAGCTAAATCTCGAGCCATCTCAGGCGAGGCAATTGCACCGAGTGTACAAAGTGCTAAGCCAACAACAAATTGAGTTGGACTATTTAGGTCACTGGAATGTCAAGAAAAAAAAAAAAAATAATGTTTTTGTTTTTAAATTAAATATCTGATTTTGATTGATGATATATGAATGTCGTGGGTGGATGTGGAATATAGAATTATTATTTTTTATTGCTAAAGGTCGAAGTTGATTGAAATTATTATATTTTTTTTTTGACTGATTGACGCGATGATGATTTTTGATAGAATCTTATTTTGAAGCTGTACAAATGTTTATTTCATTGAATTTGTAAGGTTCTGATTCTAGAACTGTTGTAGGGTTCTGAGAATTTATGTTGAGCTGTTGTAAGGTTTTGATATTGAAAATAAAGCTATTGTGATGGTTAAAAAATAATTTTAAAACCTCACAACAGTTTTAATTATCTAAATCCATACAACAGCAATTTTTAAACATTTGTAGAGCTTCAACTCAAAAAATTCATCACGTGTGAAAAGTGAAAAACAAAACAGGATTGTATCAGAGTTGCAAACAGATATCTCGTACGCAGATAAAAACGGTACAATTCCTTGATAATTTGTAAGGTTTTATTTGTTAGAATTTGTAAGGTTTTATTTGACAAAACCTTACAAATTATCAAGGAATTGTACGGTTTTCATCTGTGTACAGATATCCGTTTGCAACTCTGGATTGTATACAAGTGAGAACCGTTCAATTCCTTCATAATTTGTAAGGTTTTCTTATAAAACCATATAAATTCTAACAAAACCCTTCAAATTATCTAGGAATTGTACGGTTCTTATCTGTAAACAGATATCTGTATGCTACTCTGCTTCTGAATAATAAAGCCATAAAACCTCAAAAACTGCAACAAATACATACTTTTTCAAGCAATTTGTGATGAGCAAATGAACATCCTGACGTTCATCCAACAACAACATTGCTCCTAAATATCCAATACGTTTGTCGGTAAATTTGGGACTTGCAATTAGTTTTAGACATTCCAATTGTCCAAAATGAGCTGGATATCCGAGCATGTGTATGTAGAATAATTTTGCAATATTTCTGCATCTCCACACCGAGTCCTCCTCACGAAATGTTGAACGAATATAGGCACATTCTCTATTAACTACTGCACGCTCCTCAGCTTGTGTTTTTGCCGCACGAATTTGTCGAATAAGATCTCTGAGACGTGTCGGTGTAGGCATTCGCACTAAAATAAAGGCAACAACAATAGCAAATGGAAAAAAAGAGAAGAAAAAAAAAATGGAAAATATGTTAGTATGAATTTAACGTGGACAGCACAAAATAAAAGTAAAATTGCATCCTTAGAAATTTTAAGGATTAAATTCCAATGCATACAGGAAAAAAATAAAAGCGAATAAAAAAATAAAATGGAAACGCATTTGTTACTTATACCCCTTTCGATAGTTTCATTGATCGCTTGTCGTATTGTGGCCATATTGAGGCCAGGATTAAATCTGCAATGAGAATTTTATTGTTGTTCATGCGATTAGTCTACAATTTGAGTATTTAAAAAAAATAAAAATTTTATTTTTGAATCATCACACTTGATAATATTGGATAATATTCATGCTTTTGTTTGCATTGTAACTTAACACCTTACTTTGGTTTCTTTCTAATTTTTATGTGCTTGAGAAACATGACTTGACTAGATGTTTATTGTTGACGAGCAAATAATGAAATAAAATAGAAATGAAATATTGATAAATTTTATAATGTACAATAGAAATTCAGAACAAGGATCATCGAATATTTCACGAAAATCCTTCGATGCTCTCAAGCTATTTTTTTTTATTTTATAAGTTTATTTGAGTGAAGCACGGACTTTTTTTTCACTCCACCTACATAATTTATTCCACGATGTAAATTCTAACATTCTATTCAGTCAGTCTTAATAAGCTATTCAAGTGCAATGATTCATTGATAAAGTGTTACACGTTAATTAAAGATTATAAAAAAAAAAAATCATTAAATCAAGCTGGTTAAGGTAGTTATGAAACGATTAATTACCCACTATCTGCATTCATACTCTTTTTATATTTTTGCTATGTTACTTGAACACGAAATTGTGTGTGTACGAGAATATAATTTAAATAAAAAAAAACTTTTTCCTTTTTATAATATTAATCTACAGAAGAAGGATTATAAAGCACAGTGAAACGTATGTGAGTTGTCACGAAGGAAGCGACAGCGAGGAAAAAAATTCTCAATTAATCGAGTTAACAACAACAATAGAAATAATGAATGAATGAATGTGTCACACGTCTTCTTTTTCCTCTCTTTTTTTCTGCCTAAAATTTTTCTTTCTTCCTCTATATTGCTATACTTGCTGTATATAAAAAAAAAAGATCCAGCAAATGTTTTAATTTCTTCTTTTAATTCACCCAGCTATGCAGGTCTTTTTTGGAATGTATAGATATTAAAATATGTCGCTTTATGCAGTCATACGCTCTCTTGTCAGGCTGTATATCATCGGAATGAATAATTAATAATTTAAAATAATCTTTAAGAAATTAACTGGATCACTGTAGAAATTTCATATAATTTAATATTAAGATTACTGCCAACATTTCCTGATAGATTTATAAATTGATTAGCACTGTCTATTGTTGCGGAATAATGATGATTGATAACAGGAAAACTTGTGTTTTGTACACTTTTTTTTTTAGTAGAAAAAAAAATTGATGATAATACAAAAAGCAACGAAAAAAAATTGATTATATCAGATTTTCACAAAATTTCAAGCAAAACGTATGTCTTTTAAATGCACTATATCAGACCAGTGATACTGATTACTCGATTGATGGAATTATCTTCTTTTTAACACTAAATTTTCTTTTGATTTTTCACTTTTTTTTGCAAATCTTATGTAGTGACTTATTTCTGAAATATTTGGAAATTTTGTTTCTTTAAAAAAAATTTCTAGCACATTTATAAATTCTATATGCTTGCAGTTACACATTTTGTCTATTGTCTCTAATATTGAGCCTAGAAATTAGCTAATTAATTGTTAAAAATTAAGTTTTAAAATATCAACGGTTTTGTAAAATTTAAAAATTAAACTTAACGAAAAATTATCAACTGTCATTTTTAATTTAAATTTTTGACGAAACTTTTAACGAAGATTGAAGGAAAACTTTGAAATTGAAATTATAACGTAAAATTTTTTTCTCTAAAGCAAAAAAAATCAGAATGATAAGCAACCATTGATCAAAAAGAAACTTAATTGTGCAATTAAAAATTATGCGCTACAGTCAATATCAATAAAGATTCAATATCTTTTCAACTTAATTCTGTAATTTTCTCTTCTTTAATTTTTACGTATATTTCAATCATCTCGGTAAGAATTGATGCATCTCGGATTATTAGTTTGAATTTCAAAAAACCGTTACGAATATTTTTAATTTCATCAATTTTTTAACATTTAATCACAATATCCTTGATACAGTTAATTGAACCAATTTAAGCCAACATTATAAAATTAATTTTTTCTGTCTTTTTAATTTTTCAATGACACAATTTTTTTTTCAAATAAATTTTTCAACAATTAACTGCAGCATGTTGGTTGGCAATTTTTACTGACTAGTCACTAAGATTCTTATCCATTATTCAACTTGACATTTTTATACTCTAAAATTTCAATAAAATTTAATCTAATGAAATTTTTCACACACGCATTAAGCCACTGACTCATTTATGGCACTGATCTGATTTGCACAGAAAAAAAATTATCTTACAAATAATTACAATCATTTTGCTACTTCAGATTAATCAAGCACTTAGTCACTACAGCTTTTAAGGAAAAATTCCAAAAATTACCTCCTGTTGTGTTCAATAGGTAGTATCCCCCATTCGTTTTCATAGTACGGATACATTTCACGAATAAATAATTTTGAAAAAAAATTAGAAGATCTACGAATATCTTCCGTTGTTGCGAACAAACTAGACTACCCAAATAAAGTTAATAAAAAGACATACAACAAACACTCATTTTTAATGTTGTTATCTAATTTTTCATGAGAAATTAAGTACATGTGTGTATATCTTACACAGTTCCAACACATAGGTGAATGGGAAAATATATATGAGGGCACTGATAAGAGCTTGTGAAGTAGTTGTAATTATTTTTCTTTCTCCTTATCATTTTCTACGTGAATTTCACAGAGAAAACGTACACTTTAAGTACAAAGCGTGTGCATGCGATTAAAAATTAATGAGAATAAAAAGAGTAGAGAAAGTGCCAATGTCAATATTTAATTTGCCGGATGATAAACAAAACAACATCTGCTTGACATTTTCTACGCAATATTTGTGAAAAAACAGGATTTCCCCGGTGTATGTAGCCGGTAATTCGTGACATTGTTTATTCTCATTCGTAAGTTTATCGTCACTTGCGAAAGAGCTCGAAATGCAGTCGAAAGGAAGCGAAAATGTCCCGAAATATCACGAAATGATGATCAGTGAAGTATTTAGTGAAAAAATGTAAACAGTGCCTATGCCAAAAATCTATTTCAATAAGTAAATTGTATGAGAAAGCTTGAAAGCTCTCGAAAGTTTTCTGGCATGCACTTTTATCCTTAATACACCTCAATTAAGTGTGTAAACGAGACAAATGTACTTTCGCATCTTGTTACTAATTATAGATCGTGTCAGCTGGCAAACGATGAGAATCGCACAAAACGTATAAAAGTGAAGTAAAATATAAGGGTAGCTCGCAGAAGTTGTCTTTAAAGTCAAGTGTAATTTTTCTATCCGTCTATACCATACAAGTTGCAATCAATTTTTTTTTTTTAATTTTTTTACGAAAAAAAAGTTCGATTGAAATCGAGTAATTATGTCAGCCGCAGTCGCGCAACGATCATCAAGAGAGAGATCTACTCCAATTAGGAGTAATGTTAGATTTTCTCGTACACCAGAACGTCATTATTTACATCCAAAATATGAACGTCCAATCACACCGGAATATTTTAAACGTGAGAAATCGCCATTCGAATTGGGTGATTCAGTTGATTTACAGGTATTTTCGTCAGCTGCAATTATCGATAAGGCATCTGTTATGGATATCTCTAAAGTTGATGTGAAAAATGTTGACGATTACATCCAACTATTTCTTACTGAATATTGTGTAATTGATCGTGCTGGTATTGAGGATGTAAGTGAACCCAGTGTGCGTATAATGGTTGTCGAGGAAGACGAAGATACTGAAAAGAAACGTACAGGCATGATCTTTACTGCACCAAAACCAATGCCAATCGAAGAACCAATTATTGAAGATAAAGTTGCTGAGGAAGAAGCTGCTGCCGAGCAAATCTTAGTCGAATCCGAAGAAGCCAATTCTCAGGACAAAAAAAAACTCCGATTGACTCCAATTTTGGGGTGATAGAATCTGAACAAAAGCCAGAGGAATCTGTGCCAAGTGTAGAAAATGTCGAAAATGTTGGTCAAGAGCAACAACAAACGAGTGATGAAAATAAACCTGCCGAAAGTGGTGAAATAAAAATTGATGACGCATCGATTGAAAAATCAGCTGAAAACCCAACGATTGAAGGTGAAAAACAATCAGAAATGAAAGTTGAAGGAGAAATAAAGCCTGAAGAAATCGCTGAGAAACTCAATGAACTAGGATCAGACACTTCTGAGGATATTGATTCTGATTTTGATAATATAGAAGATGTCGATCCATCCTATGAAATCGAACCAGCATTATGGAAAACTTTTGAAAGCTTTGATGAAGTTGATTTTCATCCACCAAAAGTAGAGCCAAAAGAGGGAGAAGAACCACCAAAAGAAGAAAGGAAAGCCAAAAAGGAAGAAGTTGTTGAGGTTGAAGAAGATTCAGGATTCTCTGAACTCGTTGTTGTTCGAAGTGAAAAAGAACGCGATCAAGAGTTTCAAGAATACATCCGTGAATTATGTAGACCACAAATTATTTCATACCTTCCTGATAGAGTAGCTGCAAAAGGAACAACTGTCCGTTTAACATGTACCGTAAAGGGCAACAATATTCAAACCCGTTGGTTGAAGAATGAGGTTGCCATAGAACGTAATCCAAGAATTATGACAAGAACAGACGGAGAGATTCATACATTAGAAATAAAGGATATCACTGATAAAGATGCTGGTGAATACACTGCCATTTTCAAAAATCGTGCTGGTGAAGTCGAAACTTCATCGAACATTCGAGTATTTGATGGAAAATTGCACAAACCTGATCATATTGACATTGCTCTAGTTAAAGGTGAATATTTGTTACTTAAATTGAAATTTTTCATCATCATTTTGATGCTAAATTTAACGTTCACGATGATCCCAATTCGATAGCATTGTAATAGATTTTCTATTTTAATTATATCACAAAAACTAAATTGAACTTGAAAGAATGTGATGACTTTAATGCAATTTTGTTTTCTTTTTATTTCCTTTATTTCATTTGTAGACTATTACGATCACTCATTAGGCGGCCTAGTAATTGAAGCTCATGTTCATGGCTTGCCTGTACCAAATGTCAAGTTCTACAAAGACAACCATTTACTGCATGCACGTCGTAACAAAATTGTTTTCTTTATTGAGAATAAAGAAATTTTCCAATGTTTGATGGTACGTCCGGATGCAAGTGCTACCGGAACTTATACTGTCTTGGCTGAAAATGCAGCTGGAAAAAAACGATTTGATCATCATGTTGATTTTGAAACCAAATATCCTTTGATTCATTTACCGGGAATGTATCATGCTGATAAGAAACTTGATGATTTTGTTGATGACATGATTAGTAAGGTACCAAAAGCACCAGAAGAAGTTCCAGCAGAAGAACCAAAACCTGAAGAAATTGCCGAGAAGAAAGAAGAAATTGAAAAAGTAGAAGTTCCACAGCCACCAAAACCAGAAGAAATTGTAGAAGCACTTCAGACAGTAATCGATGGAGAAAAACCTGTCGAAGCTGAAAAACCAAAGCATAAATCCAAGTCAAAGTCAAAGCATAGAAAGAAGAAGCGTGCACACAGTCCAAAAATTGATGCCGATTTAATTAACGATGGTGAGGATGAAGATTCTAGTGCTGAACTGCCACCAGAAGAACCGTACAAGAGAAAATTTTCAACTGCCCCATCTCACGAGTCTTATGAAACTGAAGAATTTAGAATTTTCAACAACAAACAAAAGCTTTGGTTCTCTGGTAATTTGCGTGACCAAACTGTCATCGAAGGATCTACAGTAAAATTGATTTGTGCTGTATCTGGACCCTTGCCAATCATCAAATGGACTAAAAATGAGAAACCAATTAATTGGGGTCAAACAATCCGTAATAATAGTGGTGAAGGAATTGGTCAAATTATCATCGAAAAAATTACACGATCAGATGCTGGAACTTATAAATGCACAGCTAAAAATCCAGTTAATGAAGTATCAACTTCTGCTACTATCAATGTTATTCCTAAATCATCTGTGCCGCAAAATGACTCATCAAAGCCATTATTTACACGCATTCTAGGTCAATTCTATCACATCACAGAAGATGATTTAATTTTAGACGCTCATGTTCGTGGTGTACCTGAACCACAAATTAAGTGGTACAAGGATGGTGTTGAATTGAACAAAGCTATGGATGATCGTTTTGATATCTGTAATGATCACGATGGTGGATATCAATTTAGAATTCATAAACCAGTTGCGTCAGACAGTGGACTTTATGCTTGTGAGGCAATCAATTCTGTTGGAAAGGCAAAAATTTCTCATAAACTTGTTTTTGATAATCGTGAAAGACATACACACCCACAATTTGTGTACCACAAGGAATCTTTCCATCAACCATCTCTTAGAATGTCTATCGAACCAGAGCCAGTAAAACAACCAGAAGAAGTTTTTGTCATGCCTGAAATTACTCAAGCTGCTGGTCAATCTGGAAACGATGCTATCAATATTCAAGGATCTCAAGATTCAGGAAGTGGAAGCGGTGATCAAGAAAACTCACAAGGTAGTGATGGAAATACTGGAGGACAAAACGGTAGCTCAGGAGGTGATGGAAATCAAGATGGAGATGAAGGAAAGGATATTACAAAAAGTTCATCAGATGTTCCAGAAGCAGAAACGGAAGAGGAGGAAGAAGAGAAAAAACCAAAGAAAACCCCAAGAGCTCCAAGACGTAGGCGTTATGAAGGACCCGTAGAACCACTTTTAATTCGTGATTCTGTAAGTCTTAAAAGCAATAATTTTTCTATAAAAGCTATAAAATTTCTATAATTTTAGAAAGAAAAAATTTCATTTGCTGTACAACTACGCGACGTGACAGCACCAGCTGGCTCAAAAATTAAGCTCTGTTGTCAAATTGCTGGCCCAGGACCTCAAATTAAATGGTAAAATTACCTAGCTAAAGGTTTTGTTCTTCAATTAAATTTTAATAATTTATTAAAAGGTTCAAGAATGGAAAACCACTTGATCAGTCACCAGAGCTTAGAATTACTGGAAAAGATGGTTTCGGTATTGTAACAATTACAAAAACCAAGCCAAAAGATTCCGGAGTATACAGAGTTGTAGCTGTCAATAAATTCAATACTATTGAGTCAGAGGCAAATGTCACAATTTACCCCATTGAAGAAGTTGAAGTCAAGCCAACATTTATTAGAATCACTGGTGAGTCTATTGACCCCAAAATTTAATTTAATAAGTTTTTAATTTAAACTCAATATTTTTTCCAAACAGATTACTATCGTCAAGAAGTTGATGATCTTATTATCGAAGTTCAAGTTCGTGGTGTTCCAACTCCGAAAATTGTCTGGCAACGTGACGGTGTTGATTTAGATATTTCAGATACTGAAAAGTTCTTTGTCATGCGTGAACCAGAAGGTGTTTACAAACTTTGTATTCACGATCCAAGTCCTTTAGATGGAGGTAGATTCATTGTTCAAGCTTCAAATAAGGCTGGCAAGGAAGAAATTCGTAAGCTTGTAAAGTTCTTAGGCAAAAAGCATTACAAGTATTTGCCTGGAATTTATCATGCCGATGCAAAGAAGGCTCCTGAAGAAGAAGTAGGTGAAAATAAGGAAGGAGAACAAACTGGCGAACAGCCAATTGTTGAAACTCAACAAGCAGCTCCACCAGCTGAAGAAGAAGAAGAAATGGTAAGTCATTAGATTCAATAATTATGTTCAAGCTTCATTATAATATATATTTCACAGGATAAATGGGGAAATGTAAAGCCAAAGAAAGAAAAGAAAATGAGACTCCGTGAAAAGGTATTTTTGCCACCAAGTAAAGCAGAAATTGAACAAGAAAGTCTTGTATTAAAACAAGTAAGAAATCATCTTGAATTTGAGTCAGAATTAAAGAATGCAGCAGCAAAAACTGGTTCGAAAGTTAAGCTTCTTTGTACTGTATCTGGTCCGGCTCCCGCATTATCATGGTTTAAAGACGATGAACCATTGGAATTCAGTCCACCAAGAGTTAAGAATACATCAAATGGAAGTTTTGGAAGTATCACATTCTTGGCAGTAACACCAGCAGATGAAGGTGTCTACAAGTGTGTAGCTTCAAATGAATATGTTTCAGTATCATCTGAATGTACTTTAACTGTATTGCCATCTCAAGATCCCAACTGGATCAAACCACAATTCACTAGAACTCTAAAGGAATTCTATGATTTAAAAACAAACGATTTGATATTGGAAGTACATGTTCGTGGCTATCCAAGACCAAGACTCACTTGGAATAAAGACGGCTTAGATGTTGAAGATGGAGATGACAAATATTTTGGAACAAGACATCCTGATGGAGTCTATCGTTTAAATATTCATGACCCACAAATCAAAGACAGTGGTCGTTATGGATGCTGTGCTGTCAATGAAGCTGGTTCAGAAGATCTAAAATACTATCTTAAAGTTAAGAGTAGAGAAGAATATATTCATACAGCTGGTCTTTATCATGCTGACCCTACACAATTTGCCAAATACAAGGAAGAAGAAGAACGAAAGAGAATCGAACGTATGTCTTACCGTCCAACACGTCCAAAACCAGAAGAAAAGACAACAGAACAATTAATTGAAGAAATTGAAGAACAAGCTCTTAAAGAACATCTCCCACCAATCGATCCAGCGGCAGTTAAAAAAGAACAACCTGAACAAGCTCAAGATGTAACTGAAGCACCTGTTGAACAACCAAAGAAGAAGGAAAGAAACTGGCTTCAAGGGGCACCTGAATGTATACCAGAACCAGTTACTGAAGTTGTTAAAAAACCAAAATATCAATTAGAATTCCTTACAAAGTTGGAAAATCGTACAGGTGTTGAAAATACTGGTGTTAAACTGTTCTGTCAAATTTCCGGTCCACGTCCTGAAGTTCAATGGCTTCATAATGGCATGCCAATTGATAAGCATGATGAGAATAGAAAAAATATGAGTAATGAGAATGTAGCCGCTTTGGCAATCATTAAGGCATCACCAGAAGATTCTGGTGAATATACATGCATAGTCAAGAATAGAGAATGCAAGATTGAAGCTACATGTATCCTTACAATTTTGGCACTTCCAAAAGAACCAGAAAAAGGTATCCCACCACAATATCCATTTGGCATGAAATACTCATTCAATTCACAAACTGATGAGATGATCATCGAATGTGTTATCCGTGGAACCCCAAGACTTTTCATTAAATGGTATAAGGATGCAAAACAAATTGAAAATGATGACAAATATTTAATGTCACGTGAAGGAGAAACTTACAAGCTTTTTGTTCATAAACCAACTTTCAGAGACAGTGGTATCTACTTAGTTCAGACAGAAAATGCATACGGTATGGAATTCTTGAAATATGTAATTGAATTTGAGCAAAAAGATCAACCAGTTGTTAGTGGATTTATTTATCATGCTGATTTGACCAAGACAAAGAAATATCAAGATGAAGAAGAACGTAAAAAGGCTGAAAGAATGGCATACAGACCCCCACCACTACCAGTTCCAGAACAACCAAAAGAGGAGGAAAAGTCTGAAGAAGTTCCACAAGGAGAAGCAATTGAAGTAGAAGAGGAGGAAGAAAGTGAATATGAGACAACAGAATCAGAATATGATGAAGAAGGTGAATTAATTGAAAAAGAAAGACGTAAGAAAGTCAAGGTACCTCCAAAAGAACCTACCCCACCTCCCAAAGAGCCAACACCCCCTCCAAAAGAACCAACACCCCCTCCAAAAGAACCTACACCCCCACCAAAAGAACCAACACCCCCTCCAAAGGAGCCAACACCAGTAAAAGAACCAACGCCTGTTAAAGAACCAACACCCGTTCAAGAATCAGGAAAGAAAGAAATCGAGAAGCCATTGCATGTATTTAGAGCACATAAAATCACAGAGTTCAGAAAGAATGCAGAAGTTCCAATCGAAATTATCAAGAGACTTTTAAGTACAGTAGCAAAGGTTGGATCAAAGATAAAATTATCATGTTGTGTATCAGAAAGTGATCCACGAATTAAAGCATCATGGTTCAAAGATGAGTTGCCATTAGAAATTGATTCAAGATTCTCAGCAAATGCTACAGAAGACGGATATGTTTCACTTGAAATTAAGACATTAGAATTCACTGATGCAGGAAGATATAAAGTAGTAATTAAAACGAAAAAAGGTGAAATCTCAAGTGAATGTGATGTCAATGTATATGGCGAAGAAGAGAAGTCAGTTGATGACGTTCCACCAATGTTATTAACAACAATTACAGATCTTTATCGTCCAATTTATAATGATATCTTAATTGAAGTCAAGTTTAGAGGTACACCAAAGCCAACAATCACATGGGTACGTGATGGACTTCCAATTAATCCATGGAAGCAATATCAGAAATATCAAATTAAACATGATGATGTGAATGGTCACTATACACAACAATTGATTATTACAAGTCCAAATCAATATCGTGATAATGGCAAGTACATTATTATCATTGAGAATAGAGCTGGAACACTTCAGCTTGTACACATGCTCGATTTTGAAGGACGAAAGATTGAACCAAAGAGAAAACGAATGGACGATATCTTTATTGTTAATGAAGTGCCTCGTGTTAATCCAAAACCAAAGACCCCAACACCCCCACCAGTCGAAATTGTGCCAGAGCCTGAAGAAGTTAAGGAAGAAGTAGTCGAAGAGGTAAGTTTGGCATCTTTAGGACTTAAAATTTTAATTAAATTAAATAATTAAATTA
Source organism: Chironomus striatipennis (assembly GCA_026123125.1). Lineage (NCBI taxonomy): Eukaryota > Metazoa > Arthropoda > Insecta > Diptera > Chironomidae > Chironomus > Chironomus striatipennis. Next base: position 7,930,180 of record CM047392.1, read on the forward strand.
AAAAATTTAAATTAAATTAAATTTAATAAATATTTTAAAAAATTGTAGGAAGTCGAAGAAGATGAGGAAGAAGAGAACGAGGAAGAAGAGGATTAAAATGTTTAATTATAAAATTTCTTTTTTTAATTTTATAGAAATGTGTGCAAAATTTATTATTTATTTTCTTAAAATTAATTAAAGTGTGTGAGTTTTTGCATTAATAAAAACAAAAATATAACAAAAAATTACAAAAGATCTTCAGGATTATTAGATGTTAATAGAGTTGCAATTTTCTTGCTCAATTCAGGTCCAATTCGTCGATATTTTGATAGTGGACCAGTTTTAATAATTTTGACATCAGCAAGCATTTGATTCTTATTATCACACTTTTTGTATGCCTCAATCAACTTTCGAGGCATTGAATATTCTTTGGAAATGGATTGTGCGACATCAAATGTGACTTTTGGTAGGCAACTTAATTGAGCATTCCAAAGACGAGCATATGAGTCTGGATCATTTTCAACGACGTTAACTTTTACGTCACTAGCAAGTAAAAGCTTTTCTTGATCAAGTTTGTAATTTTGCTTGCTTTTAAACGGTTCTTCAGCTATTGACTTGCTGATTTGTGATACAGTCAATGCCAAATCGTCAGGTGTTTCATGGAGTCTATGACTACAATTTGCAAGGATCTGCAATTGTGTTAATTTAATTTCAGTCTCTTTCATGCCAATCTTATTCTTGTGCTTCCGACAAAAATTCTTTAATCCATAAACTACCAAAATTGTTGACATTAATTCTGTAGAACATGATTCCTGAGCTGATTGGACAATATTCATTAATTGATTGTCTTTGACTGCTTTAGCAAATTCATCAGCCATTAAAATGATCATCAAGTATGGCTCATCCTTCTCAATGTCATCAAACTGGATGATTTTGCCTTCTTCAGTGATTATTTTTTGATTAATTTGTCGCTTCCATGTTATTGTATTTGATGTGACAGTACTTGATATCTCAGCTTTCATATCTAATTCTGTTAATTTTGGTATAATTCTACTTCCAGCCAATTCTTCAGTTATTTTATTGTGAATTACAGCTTTTATATATTTATTACATTCTCCCGGCTTTAATACTCGTTCCTGCTCCAATCTAAATTTTCTCTTCTGTACCTCAATTCGACGACGTTCTTTTTGTGTTATTTTAGCTGCTTTATCTGTTTCCTCCATGATTATTTTAATGAAATTTGCTAAGAATTTTATTTAAAATTAAATAACTTGGAGAACTCAGATTTTTTTTCCACCAAGTAGTTTTCCCTTTGGAAAAAATGTAAACAAAGGAGTTTAACGGTTTTTAAAAATTTAAATTTATATGTTCGCATTCACACAATGGTCTGAAATCGAAAAAAATGTTCAAAAATACATTTTAGGGGAAAATTTAAAGGTTCAAAAGTTTTTGTCGATTTTCTTTATTTTGATAGTTTTAATAGCTTTATTATGATTTGATTATACACTCCTGAAAAAATCAGCCTATAATATTAAGTGTAAGTATGATTTTTTGTTAAAAATATATCAAAAATTTTTGTAAACAAACAAATTTGTATGGGAAAACAAGTGAAATTAAAATGCAAATTTCTGAAAAAGGAGGTAGAAGGAGGTTACAAGAGCATGATTAGAAGGTAAATAAAGACTCAATCTTTCAATTTGTGCAAGTCCCGGAGAGGCCTTTTGAGGCCTTTTTAACTTATGAGCATTTAAAGTTTTTGAAATTTTCAAAATTTCAATTGCAATTTCCCTAATGATTAAGCATTTGGCTAATGTTTTATAAGCTTTAACATAAAATTTGAGCATTATTTAATGTATTGACAGTAATTAGAACATGTATCAAACGATAGAAAGTGGAAAATTATTATAAAACTTTTTCATGGTGTTTTTGTACACAAAATTTTCGTGACTTTCATTAATGATTGACAGAGTTAGACAACGATTAGAAGGCTGATATTTTCACAGAAGATGCGTCAGTTTATGTTTTATAATCGTGCATTTAAAAGATCAGGTTTAAAAGACATGACTTTTTAGTATTTTTGAACATTTTTTTCGATTTCAGACCATTGTGATTCAGCAGCATTTAGCATTAAGGCATGCTCGGAGCATGCTATTTTTTAAACATTAAGAAATCGAAAGAATTTTATTAAAAAAAATGACATTAAAATAGGATAATAAATTAAATTAAGTCATGGGAAAAACAAATTGGAAGGAGTTATTTCCAACAAGAACAAGCATATTCATATTTATTGCGTATATGTCTTTATTTGTTGCTCAAGGTAATTTATTGAACTTTTTTTCATCAATTATTTATTTTTAATTATTTATGGACATTAAATTCTAGGTATATTTGTAACAGCAAGTCAAGAGAAAAATAATTCATATAAATATGATACAGTGACACTTGTACTCCTGACAGAGACTTTAAAGCTGATAGTTTCATGTATTTTATATTGTCGAGAGTGAGTTATTCATACTTAGTCATATCACTAATTAAATTTCCATCTATATCATGTTATACATGCAAATTAACTACTCATGACTTATTTCCGTTAAATGTAAATTTTATTATTTACAGAAATACAGTTCAGTCACTTATAACGAATGTTATCAAAGGATCAAATGTATTAATGCTGTATTTAGTTCCAGCGGCACTTTATTGCTTATACAATAATCTCGCTTTTCATAATCTCTCCGTCTTTGATCCAACAACATATTATTTATTATTACAATTTCGTGTTGTCATCACCGGAATATTATTTCAAATAATCTTCAAAAAGTATCTAAGTCGTAAGCAATGGATATCATTAATTCTATTAACATTAGGATGTATGATTAAACAAGTTAATTTTGGTGATCAAGCTGAAAGCAATAATTCATCCAAGACGGATAAAGATGAGGCTATAATCTCAAAGAATACTGTAGGATTTGATCTCAGCATAAATGCCGTTTTTATTCTTATACAAACAATTTGTTCCTGCTTAGCAGGCGTCTATAATGAGTATTTATTGAAGAACAATGGAAAGGATATTAATATTTATATTCAAAATGTATTCATGTATTTGGATTCAATTTTATGTAATGCATTAATTTTATTAGTTCAAGGAAATATTTTAAGTGCCTTCAACACCGAGAATCTCGCTGAAATATTTCGTCCACATGTTATAATAATTTTACTAAATAGCTGTGCTGTTGGAATTATTACAAGCTTCTTTCTCAAGTATTTGAACTCAATTTTGAAGACATTTGCAAGCGCACTTGAACTTTTATTTACTGCTATTCTATGCCGTATTTTCTTCTCAATACCAATTTATATAAATACAATTTTATCTATTGCCATTGTCTCGATTTCTGTGTATTTATATTCACAAAGTCCTGTCGTTAATTTACCAAAAAGTGATGCGGTAAGTTCTTGTACATTTTTATTTGTTGCTAATTAAATTATTTCTGGGGAATTTTTTTGCAGAGTGCTAAGCGTGATTTTGAGGACAGAAGGGCACTTTTGACTGAAGAAGATGAAGATGATATTTTGCAAATGAATGAAGTCATCATTAAGAAATCATAAGGTCAACAATTGACACCAATTTCATTAAAATCATTTCTCATTTATAAATAAATACCCTGTTTTTTCTTTATAAGCTAGTAGCTTAGTAGAGTAAAAAAGTTGATTTTTTGGCTCCCTAGTAGCTTAGTAACGAGTAGTAGCTTAGTAAAAATCCTGTACTAAAACAAAAATTTTCAATTTTCTCAAAAATTTTAAGGATTTATCTCGTAATCTTGATTTTATCTGACTTTTAATGACAGATTAAAGCATAAAATGAAATTAAATTCTCAAAAATTTTTGTCTAAATTTTTTTGTGGTAGTAGCTTAGTAAAGATTACAAAAAAAATTTAGGTTCCAAAAAACTTTACTAAGCTAGTAGCTTAGTAATGAGTGGTAGCTTATAAAGAAAAAACAGGGTAATCGATATTGAGTATGTATTATTGGAATTGATTGAGAACTAGCAAAGTAATTGTGAATTTGTAAGGTTTTGATGATCAAAACTGTTGAATGGTTTTGAAAACCGTACAATAACACAAAAACAATTGTAAGGTCTTGAAACTTGGTAAGATGTTCCCAAAAACCACACAACAGCAAATTAAAATAATTTGTAAGGTTTTGACGAACAGAATTATTTATTCTGAAAACTATACAACAGCAAATTTATTTATTCTGTAAGGTTTTGATGGTCAAAACTGTTTTGAAAACCATACAACAGCACCAAAACAATTGTAAGGTTTTGGAAGTTGAAATTTTTTTTTAAAAAAAAAAACAATTCAACAGCAGACTAAAATAATTTGTAAGGTTTTGATCAAATTTATTCAAAACCTTTCAACAGCAGTTACAAAATTAATGTGTAAGGTTCTCAATCAATTTTTTTAACAAATTTTAGTCACGTTTTTTTTACCAATTTATCTTTGAATCAAATCTTTATATGTAATAGCTGCAATTAAGTAAATTATTAACAAAATATGAACAAATAATAAACAATAATTTTTTGAGCGCAAAACTTATTCAGAATTTTTACTTTATTTTATTTTTTAAACTTTTTTTTCAATTCAAACTTATAATCAATTTTACACAAACAATTTTATGTTGCGTGAAATTAGTGTCTCAAAAAAACTGTTAAAACTCTCCCACGATGAACACGAGCACATTTTAAATTATTATTCATGATTTCGTTTCTTTTTCAATCCATATGAAGAAGTTTATTAAGATATTGTAGTAGGTTGCATAATTATTTTTTTATGTGTGAAATTTTTTTTTTCTTAATCATTATTTCATTCATCCTTTAATCCTCACTGACATTATTTATATTAATGTGTGTACGCGGCACGCAGGAAATTCATATATTTTTTTTATTTACTTCCAGTCCAAACACTGATTTTGATCCATTAGAACACTTACTCCTCTTTTCTCATTATTTTTACCTCATCTCATACAATTTCTTATTCATAATTCTGGTGTATAGAAGAAGAAAAAAAAAGAAGAAAAAGCAAACAGAACCAAAAAATTTTTTTGATGTTGATGTTGTTTTTTTGTGTAATTAATAAAAAAAAAAAGTTAATTGTAATGTAGGGGGGAAATTATTAATCAAAGAATTTGTTAATGATAAGCTTAATGGTTATTGTTACCCTAATTCAATAAAAAAGTTTCTTATCAAAGATCAAAAATTTTGTAGAACAAACTAGAAAAAAATTAAGGAAATGCACTCGCAATGGAATTAAATTGATTTGTTATTATAAAGAACTTGCAAGTGCGTAGAAAAAGATTGATTTTTTTTAGGGACAAATCTTGAATTAATGGGCTTATGAGATAGAAATAGACAAAATAGCATTCAATGATTTAATGCTTATTAACGTCGATCATATCTTCGGTTCCTATCACTTCTATCTCGAGATCTTTCACGAGAGCGACGTCTATTGTCCCTTGAACGAGATCTTCTGCGATCTTTATTCTTTCTTTCTTCCTGATCCTTCATCTAAAATAAAAAATATTCCAATTATTAGAACTTTGATCTAAATTTAAATAAAATTTAACGGATTTTAAGAATTTAAAATTTAACGGTTATGAAAAATTTAAATAAAATTTAACGGTTATGAAAAATTTAAATTTTTGTTCTCTTATTCAAAATTTGTTCCTTTGAATTTCAGAAAACCGTTAAATTACAAACTTCAAAAAACCGTTAAACTTCAAATTTCAAAAAACCGTTAAATTTCAAATCTTAAAAAAACGTTAAAACTGGCATCAACTTACTCGTCTCTTTTCTTCTTCACGCATTCGCTGCTCTCGTGCTTCACGACGTTCTTTTTGCAATTTCACCATTTCTTCCATGCGACGATTATGTTCAGCTATGTTTTTCAGACGCTGTTCTTCTAGCTCCTTGATCTGTAAATTAATTCATTATAATTAGAATTTCGTGAAATTTATTAAACAAAAATTCAACGTCATTTTCAGTCATTTTGAATTTTTAAAATTTAACGGTCATGAAAAATTTAAATTTTTTCATTTATTCAAAATGTTTTTTTGAATTTCAGAAAACCGTTAAATTTCAAATCTACAAAATACGTTAAATTTCAAAACTACAAAATACGGTAAATGAAAAATTAAATCAACTTACTCGCTCTTCTGACAATGGCATCCAGTAAATGAATGGAAGAGCTTTAGTTTTTCGGAACAAATCATCGAGTAATCTTTGCTGTGGAACGGGTGTCATCTCTTTGTTTTCTTCACGAACTACAGGAAATAATAAAATTTAATATTAATCTTTAGTTAAATAAAATTACAATTTTAATCTTACCTGGAGACTTACTAACGCTGCGGCGTTTAACAACTTTCTCTCTTTCCCCTGATGACCTTCGATGACGTCTATTTTCTCTGTCTTCATCCCTTTCAGTTTCCTCCTTCTTGCCGACATCCCATTCGCGTACACGACGTGAATTCTATTAAATTAAACAATTTATTTATTAATCAATTCAATTGAAAATGTGATAAAAAAAATTACCTTTGAGCGGTCATCTGATTGAGAATCTTGTTTCGACCACCCAAAGCTCTTTTCTGGCTTCGTTTCGCGACTTGTTGTTGAATCACTTGTGATACGCTCTCCTCTTGTTGCTTCGATGACTTTATTCATCTCATCTTCCGTTGAAAACTCTACATTTAGAGTCTTTAGATTGTGTTCAGGCCATTTGACACCATGCAATGCGTGTCGTGTTTCAACTGCCTCACTGTATAAATAATGAAATAAAAATATATGTTTTAATGATGCTTGTTAGATAAAGGAAATTAAATGGGATTTTTTTGTGAAATGTAAGCTCAAATAAAAAATAAAAAAATAACGGTCAAAATTCAAATTTGAAAAGATAACGGTCAAAATTTAAATTTGAAAAGATAACGGTCAAAATTCAAAATTTGAAAAGATAACGGCCAAAATTCAAATTTGAAAAGATAACGGTTAAAATTCAAATTTGAAAAGATAACGGTCAAAATTTAAATTTGAAAAAAATAACGGCCAAAATTCAAATTTGAAATATAACGATAATTTTTCCAAAAATGCATAAAAATTTAAAAATAACGGTTTTAAATAAAATATTTCAACTTACTCTTCAGTTTTGTAGACAACAAAACACTTTGATTTAATTGCATCAATCCAAAAGTCCTCAATTTCACCAGTTCTTGCGACTAAAGCTTTAACAGCCATAAATGTCAAAGGACGAACTAAATTCGTAATGCAAATAATTCTTGAAGTTTGATTTTTTGGTGGAGTTGGCGGTGCTGCCTGTTCCTCACTTGTCAATACTGAAATTTTACGTTCTTTTCCAGCACCATTTGTGACAATTAATGTTGGAGAATTTTGACTCCGTTCAATAGCTTTTGCAATTTGTTCATTACGACGATCTTCTTCCTCTTCCTGTTTCCTTAATCGTTCCTTTAATAACTTTTTTTTAACATCACGATCCTCAGATGTTAATTTAACACGTTGACGTTTCTCTTCTGGTTCAGGTGATGGACTGCTGGCAAGTTTAACATCAACTGGCTTAACTTCTTCGGTGATGACATTTTTAAGTGAATCTGTAGTGATTGCAATGACTGGTTCATCGTCAGTTTTACGTGCGCCCCATTTTCTCTTCCTTTGAACTGGTTTGTCATCACCAGACGTTTTTGGTGGCGATTTACGGTCAATTTTTGTTACAGTCTTAATTGGCAATTCCTTTTTCTTATTTTGAATCTCAATTGAATCATCAACATCCATTTTTTCAACAGAATCTTCATGAATTTCACCTGAACTTGAACGTGAACGTCTACGTTTATTTTCAGGCGATTTGACCTTCTCAACTTCTGATGAATTTGATCTGGATCTTGAACGTGAATCACTTTGATCCTCTGTTGGCAATTCTGGCGCATCTTTGGACACTTCATCATCAACTAATGATTCATGCTTATCATCAATTTCAGCACTAACAACCTCATCATCTTGGTCTTTATTTTCATCAATTTTTTTATCATCAGCATCATTAGTATCGTCTTGATTGCTGTCAGCTTTGACTTCTTCATTAACAGGTTTTTCCGCGTCATTATTGGACTGTAAATCCTGTTCAATTGTTACTTCACTTACCTTTTCTTTCACAATTTCTTCGGATTCTTCAGTTTCTTGCTTCTGCTCCTGCTCAATTGGCTGACATTCAGGCTCAATTTCTTTTGTTGGTGATTTTGATTCAATTTGTTCTGGTTCCTCAATTTTTTCTTCAACTTTTGTATCTTGAATTTGTTTTTCTGATTCAATTTCTTTTGTTTCAGGAACTACTGGATCTTCAGCAACAACAGTCGGTTCCTCTTCCTGTTTTGTTGATTCTTCATTACTCTCAACAATTTCAGGTTCTGGAGATTTTTCTTTTTCTAATGTTGTTGAATCCATTGTGGATGCATCTTGTTCATCATTTGTTGTTTGACTATTTGCTGATTCCTGATAATCCTGTGAATGCTGTTCCTCTTGTATAACTGGACTTTGTGCAGCACCACGTCTACCCCGACGCGGTCTTGCTGGTGTTTTTTGCTCTTTTTCTTCAATTATTGGATCTTTTGCCTTCCTGCCACGTCCACGTCCTCTACCACGACCTTTTTTTGGACTTCCATAATCTGAATCATTATCAGATTGCTCAGACGATTCATCTGATGCCTTTAATAAATGTGGTGGAATCTCATCAATAACTTCTGTATCAATTTCTTCAGCATTTTTCTGTCCACGACGTGTATTCCTACGTGACGATGCTGTTGGTTTCTCTGGTGAACTACCTGAAGCAGTTCTATTGCTTTTTCGCGGCATTTTGAATTTTTCGGCAAACTAAAGACAATTTTTTTTTTGATGAAAAATTTTTTTTAATTGATGTTTTTTGCAATTTAATTTGATTTATTTATACTTACTGTGATATTTATGTGCTTACTTGATGTCTAGTGAAGATTATTATGATATTTTTAGTTGTTAAACTAATCAATTTATTATGTTTTTTACACAAAATTAAATTTTCTTTCAATTTAAAGTTTCTTCAAAAGCATTCTCAGAGTTTCTCAATATTCTCTTTGAGATGTTTCGTGGATTAAAAGTTGAGCAGAATTTAGTTCTAGGGCGATTCCATGAGTTCGTTATAGAGAGTCTCCACAGTTTTTGCTTAATATTTCTTTAATTGATTACTTTAACTGGTATATTAAAGATTAATATCATGTCTTTTCATGACATTTATCTTTATCAATACCTAAAACTCTGTTTAAATTTGTCTAAAATCAAATTTATTAAAAAAAATTGCGTTAATCGGTTGCCTCGAAAAGGCAACCGATTAACGCAAATTTTTTCAATTTTTTGGTTTTAGACAAATTTAAACAGAGTTTTAGGTATTGATAAAGATAAATGTCATGAAAAGACATGATATTAATCTTTAATATACCAGTTAAAGTAATCAATTAAAGAAATATTAAGCAAAAACTGTGGAGACTCTCTATAACGAACTCATGGAATCGCCCTCTAAATATTCAAAGTAATTTTGACCGTTATTTTTTATCACCACTTTTTGATTTCTTATAAGATTTAAAAGTAAATTGCAAGTAAATTAATGCTTTCAGCTAATAAATATTTCAAATTTAAGCTAATTACAAGCAATAAAAGTCAATAAGCAATAAATCGGCAAATAAAACCTATTTCAACGTATACTTTTAATTCAAAAGTATACTTCAAATCTTGCAAAACTTTTCCCACGGATGCATTTGTTTATTTATCAAATTTTTATCATAAAACCAATATGATGATGAAATTCAAATAAACAAACTTATGAGAATCTCAATTATCAACTACCTAACATCCTTAAACATCCAAAAAATCATTTAAAAATAAATTTGCGTGATGACTAATCCGTGTCATTGATGAAGTCATCAAAAGATAAAAATTAATTTTTTTTTCATTATTCATATTTTTGTAAATTCTCACGAATCTATCGACATTTAAGCGACTTATCGACTTCTAGTTAATTAAATTAAGCAGGTAAAATCAATTAAAATCAAAATAATTTACATTCATGTAGGAATTATTGAGAAAAATTGAAAATAAAATTTTGAATGTCACATTTTCTAATTTTTATTGCAGAAAAACAAATTTACTGATAATGGAAGAATATTCGCGTGAACCATGCCCGTACAGAATAGTTGATGATTGCGGTGGTGCATTTGCAATGGGATGTATTGGAGGCGGTGTGTTTCAGGCAATTAAAGGCTTTAGAAATGCGCCGTCGGGTCTTCAGCGTAGATTTGTGAGTAAAATTGCTCATTTGTGATGCAATCGTTTACCTTATTTTGTTCTCAAATGAAATTCAATGTCTTATGACTCTATTGTTATTATATGTATTTATAGATTGGCAGTATCACATCAATTAAAGCTCGTTCACCGATTATAGCAGGAAATTTTGCTGTTTGGGGTGGAATGTTCTCAACAATTGACTGCACATTAGTACATTTTAGAAAAAAGGAAGATCCATGGAATTCAATTATAAGTGGAGCAGCAACGGGTGGAATTTTAGCAGCTAGAAATGGTGTTGGCGCAATGGCTGGATCAGCTATTATTGGTGGTGTTTTATTGGCTTTAATAGAAGGTGTTGGTATCTTATTTACGCGATTATCTGCCGAACAGTTTAAAAATCCATCACCACATGATCAACCTCCACAAGATCCATCAGTTTTAGGCGATCCAAATAAAGCTGGATTTAGTTTTGGACAAGCACCACCAAGCTATCAGTAAATAATAATAATAATAATTGATGAATTTTTGTGTTTAGATATTTGATACAGAAGATTACAAACAAAATTGTGTGTGAGCGTGCAAGTGAATAATAACATTGTGACTGATACATAAAGTTAATAATTGTATGGCTGAAAATCATCTGAAGATTCAATTAAAAAATCTTTGCCAAATCGAGAGAAGAAATGAGAAGTTGTGGCAATTACTGTTCTTATTTATTATTACAAGCTTCTCAAATCTCAATAAAACGTATTTTCTACTAAATTCTGACTTGAAAATTCAATTGATAGAAAATAACGGTCAGAAAAAATTTAAAATTTAACGGTCAATAAATTTTTGAAAAATAACGACCAAAAATTTTTTTGAAACTTCACGAAAAAGTTCAAATGATGAAAATACGTTGAAAATGACACAAAATAATTATTGTGATAAAATAATCCAAAAAATTATCTCTGATTAAATGATCAATTGTAACTAAGTTTAAGTCATTAATCATGAAGTTAAGACTTTGGGTTAAAACGAAAAACGAAAGAAATTAAAAGTTAAGGATTTAATTAATTGACTAATCAGACATGAGCGATATGTGTGTGTGGATGAATGTGTGTGCTTGAAGATACAATAATACGAGAAATGATGAAAAAGTTAAGGAAAAATCAAAATTTTTGTTCCTTTATGAGACACACATAATTAGAAAAAAATAACTGATGGATATATTGTCTCGTTAATAGAGTTATAGTCTGTTTATTTGGAACTATATAGCTAGTAGGAAGCTCCTCATAAAGTAACAAATCTAGTTTTTTCTTTTTAATCCCCCCTTACATTTCTGCAATCCGAAGATTACGTTGAGAATTACAAACAAAATATAAAAAAATTGTAATTTTGCGATTAATTTAGTTATTATACATTGATTTCCATCTTTTTTGTACATAGAGCAAATTTAAAGATTGGAAATCGTTCAAAAAAAATTTTTTTTAAACATAAAAACCAGAAAAAAATGAATGTCAGATGCAAAGTCAGATTTTTGTTTTGAGTAGTTTTATCTAAAAATTAAATAAAATACGCGATAAGATCTTTATTAATAAAAATTAATTTTTGTTTTATTTCTTATGCTTTATTTTTTATTATTTTCAGAAGTCGGGAGTAATTTCAACGGTTTTCTAGGATTCAAATTTTGTAACGGATTTTCAAATTCAACGCTTTTCAAAATTTGAGATTTTTAACGGATTTTTGAGATTCAAACTAAGCTGGACTGAAATTGATTTTTTATGATTCAAACTGAACTGAAAAGAACTATTTTTTGATGAATATTAAACTGAACTGACCAAAATAGAATTTTTAAGGTTTAAATGAATTTTTAACGGATTTTTGAAATTCAAATAAAAGTTTGAGAAAATTTGTTAATTTAAAATTTCATGCTACACACTTCATTAATCCGAAAATTCTGATTCTAAATTTACAGCCTCCATTAATCAAAAAAGTTCTCAAATTAACGGCGGAACTTCAGATTCATCGACACAAATGTTCCTCACATCAACAGTTCCTTTCAATTTGTCAAATTTTTCATTAGGTTTCATTTCAATCGCCTTCTGTATCCCATCATTTTTCACTGTAACAACATTTTCCATATTTAATTTAGGCATTACAATCAGCAGGTGTCCAGTAATTTGCGACCTTTTCGACGTACATTCATCAATTCGAACCTCATCGTTGAGAGCCATTTGAAAGATTTTCTTTTTTACAGTTACGCGAACATAATTTGGCTGAACGTCAACATCAATTAATGAAGTATCGAGAAATCTGGAAAGAAGAGAAGATTAATCAAAGTAAAAAAATAATTAAAAGAGAAGTGGTCTATGGAACTTACTTATAAACATGCAAATTCAATTCATAACGGTCTATTTCATCAGAAAATGTGAAATCCAATTTTTGTAGATTTAGACAATATGGACGTCCACAATCATTAAAAAGTTTCGGAATGAATTTATCTTTCTTTTGCTCATTTATATCAACTTTATTATTTCTGTTGGCAAGACGTGACTTTTCTGCCATTTCTTTTCTTATTTCAGGACAATGCTCACTTTTCATATTCCAAAATCTAAAAATAAGAAAAAAAATAAATTATATTTCATGCTGTTGAGCGAAAATGGAATGTGATATGAATTGATAAAGTCACAAATTCACTTCTTACTCTTTCAATTTTTCTTCATCATCAAGATCAACATTTTCCATTGATTCAATCTCATTTTGTACTCTCAATTTCTGTTCGTCACGCGATATTTGATATTGTGCCTTTGAATAATAATAAAATTTTATTATTTAATGTCAATTTGTATTATTGGCAAGAGAGTCAAGAGTAAAATGACAATATTGTGTACATTTTGCATTAACATTAATACCTACTCGGTAAATTCATCTTTCTCACCTGTAATTGAATTACTTGACGTCTATTCTCATCGAAATTCTTTTGAGCCTTGAATCTTTCGCATCTTGTTACTTCTTTTCCATCTAAATGTTTTAATTGTGGTAATGCGACGATGACAAAGTCGCGATAACAAGGGTAATCTAATTGTTTGAAAGATTATATGAAGAGGATTAGTTTTGTGGGGGGCTTGTGCATGGGATACATCTTTGAAATTTTTAAACAATTTTAGAAAATCCTAAAATTTGAAATCAGATATTCGATGCAAGTGCCTATAGCAGAGTTTAGAACAGATATTTGTAAACAGATGAGAACTATACAATTCCTGATAATTTGTAAGGTTTTTAGCGCATTTTTGCAAAAAATGACGCTTATAGTTTCACTTTGTTCGGCTGGCTGGCTGGCTGGCTGGCTGGCTGTATGAGCTCTGAGATCTCAGAAACCAGACATAGTTAAGAGTTCTGTTATGATAAATTATCTTTCTACTATCGAGTTATTCCGGTATCGCTTATTAAAAAATCGTTAAACAATCTACAATTCCTGTAATCAACGATTTAACATTAAATAAGGAAAAAAATTGTTGAAAACCCCTCGACAAAAATTTGAATTTTTTTTGACCGTTGGAATTTAAAAATTTTTTGACCGTTATTTTTGGTCAAATTTTTTTCTTTATTTTTGAAAGGATTCGTATTTATTATTGTGAAAACAGACTTTTCATGTATAGAGCATGTTAGAAAGACGGTATTTAATTGTTTTGGTTACTATTGTACAGTGAAAAAAAGTTCTCGGCCCCGCGTGTGTGCAAACATCAAAAAATTTACAGAATTTAAATTAATTAAATTTAGTGCTTTATTACGAATATAATAAGCTGGAATAGTAATCAGGAAGCAGTTAAGAAGTTTTTCTTCGAGTAGGAAAAATGAGAACGGCCAGAAGAAGAAGAAAAAAGTCAAATTCTCCAAATCCGGAAAATCAAGTTGAGGTTAAAAAACCAAAAACAGGCAATGACGACAAACCAATGGATATGGAACAAAATATGGAATCAATGCAACAGAAAAGTAAGACAGCTAAGCCAATCTTCATACCAAAGTCGTTACAGGAGATCAGAGTCATGCTGGAAACTCTTAATTTTTCAAGTCGTCCTCTGTGCAGAATAAGAGGACCATCATCAACTCAAGTTACTTGTTCCAATTCATCGGACAAGAATAAACTCATCGAATATCTAAGAAAGGAATCAATTGGATTCCATACATTTGCAGAACCATCAGATAAGCATCAATGCTTTGTGTTGAAAGGCTTCTACTTGACTTCATGCGATGAAATGCTAAGCATTTTAAAAAGATGCGGTGTACCAGCAGTCAAAGTCAGTGACTTAGTCCGGAAGGACGATCAAGTCATTTTTATAGTTCATTTTGTTGATAGAATGAATCTTAATCAACTCAACAAGGATCATCACAGCATTGACTTTATCATCGTCAAATGGGAGCATCTAAAGAGGCCGAAGAACAAGGTGACACAATGCTTTAATTGTCAGCAGTTTGGCCACAATTCAAAAGGATGTGGATATACATCAAGATGTGTCAAATGCGATACACAACATCCAGTAGGCGAATGTCAAAGAAAAACTCAAGTTGGCGATCCTAAGTGTTGCAATTGCGGAGGAAATCATTCAGCTAATCATCGAGGATGTCCTATATATAAAAAATATGTGGACTTATTAATATCACGCACAAAAAAGACAACAGAAATCAAGAAGATCAGCAAAATTGAGACATCACAGTTTCCAGCATTACCAAAAGTTCAGAAAAATCCAGTATCGACAAATTCAAGAATTGCCAGTAGTGAATTGACTAGAACACAGCTCAATAATCACATTACTTATGAGAGAAGCTTCAAGAAGCAGTCAAAATGGATAATCTTTACAAAAGATTGACTGAAGCTCAAGAGAAGTTGAGGAAAATTCCAGACATTGAAAAGACAATTAATGATTTCTGTAAATTCGTTGACGAATTGTCAGAAGTTCCAAATAACAATTCAGCTCGTTTTAGCTTATTGCTAAAATATAATATTGCCAAGAATGAAAGTGACGAAGAATCAAATCAATCAGACGAAGAAATGGAAGATGATTACGGAATAGAGATCAATGAAGCGCAATGGTCTCAAAGCGAAGCAATTGCTCAAGAATGCAGAATTGCCCTCAAAAAGTTGGAAGAAAAGGAAAAAATCAAAATGAAAGTGAAAAAATAATTAATGTACATATATTTGGAAATGTAAATGGTCTTTGAATAGCTTTAAGCTGACGGACCTTAATAAATATAATTAACAACAACAACAACTATTGTACAGTTTTTTTTTATAAAAATTGTATTGATTTTGTAATTTAAAGCAATTTCTATTTAATCGATTTCTGATCGCTGCGACAAAAATGCGCTTAAGTCCCTCGATTAACAACACGAGGACTTTGAACATTTTTTTAATAAAACCTTCAAAATAAGAAATTTGAGAATTAAGATAATTAAGAAATTTTTCATTACTTATATCCAAAACCATACAATTCCTGAATTAAAATCCTAAACTAAAGAATGAAACCTCTCAACAGCTAAAATTAGAAAATAAATTATAATAGTCAAGACTCAAACCTAACAAAACATTTATACGGTTTTTATCTCAAATCTAAAAAAACGGTTAGGGGTCGTTCAGAAATGATGTCCAATGATGTTAATTTTGGACGTCACTTATGGACGACCCCTTAGGTATGTAAGCAACAAAAATTTGTTAAAAAAAACACAATTGATATTGAAAAATCGAATAATTTATAACGCTATGCGTGGAAGTTTAAAGTCACAAAATCACAAAAATCAGTGACCAGTTAATCATTATGGTCAAGATTCAAATCAAAACCTTGATAAGAAGTTGAATAAACTGTCACATTATTCATTTCAAAACGTGCGACAAAGACAAAGAAATGCATGAAAAAAAAAACTTTTGACACAATGATTGATGATATCAGATAAATAGAGCATACCTGTGCAAGGATTTCCCGTAAGAAAAAGTTCCTCTAAATGAATATTCGACTGCAAGCTTTCAACACTTGTTAATTCACCTATGAAATTCAATGTGAGGTCGAGTTTTTGTAGCGACTCACATTGACTTAAATTTTCAATTTTCTCAATGTTATTTATTGCAAGATTTAGATACTCGAGCTTTTTCAATTTATTGAGATTTTCTGCATGAGAAAAAAATAGAAAATGAGAAAATAAAGAAAAACTTGTGGATGAAAAATGAATTGAATTATTACCAATTTTCTCTATCAAATTCGATTGCATGAGGAGTATTTTAAGCTCACGGCAATAATCCTGTATGTTTTCAATTCTTTCAATATTCTCTTGATGCAATGAAATTTCCTCAAGGCTAAATATGAGAAGTTCATTATGCTCCGACTTCTTTCTAATCAGCTCCTCTGTTACTGAAATGTGAGATGGGAAATTTCAGTGAATTTAATTATTTTTTTTTTCTTTTTTTCTTTCTTGACATTAACAAACTCACATTTCACCATGATGATGATAATACAGAGACTGAGTGTAATGATAACAATAATATTAATATTATTTCACTGGTTGCTATGATACACAAATAAATAATTTTTTTCTTTTTTCTTCAGTCAACTTACAAACATGTTTCCATGACATTCTTAAATTTCACATAAAGTTTTTAATGATATTTGAATTTTTTTATACTTATTATTCTCATTTTCTTCATGGCATAAATTATAAATTAAATTGAAAATAAAACTTGGCAAATTTATCATCCTACGATTCTTATTTTCATGTATCAAATGTAGATCAGCTATCGTCACCAATTTATATTGTTCAGATAGGAATCAATGTGAAAGTTTTCAAAGATTGCAAACTAAAAAGATTGAATAGCTGACGGGTTGAGAGATTTAAAGGATTTTTGGGATTATGGATTAAAAAACCGTTATGAATTATTTTTTGAAATTTAAATTAAATTAAAATTGAATGAAATTTAAATTTGTTATTCATTTAAGTAGATTTAAAATTAACGACTTTTGTGGATTTAAAATTTAACGGATTATTGATTTTTGAAATATGAAAAAATACGTTGAAACTTAATTTATGAAAATTCGCTAAAATTGTTTAAAATATGAAAATTCTGAGACATTTTAAAAATCCGTTAAATTTTCAAATGGAAAAATCTGAAAAATTCGTAAATGTTTTGAAATTTTCAAATCTCAAAAATTCGTTTAATTTTGAATTTTTAACACAAAATTGACTGAAATATAAATATGTTCATAGCAAGCAAGATAAAATTGCGTCATAATCCATCCACACATCACTATAACCACCACCAACTTATTTTCCCATCAAAAACTTTATATCGCATAGTTTGATCGCCGAGGAAGTTAAAGAGCAGAAATTTTTTCTCGCAAAGTTATTTTATAATAAAAGAAAATATTCCCGGTGAAAGAAGAATTTATCATGAGTATTTTTTTTTTTCTTTCCTATATCTCACATCTGTCAGGATATATTGCTTTATTGTGTGCCTTCAATATATGAAATATAACAATTTTTTTTTAAAAAAAGTTTTTCTACTCATTTTACACGTTTATGAGATTTTTTTTTTTCATCTTAAAATTAAAAAAGTTTTTTCATCTTTTAGTAAGTATGTGGATGTAGATATATATGAAAATTTTTGTACTGTCGTGTATGAATTTAGATATTTCTTAAGATTATGAATGATTTCAATGTTATAATAATAATAATGAAATAAAAATCTTATCCAAAGATTCAATAATTAACAATTGCGATTAAACATTTGAGATACAGAACGGCTAATTCCACTGAAAATACTTTCATTTGCAGTTTCACATTTTAACTTTTTTGTTGCAGATTTTGAGTTACTTGGTTCAAATTTATGTCCATTTTTGCGCTTTAAATTTTCTAAAGCTTCGTCAAATCCTTCATCATCTTTTTCATTAGCAATAACTGTAACATTTTGACGAATACTTTCAACAGGCATGACATTCCATTCGTCATTCGAATCATCATCGTCATCATCATTATTTGTAATTCGATCATAAATTTCATTCTTTTGTTGCCATTCGATGACTTTTTGAACTGATTCTTTTCTTGATTGTACAATCTCACAGTTTGTTATGTACTGCTTAATTTGAATCTCATCATCATAAAATAATGGCAATTTGCCTTCTTCATACTTTAAGATTCCACCAGTCTTTGAATTATCATTCCAACGTTCTATATTTCGTTCCTGTAGACGATTAAAATGCTTCTCAAATTCCTCCTGTGATGATGCTCTCTTGGCGACTTTTGCATTAATCAATGCATCACTGAGACTAAACTGGATGCCATAGAATGTTGTAATAATCAAATCACCAAATAAAAAGCCATTTGTTGTGTTATTAGACATTTCAAATGAGATAATTGATGCTTTATCGAGACTTTGTTGGAATAAAGTTAATGCCAGTGGTGACCATGAGCTATGAAATAAAACTTCTTCTTTGTCATTCAAATAATCGAATCGTGTAATAATTGGCAAGACATTTAATGCAACTTTATTCATTATTGGACTTTTTGCAAATTTGATGATTTCCGAGACTGGATGTATGTCTTCAGCTCTTGTTGTGAATAATGATACGCCTAATAATGAAAATTGATGAATTAAAGGCATGCATTTTAAGCCAATTCTAGGAAAAGTTACTAACCATAATCCAGTGCAAATAGAAAATAATGAAAACTGTAATTAAACAGTTTAATGTCGTCAATCTCACAGCGGATGTATCGTTTACCATCTTGCCAGTAAAATGCAACAATATCACCTTTCTTAAACTTTTTATTAGCACCAAAATGTTCATAATTCTGAATTTCTGTGAGTAAACTTTCTTCCAATGCAATACGTGCTTTATCATCGCGTAAATACGGATTGAATAAATGAAAGTAACTCGGATTGATCATTTGAGTAACAATAAATGTTTTTTCACCATTTTCTGCTTCTACTTCCATGATTTTTTAATTATTTTTAATAACTTTTTAATTTGCACACGTTTTTTATTGTAAAAAAATAATTTTCGTTAAAAATAATATTCGTTAAAAAAATATTCGTTAAAAAACTTAACGAATAAAATTCAAATTTATCATAAGTTAGGTTAAAATTATTGACAAAGTCGAAAGATTAATTATAATTAAATTAATCGAAAATGGACATGCTAAAGAGTGAAAATAAGTTAGTAGACTGTTGCGTTGGATGCAAGAAGGCCTTGTGTCATGGAGATCGTTCCATACTTGCTCGAAATTTGAAGTTTTTCCATTTTGACTGTTATGCACGGTAATTTTTAATTTTCAAAGATCCAGTAAGAAAAGATCCAGCGATATTAATTAAAATTTATTTTTCTTCAATTTAGCAAAAACTTCTTATATCGATTGGTAAATCCCGTCGGAGCTTACTTTATTTGGCTTGAATCTCAAATTTTGGACGAATTTAATGATTCATTAAAGAAATATGTATCTGTGGTTATTGAGAAGAAGTAAGCCATGGAGTATTAAGCATTAAATATTTTTTTAATGAGATTCTATTATTTTGACAGGAACGAACCTGATGAGACAATCACTGCAATCATTAATGAAACTGCCACTGGTGAAGGTGATGTTAATGTTGAAATTCATGAATTGGAAATATCTAAGCCTGTTGATATTCCAAAAAAGGAAGAAGCACAAAATGAGACTTGTTGCGGTGATCTTATGGATGTTACTTCTGATTCAGAAGTAAATCGAGTTACTGAAATGGAAGATAGCTTGTAAGCTTGAATCTTTTAAAAATTACCTATACAGATTTTAATATTTTTTCTCTTCTATTACTATCAAGGACTGAAATCCGTAATGAAGTTGATCTACTAAAGTCCCAAATTGTGCAATTTGAGGAACAAAGAGATTGGGATAAACAAATGAGACTGTAAGTTTAGATTTTAATAAAATATAGCATTTGAATGCAATAATCTTTCATAGGCAATTGGAAAAAACTGTAGATAGATATCTGCAAAATATTAATGAATTGAATCGACAAAACTACTATTTGCGTCAAGAGAGCGTTTTATTGCACCAGAAATTGAAGGAAAATAATATTATCAATAACAATATTTAAGAATGTCAAGAATCAAGCATGAAGGCAGGAAAATTGAAGAAAAATGGAACGAAAATTAAAATTTAAGTATGTTGAATAATTCATTTAAGTTGATCTATTTAGAACCATGAAAAAAAGAATATGTTAAATATTTTGTTATGTAACAATTAGTTAATATTAGAACCTGAATAAAGACTTTATATTTACTATTTTTTAATTGCTTTTTTTAATTTCCTTAATAAGTTTTTTCCAGCTTTTTCATATAAAAATTGAATTCTAATCAATTTAAAGATTTAACGGCTTTTTTCAAAAAAATTTCAAAACCATGCAAATGTTTTGATTTAAACGGAAATTGAAAGGTTTCAATAATTGTAAAAAAAAATCAAGTTTTCATTGATAATCTTCAATTCAATTATATTTTCCTATAAAAATGTCAGAAATCTTGGAGAAAACTCCATCAAGCTTTAATATAGACGCAAAAATAGCTGAAATTCGAAGAGAGTATCGATTTTATCAACAAAATGGTGAAAAACATCCGCTTTATAATTCAACATGGAAAATTTTCTGGGAACGTAGATATGCAGAGTTAAAGAAGGAAGGAAAACATAATCCTGATCATTATGATTACAAAAATGACTGGGTCAAGTACTGGATGAATTACATTAAGGAATATTACTACAATAAAATTGATTTTTATAAGAAAAATGACATAAAACGTCTGCGATTGTCGCCAATAAGCATTACATCATCAAATGAATCAAACAGTGACAAATCATATAAGAAGGAGGGTAAGAGACGCAGTAAGAAGTCATCAAAATATAGTAACAGCAGTTCTGAGGATTTATTTACACCAAAAAAGTCTATTAAATATGCTGGAAGCTTATCGTCACTTGATCATGCATTTATGGACAGTCATGGAAAATCAAGCTATGAGGAAGTCACATTACTCACCGTTTGTCGAACATTGGCTGTTCTGGATACTGAATTGGGAAGTTTATTGTCTAATAAAATTGTTGATTTGATTGGTAAAAGTATTGAGCTGGAGAAGGTTCAAGCACATTCAAGTGATGAATTCTTGCTGACTAGCGATAATGTTACATTCTTGGAGACTATTAAGGAAAAATTGAAGGGTTTAGTATCGACAAATTTATTGGAACCGAAAAAGGTAATTTTTTAATATTAAATAATTTAAAATGCCATAAATCTCATGTCCATCTCTCTTCTATAGATTCCAGTTGCTAAGAAGTGCATCCAAAATATTGCACAACTCGTCCATCAAAATCGATCAAGAAAGCAACAAAATTTTCAAATTGTAAAAGAACCAGAACTTACGGAGATTATCGCAAAAGCACTCATCGCGTTCGGTAAAAATGATACATTACCAGAAGAACTGGAAGTTATTAAAGAAATTTATCTCGATGAACTCGAGAAGAATATTGAAATGGCACAAAAATCCGATTCGATGATAAATTTATCAAATCTCTGCGCTACTGCATACCAAGAACTAAATGATGATGAATTGTATACTTTAATTAAAAATTTTCAACGATTGAATGATGACGAACAAAATGAATTTATAACATTTATAACAAAATTGGAAAATACAGATCCAGAACGAGTCCGTCGATTGCAAGATGTCATTTTAAATGGACAAAAACCAACAGCTACAATTTTGATAAATGATGATGACGACGATGATGATTATAATTTCGATGAGCTTGTTGCAACAATTAAGTAAATTTATGTGAGTAAAAATTAGCATTTAGGAAGTCATTTTCATTGAAATCAGCCAGCGATAAAATCAATACGAGTGAATTTTGCGTACAATAAAACTATTCAAATTGAAATTTTATTAGTGTATGATTATCAATATTATTGCTGATTCAACGATAACTGCAACATACATTTCCAATTGCTACTAATTATACAGACAAATTGATTTTCGTTGGATAATATTTCATTTAACTCATTAGTACCATACAGCAGCATAACGTAATTTCATCCCTAATGAATATTAGATAAAAGCACAAAATTTGCTATTTACTGGCTTCATTTCATGCCACATGTTATTAACAAATTAGATAAGTTTTTCATCCTTTGTCACTTAACATGCACGTTTCTCATCAATCTATTCAGAATTAATGTAAATCTTCAATGATATCGTGGTCATTCACGTGTACAATGAACGTCACGTAATTTGTAGATCAAGTTTAAGATAAATGAGAGAATTCACACATTTGTATCACATCTAATTAAGGGACAACACTGATTTAATACGTTCGCTTTATAGAGGGGAGGAAAGGAGGAGTCTAGGATTTTGTAACAAGGCATGCAAAAAAAAAAAAAAAACATACAAAAAACGGGAGGGAAGGGGGTCTAAAAAGTTTTTTTTTTGCGTAACGTACTAAGTGAACGGACCTCAATGTCATTATAAATTCTTAAAAATTAATCTTCAATATGAACGAACTGCAATCTGAGTTGGGATTTTAGGGTAAAACCCCAGAAACCCGCACCAAAAATTGTCCATAATATATAAAAAGTGAGTGTAACTCATTGTGCGAATTTTTTAAAAGAAAACAGTCTCTTAATCAATATTGAAAGAAACTTTCTGGTAATTAAGAAAATAACAATCGATGCTATAAATAAAGTAAAACAGATTTTCATTGTCTGTTTCAAATCAAAAAGAGTTTTTTGTTCTATTTTAAAAGTAAAAAATAAATAACATGTGAATATAAAGATACCAATTTTTTTTACCTCACTCAGTCGATAATTTTGTGGTGACAGCTGCACAATTAAATATTGAAAAAAATTGCAATTTTCAGGGACTTTTTGCGATTTTCTGAAAATTGATCCCATAAACCCTAAGTGTATGTAAAATAATTTACATTAAAAATCTATAAATATTAAACTGTGAAGTGTGATATTGGACATAAACATTTTCGAGTGTAAGAACAACTAAACTAGTATCTTTGTTAGAACTAAAGTTCAAAAAATTATTGATGGCAATTTGAATTATTTATTTATCTTTTTTTTTTTTTACAAAATATAATTTTTATTTATTTAAAAATTGTATGAAAATATTGAGAAGTTCCACAAGAATGTTCGCAAAATTTGATATCTAGTTTGCGAAAAACTCAATGTTTCACCTTCATTCGTTTAGTTGTTAATGGCATGTGATGAAAAGTTAAATAACATTTGTATAAATACTTAGCTAAAGGAATGATTCGACGTGACATTGCTTATCGTCAAGTATCACAAATAAATCTTTAATTAAAAGTACGAAAAGAAAAGAAGTCGAGACTAATTAGGAACGTCTACAGCTACACATTGCATATATGTGTATATAAATCCTTACAATTTATGTTGAAGCTAAATGAAACATAAAAGTAATTCTTTTTTTCCTTTCTTTTTTAACTGTGTAGCACGTTAGAATGTGATTGATCATGTAGAGGAAATTAATTATTGCAAACAATTGCTTTTAATGAATTTAATTGTTTTAACAGGTGCTCATTATTGTTATTATTTTATAGTATGAGATTCTGCATAAGTAGTAATAAGGATACATAAGGTTGTTAGTCCATAGTAGAATAAAAGATGGCATTCAATTTTTTCATGGAAGTGAAAAGAAAAAGAAAGTTGCAACACTGTTGCAAAAAATTTTAAGATTTAACAAAATATGAGCTTTAAAAGAACTAAATTTAAGAATCAAACTTTCCTATCCTGCATTCACTAATACAGCAAAAATAAATGCAGTCTTGAGAAGTTGTAAAGCTCACAATTGAATAATAAAGCAGCACAAATAATAAATATAAAAGCCTTTCAAACAAATAAACCGATTTACTACACAATATTATTTATATAACGCATATGGCTTTTCATTTTCCATTGAATCACTCATCCGCAAACTCTGACATAAATCAATTTTGTTTTTATTTATTATTTTAACAAACAATTCAATTGTATGTATGTACATAACCCTATTTAAAGTCGGCAATACCACGTTTGATATGAATTTACGTTGACAAAAGAGATGAGAAGCCAATGTAATAAGAGAAAAAAAAATGTATGTCAGGAAACTGTGCTGACAAAAGATATATACATATACATATTGTAACATATTTTGTTGTAAGGAGAAAGTAAATATTGGAGGGAACATTTTTTTAGCTTGATAAGTTTTCACTTTTTTTCTGGATGGAGGAACCAATCTTCTTGCTTTTTATTACAGGATTTTTTTTTCTCTCCTAACTCAATGATCGACATGCTAGATAAAAGAGGGATAAACGTGTTTTATGTTAGATACATCCGACTTACGAATTTATATCTTTTGTGTAGAAATGGGAACAAACGTGGATATAAAAATATATTAAAGGCCTTATTTCGTCATTTATGGAAATTAAGCATTAAAGGCAGATGAAAGAAAAGCATCATAAGTATTGACTTGAACCACAAGATGAAGATTCTTTTATGCTTTAATGTTCTTTCCACAAACCGTAGACAATTTTAGATCTCCCTCTTTTTTTACTTTCTAAATGTACTTAATATGAGAAGAATAGATGGTTGGGGCTTGTTCGGATGTTGTGGAACCTTAAAGGATTTAGATTCTTCAAACCAGAACTTCCGCAAATTATAATTTTGAAATAATCCTATAGTAGCTAGGAGGGCTCGAGCCCCTGTGGGAAAATTTGAAATCGCAGCGAGAACACAGCTCAATTTTTTTTCCCACAGGTGCTCGAACCCTCCTGGCTACACCACTGTCTCATATTATAATCTTTCATACAAAGATTATGATCTTTGATTTTTAAAGATTGTAATCTGTGGAAGCCTTGCTCCTAACAGACACATGGTATGCTTTTGTGACTCAAATTTCGACCTGAGAATCGAATTATGTATATATGAAAAATTATTTGTGGGAATCACTATCTACTCACAAAATCAATCTACAGTTCTTCTACTTACAACCATCCCCAAAGAAACAGAGAAAAAAGTAATAAAAGTTTTCTTTAACACTCAAAGTATTTCACATTAAAGTTCAGACATTTAACTGCGTTAAAAGTTTCCCTCAATTCAAGTTCCCCACAAAGATTTCTTTTAAAAAAAACTTCTCAATTTTATTTCTATTCTCGCTTTAATTTGTCTTAAACGTAAAGAGTCAAAATGTCGAAATGTCAGGCACTTTACGAATTTATCACAATAAAATCATTCTCTAAGTCACCAGCTGCAATTATTTTAGTGTTCTCTTTGTCTATCTATTTTATTATAAATCCTTCTGATGAGTCGACCGCTAATTAAAAAGGCTATGGATAAAAGACTTGCAGGAAATTTCTATAGAAATTGAAATGAACAAAAAGAGAGAGAGAGAGAGAAAATATGCTCAGTGTGATAACGAAAATGCGAAAGATCGAAAAATGAGACAAGTTTCCTCTTCCTTAATTAATTCTTTGAATAAGAATTTTAATTAGGATTTTTGTGGTTTTTTTTAAATGTGGATTTGAGGATTTAATTTTTTTTGAACGAAATAAAATTGATTATTTTTTGCAAATGTCCCGAGCTTTTAGTAAAGACGTTCAAAACAATTCATGACAAAGCCTAACCACCCAAATAATATTCAATTTTTACTTTTTGGTTATTGTCCACAAAAAAAGTCGAAATGAAAAGTAATGAAATAAAAATGACATTTTTATAGCCTTCCATTCAAACTGGGAGAGAGCAAAAAAATGTCGTAAAAATTCATTTCATAAAAGTTTTACGTGCTCAGAAAATGTAAGCAGCTTCTACCGCCATGCGTTGATACTAGAATGCAAGATTTATGACAAAAATGCTTTTACGAACAATTCTCTTATATTACATGTGCAACGATGTGCATGAAAAATGCAGTATTATCATTTATAAATTGATATAAACATTCTTATGTACAAGGAATCGTAAATCATTGAAGCTGAGGATGAGAATAGTTTGCTATATTTAATATATTTTGACAGTTTTATGAGATAAGTTTTAATTTGCAATCATCTCATGATTTGCGATGTTCAAAATAAAAATAATAAAATAAAAACACGACTTACGTAGAAAGTCAATAGCTTCCGCGTTCGACTATCGGGTCAGCAAAGCTTCGCTTTGCATAAGTTTGAAGATTAGGATTCCATCGGGTCAGCAAAGCTTCGCTTTGCATAAGTTTGAAGATTTGGATTCCATCGGGTCAGCAAAGCTTTGCTTTGCATAAGTTTGAAGATTAGGATTCCCCATCGGGTCAGCAAAGCTTCGCTTTGCATAAGTTTGAAGATTAAGGCTCAATCGGGTCAGCAAAGCTTCGCTTTGCATTAGTTTGAACATTAGGATTCCATCGGGTCAGCAAAGCTTCGCTTTGCATAAGTTTGAAGATTAGGATTCCATCGGGTCAGCAAAGCTTCGCTTTGCATAAGTTTGAAGATTAGGATTCGATCGGGTCAGCAAAGCTTCGCTTTGCATAAGTTTGAAGATTAGGATTCCATCGAGCCAGCAAAGCTTCGCTTTGCATACGTTTGAAGATTAAGACTCCATCGGGTCAGCAAAGCTTCGCTTTGCATAAGATTGAAGATTAAGTCTCCATCGGGTCAGCAAAGCTTCGCTTTGCATAAGATTGAAGATTAGGATTCCATCGAGTCAGCAAAGCTTCGCTTTGCATAAGTTTGAAGATTAAGGCTCAATCGGGTCAGCAAAGCTTCGCTTTGTATAAGATTGAAGATTAGGGCTCAATCGGGTCAGCAAAGCTTCGCTTTGCATAAGATTGAGGATTAAGTCTCCATCGGGTCAGCAAAGCTTCGCTTTGCATTAGTTTGAACATTAGGATTCCATCGGGTCAGCAAAGCTTCGCTTTGCATAAGTTTGAAGATTAGGATTCCATCGGGTCAGCAAAGCTTTGCTTTGCATAAGATTGAAGACTAGACTTTATGGGGTCGCAGATTTAATTTTTTCTTATATTCTTATTTTTTGCTAGTTTTACAGATTTTAAACCATTTTAATGAAATTTTGATTGAATTTAGATAAATCTGAGATTTTAATTTCATTGTAAATTTTTTAAACCAACTACTCGGATTAAATTTAATTTGAACGCTTAAACCACTAAATCAAGCTCGATTTATCAAGAAATGTCCAAAAACGTTAAAATAGGTCAAAATGTTTCAAAAATGATCAATTCTAAACCAAAAAACTAAAATTAATCGAGTTGGATTAAATTTAAATAAACTGATTTTTTATAATTTTGATTAAATTCAAACACTACCAATCAAAGCTAAAAATAATTTTTTTCTTCAATTTTAGCTTTATTTAGCTATTTTTAGTCATTTCTAACCATTTTGTAAAAATTTTGAATGAAAAAAGTAAAATTGGTTAAATTTCGAAATTTTAATCCTCACACATGGATTAAAATTGAGTCAGGATT
This sequence comes from Chironomus striatipennis, assembly GCA_026123125.1. Lineage (NCBI taxonomy): Eukaryota > Metazoa > Arthropoda > Insecta > Diptera > Chironomidae > Chironomus > Chironomus striatipennis. The sequence goes on from CM047392.1 coordinate 7,958,008, forward strand.
AACTCTTAGATGGCTCAATTCGCTTAAAATTTCAAACTTTTTGAAAAACTGTTTATTTCATAAAATTCTACTATTTTTTTTACCTTCAATTTGATATATCATTCATAAAAAAAAGTTTTGAAAAAATTTTGAATGAGGGGGTTTTGTGTTAAATCCGATGGATTTAAATTTAAGCCAGTTGGATTAAACTCATTTTATGCTCGTTCTCGAAAACAAAGAAGTTTGACGAGTTCCGCCTAAATTTCCCACCTACTAGACCTCCGTAGCTTTCCAACGATGTATAATTCATTATGTTTAATGTTGACCTGTGAGCTGTAGGTTAGGTGACAAAATTTTCGAAGTGTAACTAATAGGGAAGGATTAAAATAAATCCGACGGATTTAAACTTTCAACTAATTTTCCTGACTCACAGTTTAACCAAAGTGGGTCATGTTTGGTATCGTTGGAAAGGTAATTTTAAGAGCTATTTTATAAAAAATATTTCATCACAAATCTCCCCCACCCATGACCACCAGACCAACCACAAAGTTAATCCCACTTTAAATAATCTCATACATGTTCTGCTGGTTCAGGATGAGATTCTTAAATTTGGATTTTTGTGCCAATAAATTCTAAAAAATATTTGGATCATTTAAAGTACCAGAAATTTTCCGTTTTAGTGCTGTTAAAAAAAGTTATAGCTAAAATCAGTTTTGTATAGGCTTTGTATGGAAACCTTGTAGGTGGCACCACGGGTGTAAAATAAAATTTCGCGGATTCCGCCTAAATTTCCCACCTACTAGACCAAAATACCTAAATTTTGAGATATGAATCAATACTTCTCGACCAGATAGGTAAGCTGTAGGTTGGGTGACAAAATTTTCAAAGTGTACTAAAACAGCTTCCGAGCTTGCGCGGAAGCTAATAAAATTAAAATTGAATATTTGCTTAGAAATTAGGTCATCATGTAAAACTGACCTTTTTATTTGTCAAAGCTGACATTAGAAAAAAGCTGACCTCTTTGTAAGACCTTTTAGAGTTCGCTAACATTTCATTTGGATATTGACAAGTCAATTTGCTATTCATTATAAAACAATTAGCCTTGAGCATCATGCAATAATTTTTTGTAAATCGACGAAATAATTAAATCGACGAAACTAAATTAAAAAAATCTTTAATAAATTGTCATGACCAGCTTATGTGCTGTACACGTAAATACTTTATTTCAATTTTATGATTCACCATTGTTTTTATTTGCGGTTTGTGAGTGAATGAATGTTGAGTGTTTGCCAGTTGCAAGGATTTGCGTGCACTGCACATTCAGGATTGGCTTAAACCGCGTGTTGAACATAGTGCCAATTGATTTACGAGTTTCGCAATCATAAATAATTTTTTAACCAGCAATATTGATGTCGTCGAGAAAAAATATAAAATGCGATTGGATTGATTTATAAATGATGTTTTTTTTGGGAGGTTTATAAAATTTTTTCATGGACAAAAAAATATTTTGGATAGGGGAAAAGGTTTGGTCCTAGTGCGGTTTTCTGGAGTATACTCTAGAACAGTGGTGGCTAACCTTTTATTTGCCGCAGCACACCTTGTGAGTGGATCATGACCGAAACCGCACGCTTAACACGGCTCATGGAACTTTTCGAAAATTCTACTACTGCTCTAGAGTATACTCCCTAGTGCATACCCTATAAATCCACTCCTACTTAATCAAAAAATTTCCAAAAAAAATTTGAATAGACGCCATAAACAAACAAACCCTAATCAGTTCAGAACGCGGCTATTGAAATATCAATAATTTTTTTTCGGTAAAATCTTTAATCTTCTGATGAATGATGTACAATTTTGAATGCGGTAATCTGAATATTATCCCAAAAATTCTCATGTTTAAACATAAATGTACATTACTCAATTATAATTGAAATGATATCATAATGATACGATTTAAATAGTAATGCTTATTATGAGCGCAATTATTTATTCATGAAATAAATTATGCTTCTGTGGTTTACTAATTTGCAATAAACTTAATCATTAAATGTTGAAGCATTTTAATCTGCCATAAAGCATTGATATTTATTATCAAAAGATTATATGACTGTTGTTGAGGTAATTTGTGTTTTCGATATATTCATATATCAACCAATCAAGCGTCATTATTTAATTGTATTAAATTTACGCATATAAATGTGTCTTTAAAAGTAATTAACAGTGTTGATGTCGAATACGCAAAATAAAATAAAATGAAAAAAATATTCCATTACAGACGATTAATTTTTAAATAATTGTAGGCTTTGTCGTTGCCAAAAGCATTGCAATTGATTTTTACTAATGTAAGAGTGCGAATTTAATGTTATTTTATTTTTCTTCAAATATTCGCTGTTTCCTTGTGTGTTATTCGCAGTGGACAATGACGGAAGACAAAAAGATGAAATAGGCATTTTCGCAGAAATTGCGTAAATAAAAAATTCTATATTTGACTGTATACAAGGCTTATAAAAATATATTTTTTTTTATTTCATTATTTTATATCGTACACATTTCAATCATGCAAAAAATTTTGATTCCATAGACGTTTCTAGCAAACAATTCATCACGCAATATCGACTCATTCGCACAAAAAAATAAATAAAAAAAAATAATTTATCGAAAAATTAATAATTTCTGACAATGGTTAAAAAAATGTAGTTGAGAGAAACAAGCTCATTATAAATCACAAAAATTAAAGAATAATCAATTTTATTAATTTGCATGTTTTAAAAATAGATTATACTTCAAACCATCAGCTCACCCAATTAAACTCGTACTCATTCTAACATCAAAGCGCGCAAATACAAATGAATAAGAAGATATGTTATGTAGTGGTGGATTAGCGAGAGCTTTGGTATCTTAAATAACTTTCATACGCACACATTCATATTCCCACACGATACTCAATTTAATTACAGCAATGCTTTTTTGTAGTTTTGTTTTCTCTCAAATTACAATTTCATTTTAAGTCTCTTTTTTTCATTCGTTTTTATGCTTTAAATTCTTCATACATTGTTATATGGAAGTGCTTTTGTCGTATCCACAACAGAGAAAATTTAATCTTCTGTTTTATGTTGTGAATGGACACAACAACAACAATTTTTTAAATTAAGAAGTGTTGCACAGACCATCAACAATATTTCATCTGTTAAAGATTCAATTCATTTTAATGCAATGCTCTCGAGGTATTTTCATGGAAGAACTGAACAACTTTTTCAACATGAAGAGGAAAATCTGAACAAATTTTCAAGTTGTTATATTTTTCTCTTTCAATGGATGCGGTTGTTGAGAGTTGCAGCAACATGATGTATTTTTCCTTTCATTTCAATTTTGAGCTTTCAATTTAAATGTTCGTCTATTTAGGGGTCGTACTATAACCATTCATTAGTTACCCTTTTTATAGGGGGTTCTCGATTTGAATAGTTCTTTTATTCCAAAATATTTCTATTCAAATCAAAACGTATGAAACATAACCGTTAAAAATGAAACTTTGAATTTTTGTATGTGAAATTTTTGGTTATTCAAATCGATACAATTCAAATCGAATCTGTTCAAATCGAGGTCCCATTATATGAAAAAATATTTTCTTCAGTTACAAAATTTTAGGGAGGGAGAGGAGGGGTCTGAAATAGTCATTTTTACTAAGTGAATAGGATTCTTAAACCCCAAAAAATCTAAACACCTTCCAGAAAACAGAAGTAACTATGGTAAACATGTTTTCTAACTTCATCGCTTTTTAGTTGTTTGTTTCTATTGACTTTAAAGAAACTAAATAGAGTGTATAGAAAGCCCCCCTTCCAGGCAAATGTTTAATTAACCACATCAAAATAATTATTTTTCCCATCGACTTTACTTCTGCGGTATACAGCTAAATGAAAACAAAAACTTTTTGTGCTTAATTAAATTTTCATAATTCAATTAAAAATCTTCACAATTTCAAAATTGAGAACATTCGTAGAGAGAAGAGTAAAAGAAGGAAAATCAGAGTATTTATTTTTTTTTGGAGAAATGTCATCTTAATATTCGTTCATGTAATGAATAGAGAGAAATAGAAAAGCGTATAAAAGTATTAGAAAATTTTCTAAATCCTATTTCCAGTACGTCAAAGATGAGAAAACTCAAGTAATCGGCTTTGCCATTTGAGATATCGACCTTTTATGTCTTTATGCTAGAATTTTCGACTCGTCATTATGGATTAGTAGATTCTCAAACACACGCATATACATGTGGAAGACTAACAAACAGTAACAAAAATAACAACAGAAATTTATCCTTTTTTTCCTTTCTCAGCATGTTTCTTCCATACTTTCCTTTCTTATGCTAAATCCCATTTTATACTCACAAACATTATTTTGTGATACGTGTTTTTAATGCGAAAGAGTTTTTTTCGCTTTTTAAGTGTCTGCTTTGCTACTGTCTTCTTTTGTAAATTGGATTCCGATGTAGAATTTCAGAACTTTCAAAAACCAACTAAATTAGTTAAGACCTGAACTCTCTTAAGAGTAAAAATTCCAACTAAAAAAAGCTTTCATATGCGTTTAACTATCACAAAAATTCACTAACTTCTTTCACCATACCAACTTTTCAACGTAAGTTCTATAGACTTGCCTTTTTACTGTTGAAAATGAAAAAAAAAGAATTCCTTTTCGTTGCTTACGACTAAGACGAAGATAAAGATTGAAGGAAAATTTCTTGACATGTATGAATTATGTATGTGACATAAGCTGAAAGTACGAAAAGTATTTTTATTTTTAGTGATTCTTAACTGTACATTATGGATATGTATTGAATATTCACTTCATCCATTCGTATTGATTCCTTTAAGATGTAGCTTGAGTGCGTTGAATAAGGTTACTAAAATATTAAAAGTGATTGATCGGATCTTGTATGGGACTGTGTGTGGAATGACAACAATGGTTTTACAATTTTCATGATGATAAAATTTAAAATAAAATAATTCTCATGTGTAGGTGAGGAAAACTCATACGAATAAGTTTCAAAATAGTTTTTGCTCCAGTTTCAAATTTTTTGCTCATTCAGATCATGTCATCGAGAATTTTATGTCCATTAATCATGTATGATTTTTATTCTATGTATGTCCTTTCATCCTTTGTCATATTTTTATGGAGCATCGTCTTTCTTTTGCTTTTTTTTACTATATCTTTCAATTTTTGATGTGTTTATTCACGTGAGACAACAATGCTGATGAATTTACTATAGTGTAAGGCACAGGTCTAGTCGATATCCTAAAGATATAAACTTCTTTGCGATTTTTACTTGTATTCATGCGTAGTTTCATTGTCAATGAAACAGGTTTCATGACAGTTGAAAATTTCGTTACATTTGTATTAGACGTCAAAAAGTACTCAAAATCTACTCTGCAGTAATTATATGAATTTAAAAAATTTTTATCGTAGAGCGAACCTTGATCAACAATCTACTTGACTTTTGTATTGAGATGACCCGTCATATAATTTTTGGGATTTACGTGTGGAAGTTAAGACTAATCCTAATTTCCTTTGTAAGCATTTTCTTGTGTGAGGTGAATGTCAAGTTTTTCTATCCCTCATTTATGATTGATGTTTTATCCTTTCGTTGACTTGTTAACTTGATAGTATCTTGATAAGAACGAATGGTGTTGAATTGTAAAAAAAACTTTTAAATGTGCAAGAATATGAAAACTTTTTCGTCATTAGCATGAGTTTTTGACAAGATTTATACAAGTCATAAATGAGAAATAATTTGAGAATGAAATTTTTAATAAAAGTTAATCCATGAATTTTAAAATTTTTTTAATTTCTTTTTTAAAGTTTCAATAATGTTGAATTTATGCGAAAATTTGAACTTGAATTTTAATGATCCAGTTATCATTGTGTTTAATGCTACATATCTCGAAGTTTCCTTGAAGCAAAACAAAAAAAATCTCAATCTAATTCAAAAATTCACATCATTCAAAATATTTGAAGTCTGATTATTGCTAAGACAAACGATGAACTATAGGACCACAATAATTTTTTTAAGCATAGAATTCCTTAATTGAAAATTCGTTGACTAGCAAAAAATTAAGTAATACATAGGGTGACTAAATTTTTTTCGAAAAAAACGGGACATTTTCCTGAAAATTTGGGACATTTTTAGTTTGACATCATAGGGGTACTTGTATCTTACTTAAAGTGTTTATCGTTATAAATTTAAGTAAATCAAGCAACAAGAATGCAAAAAAGAATAAAAAATAATGAAAATTTGCATTCAAAAATTTTCTGACCTGGGCTTGATCCCGTGCTTTTAAAAGGAACTAAAAAATTTTCAAAAAATTTGCATATGAAGTAAAGATAATCTACAATTTTTTCAATATTTTTCTCGAGTTTTGTTAGGGAGGATTATGAGTTAATGATTAAGATTAACGAAAACTTAATTTCTGATCGAATAAACCTAATTTTTTTCAAAAAATTTAAAAAATCCAGGCTATTTTGATGCTTTGCCGGGACACAGCAGCCTGAAAAAAATACAGCTGTTTCCCGGTAAAAACCCAGCAGATGGTCACCCTAGCAATACACTGTCACAGAAAAATCTAGAAAAAATAAACTAACCTTCACAATATTTCACATTTAATCTTAGAACAACCTATTTGCGATTTTACATCTAATCTAATAATTAATTGTTCCAACACTTACACAGAAGATACGATATAAATATTTATTATAGTTAAAAGCATAAAGTAAAATGATTTTTGCTGGGGGGTTTTTTCACTGACGTTTGCACAGTGGTCCAGAATTTTCGAAAAGTGGACATCTACTTTTTTCTCAACCAAATGAGCTGAAATTTTCAGGGTTGATAGATATTGTTACTATTAGTAATTTACAAAAAGAAATTTTTCAAAAAATTTGTCTGTTGGGCCGTATAGGGGTCTCAAAGTTCAAAAAAACCACCCTTCACTCTGACCTCAATTTCTCTCATTTGTTTTAATTTTTTTAAAAACTGTTTTCAGTGGCTTATAGGACATTATAATAGCTTTAATTTGATGTATAATATGTGTGGTAAAAACTTTTAATGTTTCTGAAATTTTAATTTTAGTAAAAAAAATGAGATTTTTTTAGGGGTGTCTCCATACATCAAGCCCCCAAGCAAAAAATTTTGGACTTTATTCACTGAAAAAACACTTGTGTATTAAGCTCTCATATAGTACCTTTTCAAAACACTTTACCATTTTTTCTAACTCGTCCGCTTTTTAGAGAATTTTGAGTTCAAAGTTGACGAAAAATGACATTTTTATGAAAAATGATTACTTCAAAATTCACTATATATTGCAACTAACTAAATAAAATTCAAATTTCTTTTCAAATACTTGTAGCTGAATACAAATGCGTTATTTTGATGTATAATATGTTAGGTAAAACTTTTTACTTAGATAAAAATCTTGATTTTTGCTAATTTTAGTGATTTTTTAGGGGTATCGCTACATTTTTGACCCCTAAAAAAATTTTTTTTGACTTTATTCAGTGAAATAAAAGGTGATTATTATTGCTTAAGCATCAATAAATCAAAATAACCTTAAGAAACTTCATTTTTCATCCGCATTTTAAAAAATTTTAATTTTTTGGTTCGAAGCTGACATTTTTTGGGGCCATCACTATAATTTTGACTTCCATGAAAAATTTTTTCGACTTTATTCAATGAGCTAAAAGATGATTATTATTGTTCTAGTATCAACAAATCAGAATTTTTTTACCGTTTGTGATAACTCGTCCGCTTTTTAGAGAACTTCAATTTTGAAGTTCAAATTTGATTTTTAAGGATATCACTGCACTTTTGGTGCTTATAAAAAATTTTTTTTCGGCTTTATTCAGTAAACTAAAAGATGATTATTATTGTCTTAACATCAATAAATCAGAAACCATTTACCGTTTTTGAAACATTATCCGCCTTTTGGAAAATTTTGATTTTTAGCTTCAAAATCGACATTTTTGGGGGTATCACTACACTTTTAACCCCTAAAATTTTTCTTTTCGACTTTATTCAGTAGGCTAAAAGATGATTATTATTGTTTTAGTACCAATAAATTAGAAACTACTTGCCGATTTTGAAAACTCATCCGCATTTAAGAAAATTTTTATTTTTAGCTTCAAAAATGATATTTTTTGGGATAATCACTTAATTTTTGACCCCTATAATTTTTTTTTCGATTTTATTCAGTGAGCTAAAAGGTTTTTATTAATGTCCTAGCATCATAAAATTAGAATTTTTTCACCCATTGTGATAACTCGTCCGCTTTTCAGAGAATTTCAATTTTGAAGTTACTTTTTGAGAATTAAAAGTTTAAATGCGTACAATTCTTACCTACATTGAAATTTTTTTCAAAAACACATTCTCAATTATGATAATTACTATATTGCAATAAAAATGTTAAAGTTTTTCATTGTTTACAAAAATTTTCAATGTAGGTAAGAATTGTATGCATTTAAACTTTTAATTCTCAAAAAAGTAACTTCAAAATTGAAATTCTCTGAAAAGCGGACGAGTTATCACAATGGGTGAAAAAATTCTAATTTTATGATGCTAGGACATTAATAAAAACCTTTTAGCTCACTGAATAAAATCGAAAAAAAATTATAGGGGTCAAAAATTAAGTGATAATCCCAAAAAATATCATTTTTGAAGCTAAAAATAAAAATTTTCTTAAATGCGGATGAGTTTTCAAAATCGGCAAGTAGTTTCTAATTTATTGGTACTAAAACTATAATAATCATCTTTTAGCCTACTGAATAAAGTCAAAAAGAAAAATTTTAGGGGTCAAAAGTGCAGTGATACCCCCAAAAATGTCGATTTTGAAGCTAAAAATCAAAATTTTCCAAAAGGCGGATAATGTTTCAAAAACGGTAAATGGTTTCTGATTTATTGATGTTAAGACAATAATAATCATCTTTTAGTTTACTGAATAAAGCCGAAAAAAAAATTTTTATAAGCACCAAAAGTGCAGTGATATCCTTAAAAATCAAATTTGAACTTCAAAATTGAAGTTCTCTAAAAAGCGGACGAGTTATCACAAACGGTAAAAAAATTCTGATTTGTTGATACTAGAACAATAATAATCATCTTTTAGCTCATTGAATAAAGTCGAAAAAATTTTTCATGGAAGTCAAAATTATAGTGATGGCCCCAAAAAATGTCAGCTTCGAACCAAAAAATTAAAATTTTTTAAAATGCGGATGAAAAATGAAGTTTTCTAAAGTTATTTTGATTTATTGATGCTTAAGCAATAATAATCACCTTTTATTTCACTGAATAAAGTCAAAAAAAATTTTTTTTGGGGTCAAAAATGTAGCGATACCTAAAAATCACTAAAATTAGCAAAAATCAAGATTTTTATCTAAGTAAAAAGTTTTACCTAACATATTATACATCAAAATAACGCATTTGTATTCAGCTACAAGTATTTGAAAAGAAATTTGAATTTTATTTAGTTAGTTGCAATATATAGTGAATTTTGAAGTAATCATTTTTCATAAAAATGTCATTTTTCGTCAACTTTGAACTCAAAATTCTCTAAAAAGCGGACGAGTTAGAAAAAATGGTAAAGTGTTTTGAAAAGGTCCTATATGAGAGCTTAATACACAAGTGTTTTTTCAGTGAATAAAGTCCAAAATTTTTTGCTTGGGGGCTTGATGTATGGAGACACCCCTAAAAAAATCTCATTTTTTTTACTAAAATTAAAATTTCAGAAACATTAAAAGTTTTTACCACACATATTATACATCAAATTAAAGCTATTATAATGTCCTATAAGCCACTGAAAACAGTTTTTAAAAAAATTAAAACAAATGAGAGAAATTGAGGTCAGAGTGAAGGGTGGTTTTTTTGAACTTTGAGACCCCTATACGGCCCAACAGACAAATTTTTTGAAAAATTTCTTTTTGTAAATTACTTATAGTAACAATATCTACCAACCCTGAAAATTTCAGCTCATTTGGTTGAGAAAAAAGTAGATGTCCACTTTTCGAAAATTCTGGACCACTGTGGTTTGAGCGAATAGTGGAAGATATAAGACAGAAATACAGCTACAGAATAGTGGAAGATATAAGACAGAAATACAACTGTACAAAAAATACAGGAGTGATTTTTTGCACATACAAAAAGTAACTGATGGATATACTATCCAAAACTGTAAACTTTACTTTTCTACGTCAATGCTTTCGTCAGAATGATCACTCAAATTTATTTCGAGAAGAAAGATTCAAATTAGATTTTCTAAAAATAAATAATAATAGAATACGTTTAAAATACGTTTATGCAACCGCATCTTTGATTTAAAGAATTACGTGAATTTGTAAATTTGTTAATAAAGAAAATATCAATTAATCATATTGATGATGTTTAAACACTAACAATAGATGTCATATTGTATAAATTCTACATCAATGTTTTAGTTATTGTTGATATGGAATATGAATTCATCATAATTAATAAAGCAGAAATGTTTTAATGTCACTAAACATTTAGTGTAATCAAAGACTTAAAAACTTATTATGAAGGTTTTTTAAATTTTAATAGTTTTAGATTATATCGCTTAGAACATCAAATGAATTATTTTGGCCCTTTGAATAAGAAAAAAATGTTGCGAAGGTTAAGAATTCAATATCGGTAATGAGACGAAAGAATTTCAACACATAAGTATGATAATCAATCTTAAAGGGATTGCAATTAAAAAACAATTGTCTCTTGTGCCTAATAACATAAACTTTTTAATGAGGGGATTAGGCAGTTACATTACAGCATCAGATTTTTCTCGAACTAATAAATCCAACAACTCTGAAGGCGTAACGGTTTTCCTTATTTTAGTACAAAATTTGAAATAAGGAATTTTTAGTATTCCTTATTTTAGTACATCTTGTCCGTTAAATTTTTAATAAAGAAATCTACGAATATCACACTTAATTAAGCATTTGCTAATGTGCAAAGTTAATTAATGTATAGAAGAACTATGTATTGAGAAAATAAGCTATTTCCAGCAGTTAAATATAGGAAAATGAATTAAAAATGAAAGAATGCTTAAAGGTAAAGCATAATAATTATTATTTTCATAAGATAACTCTTTAAAATCAATATAATTTTGTGTTTTAATTAAAAATGTTTGCTTGTGTGAGTAAATTTTTCGTACAAAGAAGCAATTTAAATTCAAAATTTTGATCTAAATAACGGAAGAATTTGCTCTTCAGAGTTGATGGTAATAAATAGGAAAAAAAAAATTATTCCGTGTGTGATGTAGTGCGTCTTCAAATGTACTTTAACCTTAAAGCAACTTTCAAAATAGCACAGGTACATACTATTCATGCTGACATTTACGTCATCAAACGGTTTTCTTCAATTTTACTTTGAACATGATAGAAAATAGTACCATTGAGAAACTTTGCGAATACTAAAAAAATGAAAAAAAAAAAATGACAAGTAACTACATTTTACATTGGTATTATATGTTGCTATTGGCTATGTTAAATATTTACATGCTCAACATTGTAAAGAGATTTGTGTAAAAATTAGAAATTTATTAAATAAATTTCATTAATTGTAAAAACTTTGAACTTTTTGGTTTGTATCAGAAAAAAATTAAAATTTAAAAAATTTGCATTCTCTGCAATTGCAGAGCTCAGTTTAGCTTAAAAAATGTGCTCCTGCATAAATATTCTGATTTATTGCACTTTCCTCGTAAAAAAGTGTTTTAAAGTCATAAAAAAAGAATTTAAATAAAATCAAAAATATTCTAGTTTTTTAAAAATAAATTAATTTTTGCAATCCCCAGTTCAAAGTTACAATTCTTCAACTTAAAACTTCAAAACTGTCTTTTTCACTTTTTTATTGTTATTATTCTTTTAATTTACTATTTCACTTTTCAAAGCAGTCCTTAAAAAGAATTAAAGTTCAATTCTTTTGACTGATGTATTTGAGTACAATGCTAAAAAAACGTGGTAAAAAAATAGATTTAATTAATTTGGTAGATTTAATGTTGAATATATTTTTTAAGTATTATTTTGTTTTAATTTTGAATATTATTATTATTTTTGTTCGTCGTTTCGACTTTAAAGTCGTTGAACTTAAATTTGATACTTTAACAAATTTTTTATCAGACTTTAAACTTTAAGTTCACTAAGAATTTATTTGTTAATTAAAGCGAGTCAAGAGATCAAAAGTGAAAATAACATAAAAGTTAATATTTTAAAGATTTTTTGCACTTTTTTTGAAATTTTTAAATTTTATTAGAATAAAATATTTAAATTTTATTTTTATTCTATTATTTATAAATTTATCATATTCTTTTTTTGAATGCTTTTGATTCTGGAAAGTTACTAGAAATATTTTCTTTTTTAACCTCTGCGTCATTAAGAATTGCTGCCTATTTTTGACGAGAGTATATAAACCGTGCCAATACAAAATCTAATCGCATTCGTTTGCTTTAAAGTGATTGAGGAGGTTCTTTTTTTTTGAAGTTCGCAAAAAATAATAATTATTTTTTACAAAATTCACTATTCATAAAAGTGCTTTTCAGTGAAACAAGTGAAAAAAAACAATTTAAAATAATAAAAATGGAAATTAAAATTAATGGTGAAAATTTGAACATTGATAATGATGGTGATGCAATTGTTGTGTCGGGTATCTCAGGACGGTTTCCTAATGCAAATAATGTGCAAGAATTTGAGCATAATTTATACAATAAAATTGACATGTCCGATGAGGATGAAAGTCGTTGGAAACACTTTCATCCTGAAGTTCCAAAACGTACCGGAAAAATTCGAAATTTGAATAAGTTTGATGCGTCGTTTTTTTCAATTTTAAATAAACATGCAAATTGGATGGATCCTCAATGCAGATGCTTACTTGAGCATGCATATGAAGCAATTATTGATGCAGGAGTGTCACCTCAATCGTTGGTTGGCAGTCGTACTGGTGTCTTTATTGGATGTTGCTTCTCCGATTCTCGAGACTCCTTTTTCTACAACGTTCCTGCTAAAGAGGGTTATGGAGTTTTTGGGTAAGTTATGAATTAAAATGTGATTGGTAGTTTAAGCTTATTAAAATATACGAAAGAGCTGAAAATATTTTAAAATTTTATTAAGGTTCAAGGTAATAGGCATTTAAATGGTACATATTACCCTGAGTTTTGCAAGCAAATCAAAATAATTTAAGACATTTCATAACACCATCTTACAAAATTAAAATTAAATAAATATTTTTCTTCCTGACGATAGAAACGCCAATTTCTACCTTTCAAACCGCCTTTCGTACGCCCTAGGACTTTGTGGTCCATCATTTACGGTCGATACCGCATGCTCGAGTTCAGCTTATGCATTAGATTGTGCTTACAAATATATTATGAGCGGTGCTTGTGACTCAGCAATTGTTGGTGGCTCACAATTAGTGCTTAATCTTCAAACAACACTTGAGTACTCCAGGTAAGAAAGAGAAAATAAAAAACACAAAAATAGTAAACCATGATCTACAGTAGCGTGCAAAAGTGAGTGGACAGCATTAAAAATTTTAATATTTTCCTTTTAAAATTATCTATTTAAATAAAGAAAAAATCAAAGTTGGCCAATATATGTAATTTTAGATGAGGAATAAGAATATAAAAATATTTTTTTGTTTAGCATTCAAATTTCAAAAAACCGTTAAAAATTCAAAATTTGTTCCGTGCAAAAGTGAGTGGACAGTTCTAAATAAATCAGAATAAAATTAACTAGCTAACTTTGATCACTTTTATGACTCAATACATAAAATATTGGTGTTCTTCTTTGATTTCATGCAAAAATAATTTTTGAAAAACTCGTGGTTTCTGAGTTATTTGAAATTCAAAATGGCTGTCATTTTTTACGAGTTTTGACTTAATATCTCTAATAATTCAATGTTTTAGATTGAAATCTTTAATGATTATTATTCTATTAATCATAAGCTTTCGATACATATATAAATGTTATCAGAAATTATCAATATTAGTTGTAATTTTCATAAAAATTGTTCTTTCATACTGAATTTTTCATCTTCTTGAACTGTTAATCAACAAAATCTTAATAAATATCGGGTTAATATAAGAATATTTGGTATCAATTTGTTGCATTTTATAAGTAGAATAATATTCAAACAGTTTAAGATTTTTAGGATAAGGATCAATCAAGTAAAGTACTGTTAAACAGTTAGTTGAAAGTAAAAATTAATGAATAAATATTTCTTAATTTTAAAAACGGGTCAAGTCTTATGGATTCGTTCAGGAAATCATCTAAAATGTCTAATTGTAGTAAAATAAGCATTAAAAATCATACAATTCAAAATAATTTAACATAAAAAGTGATTTTTGCGAATGTTTATTATTCTCATGCATGAGTATTGTGCATTACTAACTGTTTAACAGTGATTTACTTGATTGATCCTTGCCCAAAAAATCTTAAACTGTATGAATATTATTCTACTTACAAAATGCAACAAATTGATACCAAATATTCTTATATTAACACGATATTTATTAAGATTTTGTTGATTAACAGTTCAAGAAGATGAAAAATTCAGTATGAAAGACTAATTTTTTTGAAAATTACAACTAATATTGATAATTTCTGACAATATTTATATATGTATCGAAAGCTTATGATTAATAGAATATTAATCATTAAAGATTTCAATCTAAAACATTGAATTATTAGAGATATTAAGTCAAAACGCGTAAAAAATGGCAGCCATTTTGAATTTCAAATAACTCAGAAACCACGAGTTTTTCAAAAATTATTTTTGCATGAAATCAAAGAAGAACACCAATATTTTATGTATTGAGTCATAAAAGTGATCAAAGTTAGCTAGTTAATTTTATTCTGATTTATTTAGAACTGTCCACTCACTTTTGCACGGAACAAATTTTGAATTTTTAACGGTTTTTTGAAATTTGAATGCTAAACAAAAAAATATTTTTATATTCTTATTCCTCATCTAAAATTACATATATTGGCCAACTTTGATTTTTTCTTTATTTAAATAGATAATTTTAAAAGGAAAATATTAAAATTTTTAATGCTGTCCACTCACTTTTGCACGCTACTGTACCTTAATATTTTTTGGCTTCATACACTTCATGTTCATTCACTATTTTTTTTCT
>CM047392.1:7975655-8058549 GCA_026123125.1 Chironomus striatipennis
TATTATAGATTACAGGAATGTCGAACTCCACTTCGCTTCGCTTCGTTCCGTTCGACTGTTATAGATTGCAGGAATGTCGAACTCCACTTCGCTTCGCTTCGTTCCGTTCGACTGTCATAGATTACAGGAATGTCGAACTCCACTTCGCTTCGCTTCGTTCCGTTCGACTGTCATAGATTACAGGAATGTCGAACTCCACTTCGCTTCGCTTCGTTCCGTTCGACTGTCATAGATTACAGGAGTGTCGAACTCCACTTCACTTCGCTTCGTTCCGTTCAACTTTTATAGATTACAGGAATGTCGAACTCCACTTCGCTTCGTTCCATTCGACTGCTATGGATTTCAGGGAAGTCAAACTTTACTTCGCTTTGGTTCACTCCGTTCAAACCTTTCAATATTAAGTAAAATCTAACAATACATAAAATGAGATTCAATGAGCATTCTTGATCATATAATGAGATCAAGTGAGAATTCATTATCATAAAATGAGATCCAGTGAGCATTAATTGTCTTTAAATGAGATCTAGTGGGCATTGATGATCATAAAAGGAGATCCAGTGAGCATTCATGATGATAAATTGAGATCCAGTGAACATTCATGATGATAAATTGAGATCCAGTGAGCATTTATGGTCATAAAGTGAGATTTTGTAAGCATTTATGATCATAAAATGAGATCCATTGAGCATTAATGGTCTTGAAATGAGATCCAGTGAGCATTTATGGTCATAAAGTGAGATTTTATAAGCATTAATGATCATAAAAGGAGATCCAGTGAGCATTCATGGTCATAAAGTGAGATTTTATAAGCATTAATGATCATAAAAGGAGATCCAGTGAGCATTCATGATCATAAAATGAGATCCAGTGAGCATTAATGGTCTTGAAATGAGATCCAGTGAGCATTAATTGTCTTTAAATGAGATCCAGTTAGCATTGATGATCATGAAAGGAGATCCAGTGAGCATTCATGATGATAAATTGAGATCCAGCGAACATTCATGATGATAAATTGAGATCCAGTGAGCATTTATGGTCATAAAGTGAGATTTTGTAAGCATTAATGATCATAAAATGAGATCCAGTGAGCATTAATGGTCTTGAAATGAGATCCAGTGAGCATTAATTGTCTTTAAATGAGATCCAGTTAGCATTGATGATCATGAAAGGAGATCCAGTGAGCATTCATGATGATAAATTGAGATCCAGTGAGCATTCATGATGATAAATTGAGATCCAGTGAGCATTAATGGTCTTGAAATGAGATCCAGTGAGCATTTATGGTCATAAAGTGAGATTTTATAAGCATTAATGATCATAAAATGAGATCCAGTGAGCATTAATGGTCTTGAAATGAGATCCAGTGAGCATTAATGATCATAAAGTGAGATTTTATAAGCATTAATGATCATAAAGTGAGATCCAGTTAGGCTTTCTCGCTATCGGGATCGGGATCGGGAAATCCCGGGAAATCCCGATCCCGAAAAATCCCGGGATCCCGAAAATTTTCGGGATCGGGATTGAAAATCCCGATTTTAACCATTTGCATAGTAAAATATTTTTTTTAAACTTTTTTTTCAAAAAAAAAAAAAATCATTTTTTTTAAACTGAGTATTTAAAGAAACATTCACTTTAAATTTTATTAAAATTTAGTGTCATTTGATACTTCATTTTGTTAAAATTTTAAAAAATTTGGAAAATCAACCAAAATTCGTAAAAATCTATATTTTTTTTTAAAAAAAATATATTTTTGATACTTAGAAAAAAGTTTTTATCATGGTTAAAATAATCAAAAATTGACTTTAAAATTAAACCTTAATTTAGAAAAATATTATTTTAAAGACTTTATATAATAATCTAAAAACAATTCTTTAAATTAATGATACTTTCTAAAACATACATTAAAATGAAACTCTAGAAATAAATTTACTAAATTTTTTTTGTAGTTTATTGAACCATTAATGGCCAATTGTAACAAAATTGTATCAGAAATATGTTGCCCAAAAAAATAAAAACTTTTAAAAATTAATTACCTTCATTCAAATATTAAAATTGGATATAAAATCCACATAAATTTTTCAA
Source organism: Chironomus striatipennis (assembly GCA_026123125.1). Classification (NCBI taxonomy): domain Eukaryota; kingdom Metazoa; phylum Arthropoda; class Insecta; order Diptera; family Chironomidae; genus Chironomus; species Chironomus striatipennis. The sequence continues at coordinate 7,977,738 of CM047392.1, forward strand.
AAATATCTTTCGGGAAATCCCGGGATTTCCCGGGAAATCCCGATCCCGATCCCGATCCCGAAAATCAATCGGGATCGGGATTTCGAGAAAGCCTAGATCCAGTGAGCATTCTTGATCATAAAATGAGATCCAGTGAGCATTCATGATCATAAAATGAGATCCAGCAACCAATTATGTCAAATGAGTGAGATCCATTAATCATTTTCTACTTTTTGATTACATTAAGCATGATCCAATTACTCTTAAGTCTAACACTGTCTTTAAATGGCTATAAATGATTATTTTCATACAAATTTTACGTACGTAATTTTACGTAACGTAAAGTTTACGTAACGTATGAAAACGTAAACAAATTTTTTTAAAATTTTTTGTCAATCTTTTTAATGCTGTAACTTCTTACAGAAGCATCATAGGTATAAACATAGCCGAGATTATTTGTAGCTCTTATGTTTAACTTTAATTTTATGCCACTTATTATTACTAACAATTAAAATCCAAGCCTGTATCAAAAATGGCGCAACTGTTGCAAAATTTGCAGTTTTTGGCAATTTTAGGTCACTTAATGGACATAAAGTCCAGATTTTATTCAGCACAATTTTGTTTTTAGGTACGATCTATCGAATCAAATAGAAGAAATTCTTAAAAAATGCTTCCCTGAAAAATTTTCCATACAAAAGTATGGATTTTTAACGGTTTTTTGCGTCTAGTTCCAACACAACGGAAGTGACTGGAACTAAACATGCTTTAGGTGATGGATATTTAAATTACCAATCAAACGAGACCAAAAACGTCATGATTGGTGCTTCCGTTTGCTCACAAAATCAAAAAAAGTGAAATTTTGAAACTTAAGTGAATACAATAACTTGCACGCTTTGCGTGGAAGTTAATAATTATTACAATGAACCCGTGAAGAAAAAAAATGTAATGCGAATTTTTTGTTTCCTTCATCGTTAAGTGGTCGACATGGAGTCTAACGTTTCGTTTTTTTAGCGCATTTTCCTCTTGGGAAAAGGACGCTATTGTCCGCACTTTGTCCGTCCGTCTGTCTGTCTGTCTGTCCGTCTGTCTGTCTGTCCGTCTGTCTGTCATCGCATCTCCTCCTAGGGATTAAGCTTTTTTGATGCGGTTTTTGGCTTAAAATGTGTGTGACATGTCTGGCTACCATGTAACCAAAAATCAGCACGAATGGTCACTTCCTCTGCTGGAACCAGCGTAAAAAGTGCCAAAATGCCATTTCTTTGTATGTGTTAGTGTGGTCGATTGCACTAAAATGTTGACTTTTCAAAAACTCAGCCTTCTTCGGTTCAAATCCCACCGATGACAAATTTTTTTTTTTTTTGCTTTTTTTATACTTTTTTGATTTCTAATGACATATAATATTGAATTATGTCATAATTTTCCATTTTCACAATTTTTCCGAGTTTTTCCGACGATTTTTGTTAAAATTTTCAATATTTTCATACAATTTTCATAGATAATTACTTTTTTTATATTTTTTTGATATTTTAGTTGTTTAGTTTTCTGTTTTCATGGATTTTTCATAGTTTTTCCGGAAAATTTTGTGAAAATTGTAAAATAATTCACTTTTATTAAAAAAACTCATCAATATAAATAATCAAATTGTCATATAAAAATTTCTATAAAAAGAACAGCAGTGGCGTAAGTGTTAGAGCTCTCGATTACTACCGTGGAGTCTAGGGTTCGATCCTAGCTCCCGGCAAGTTTTTTTTACGCTCTTTTTTACTTTTTTGATTTCTTATGACATATAATATTTATTTATGTCATAATTTTCCATTTTCACGAATTTTCGAAGTTTTTCCGAGTATTTTTTGAAAATTTTTAATATTTTCATACATTTTTCTGAAAAAATGATTTTTTTTACATTTTTTTTATATTTTAGCTGTTAAACTTTCCTTTTTTTAGATTTTCATAATTTTTTCGAAAAGTTTTGTATATACTATAAAAACTTACATTTATAAAAGAAATCTCATCAATATAAATAATCAAAATGTCACATTATAATTTTAATAAAAAGAGCATCAGTGGCGTAAGTGGTAGAGTGTTAGGCTCCTACCATGAGAGTCATGGGTTCAAACCTAGCCCGTGACCAAATACTTTTTTGCTATTTTTTTAATTTTATGTTGCATAATGTTTTTCATCCATTTTTTTTCTGTCAATTTTAAATTTTTGGGTAAATAAAGAATAGTTATAGTTAAATATTTGGCTTTGTACTTTTGGGGTTTTAATTCTTTGTGTATTTACTGATCGCGGAAAATGCGCTTTCGTCGGTCACGAGTGACCACCGTTATACTTGTTTTTTGTTCAGTTTAACTGATTGAGTTTTATTTTTAAATTTTAGATTGCGTATTTTGGCACCAGATGGAGAGTTTTGCCGTCCGTTTGATGAGAACGCAACTGGATTTACTCGTGCTGACACAATTTGCTGCATATTTTTACAGCGTCAGAAGGATTGTAAGCGTGTATATGCCCAAGTTATGTATACAAATTCGAATAATGATGGATTTAAGAAGGAAGGATCATCATTTCCAAGTCGTGTAATGCAACAGAAGTTGATGGAAGATTTCTTCAGAGATTCAAAGATTGATCCTGGTCTTGTTGATTTTGTTGAGGCTCATTCAACAGGTACACGTTTAGGTGATCCAGAAGAAGTTGCTTCAATCGACGAAGTTTTTTGTAAAACTATAAAGCGTAAACAACCATTGCTGATTGGGTCTGTAAAATCTAATATGGGACATGCTGAAGCATCGTCAGGTGTTGCATCTATTGCTAAAATTTTATTGGCACTTGAGAAGCATAAAATAGCTCCAAATATAAACATCACAAATATGAGGAATGACATACCAGCTTTTGCCGAAGGTCGTATTCGAGTTGTAACAGAAGTTGAAAAACTTACTCGGCCATTTATCTCGATGAACAGTTTTGGTCTTGGAGGTGCCAACGCTCATGCTTTGTTTAAAGGAAATTTAAAGGAAAAAGTAAATCACGGAATTCCAGCTGATAATTTGAATCGTATGGTCTTATGGTCAGGCAGAACTGAAGAATCATTACATTCAATCTTCGATGACATCACTAAGCGACCACTTGACGCTGAATATGTTGCTCTTCTTCAAAACTCTCAGATTGTAACAAATCCTGCTAATATTTATCGTGGTTATGCAATGTTCCATCACGATCAACAGACACAAAAAGCTGTGTGCATTTCTCGTGATATTCAACATTTTAATGGAGAAAAGAGACCAATTGTGTTTGTCTACAGTGGAATTGGAAGTCAATGGGCTGAAATGGGAACTGATTTGATGAATATTCCAATTTTCGCTGAGACTATCAACTATTGTCATGACATCTTAGCACCAAAAGGAATAGATTTGAAGAATATTATTACATCACCTGACAAGTCTTTATTCAACAATGTTCTTAATTCCTACGTTGGTATTATTTCCATTGAAATTGCTCTTACAAATATTCTTAAAGCTATTGGAATCAATCCTGATTACATTATTGGCCATTCAGTTGGTGAAATGGGTTGTGCTTATGGTGATGGCTGTTGGAGCATGAAGGAAACCATATTAGCAGCATATGCTCGTGGAATTGCCAGTTATGAATCTAAATCAGTGAATGGAGCAATGGCTGCTGTTGGATTAAACTTTAGAGATGTTGAAAAGACTTTACCTTCTTCTATTGATATTGCATGCCATAATGGAGTGGATTCAACGACCATTTCAGGACCAGTTAAAGCAGTTCGAGAATATATTGAAAAATTAAAAGAGAAAAATATCTTTGCAAAGGAAGTGGAAAGTTCGGGTATGGCTTTGCATAGTCGATACATTAAAGAAATGGGCATTGATTTATCAAAGCGATTAAATGAGGTCATCAAGAACCCTAAAAAACGTTCAGAAAGATGGATTAGTTCAACTTATCCTGAAAATGAATGGTCTGTTAATCCTGAGAGTCAGTACTGTTCTGCTGAATATCACACGAAAAATTTATTGAATCCTGTACTATTTGAAGAAGTTACTGATATTGTTCCTAAAAATTCCCTTACCATTGAAATTGCTCCACATGGGCTTTTGAAGTCGATTCTCAAACGTTCAATAAAAGATGGAACTCACATAAACTTGACTCGTCGTGATCATAAAGAAGGATGTGATTTATTGATGGACTCTCTTGGAAAGTAAGTATTTTATAACAATATAAAATATTACAAATTATTACAAATTTTAAATATTGCTTTAATTTCAGACTTTTCCAAAAAGGTATTGATATGGATATTCAAAAGATTTACCCAGCAGTTCAATTTCCAGTTTCTCGTGGAACTCCAATGATTTCTCATATTTATAAATGGAATCATTCAGATAACTACTTTGTTGGAAATTTCGATTCATTCAATCTTTATGAGAAGGAAAAAGTTGTCATCAATCTGAATGATAAAGCATTTGAATTTGTACAAGGTCATATTATTGACGGAAAAGTTCTATTTCCTGGTACTGGTTGGTTGTATTTAGTTTGGGAGAATTTTGGCAAAATGATGGGTGTTAAACATACTAATTTGAAAGTTATTTTTGAAGATGTAAAATTTTTACGAGCAACTTCATTGGCGAAAAATCAAGACGTAGTTGTCACAATATCCATTCATAGAGGTAAAAAGTTGTAAATTTATTGATTTTTCTGATTGAAATACGAGTTTTAATAAATTTATAGGTTCAGGAAGATTTGAAATTTATGAAGGAAGATCAACCATAGCTCATGGTTTCATCAAAGCTGGAGAAAATGTTGAATTAATGAAGATCAATGTGGAAGAAAAGAAAGATGCAGTAACATTAACTGAACCAGATTTTTACAAAGAGATGCGTCTTCGAGGATATTATCATCAGGGACTATTCAGAGCTATTAAAGAAATACGTGACGACGGTTTGGAAGGGAAAATTAAATGGAATAACGAATGGGTTACTTTCATGGATTGTCTTATTCAATTCCAAGTTGTCATGAAAGATACAAGAATGTTGATACTACCAACGAGTGTAAGAAAAATGGTCATTGACCCAGCACTACATTTAAAGACTATTGAAAATTCTAATGAAGAAGAAACTCTCTTTGATGCAAAATGTTGTCCATATATCAACGTTATTCAGGCAGGTGGTGTTGAAATTCATGGATTTGAAGGAAGTTTAGTCAACAGAAGACGACCTCCATCAGATCCAGTTCTTGAATCTTATAAATTCATTCCATACAAGAATAGATCAAAAGTATCCAAACGCGATGCAGCAAAGATTTGCGTTCAAATTGCTTTGGAAAACTCTCCAATGAAAAAATTATCATGTGTTGAAATTGGAGATGATAGTTCACCACTCAGTGAATTTATCTTTAAGGGACTTGGTGATTTACCATTAATTACACCTGAAGTAAATTATTTGACCTCACAAGAGGTTGAAATGGAAAATGTTGCAGTTCAAAATCAAGATTTGACCTCGTTCAGTAGCGTCAACTTAGTGATTAAATCAAACTGTACAAATGATATAGCGTTCATTAAATTAGTTAAGCCCGTGTTGCATGAAAATGGATTGATAATATCAAAAGATTCAAAGAAAATTACATCAGTTGTAAATGAAAAGTTACAAATGATTGCGGAAATAGAACTGGAGGATGGTTTTCTTCATGTAATGCAATTTAAAAAATCTCAAGTTCAAGTGGCAGACTCAATAATTCATGTTACATCAAATGTTGATGAATGGCTTGAACCATTGAAAGCAGCCATTTCAAAGGGCTCAGTTTTGGTTTATTCACAAGGTGATGAAACATCTGGAATAATCGGTCTTATTAATTGCATTCGAAAGGAACCAAATGGAGAAAGAATTCGATGCGTATTTATTGATGATAAGAAATCTCCAAAATTCAATCTTGAAGATGAATTCTACCAAAAACAACTCGATTTGGGGCTTGTTATGAATGTGTATAAAAATAATCAATGGGGAAGCTACAGACATCTTGCAATTGTCGAAAATGAAGAAGTTAAACCAAGATCAGAACATTGTTATGCTAATTGTCTTGTCAAAGGCGATTTATCAACACTTTCATGGTTATATGGTCCTTTAAATGTTCGCAAAGAAAAGGAAATTATCAACATTTCATATGCATCTCTTAACTTCCGTGATGTTATGCTTGCAACTGGAAAAATCACTTCTGATGATGTTTTAGACAGAATTCAGCAACAATGTGTCTTTGGATTTGAATTTTCAGGTACAACAAAAGATGGACGTAAAATCATGGGTATGGGACCAACAGGAGCAATGGCTACACATTATGATGCCAACAAAACACTTTTATGGGATGTTCCAAATAATTGGAGTTTGGATGAAGCTGCTTCAGTTCCATTAGTATATTACACAGTTTACCTTGCATTCTTCAGAACAATTCAAATTGAAAAGGGCAAGTCAATTTTGATTCATGCTGGAAGTGGAGGTGTTGGTCTTGCAGCCATTCAAGTTGCATTATCTTATGGATTAGAAGTTTACACAACTGTTGGATCAGAGGAAAAGAAACAATATTTGCGCACAAGATTCCCAGCTTTGAAACCACAAAATATTGGAAACTCTAGAGACACATCTTTTGAACAATTGATTTGTGTAAGAACGAAAGGAAAAGGGGTTGACTATGTCCTCAATTCTCTGTCAGCTGACAAACTTCAAGCATCAATCAGATGTCTTGGAATGAATGGTACGTTCCTTGAAATTGGAAAGTTTGATATCATGAATAAAACTAATATTGATATGGGACATTTCGCAAAGAGAGTCAACTTTAAGGCAGTCTTCTTTGATGATTTACCAGTCGAATCTGAAGAATTGAAGGTAAATATTTTAAGAAATTTTTAAATGTTAAGCTTAACATCTTTTTTCTATCTCTAGATCATTCATGACCTTGTCGAAGCAGACATCAAAGCTGGAATAGTAAAACCATTGAAAGTCAATGTTTTTGAAGCAGCTGAAATAGAACAAGCATTCAGATTTATGGGATCAGGCAAACACATAGGAAAAGTTTTATTGAAAATGCGTGATCAAGCTAATGACGTCCAATCACTTCCAATTAAGATGCTACCAAGAGTATATTGCAATCCGAACGAAACATTTATTTTGATTGGAGGTTTGGGAGGCTTTGGACTTGAACTTGCTGATTGGTTGATTTTAAGAGGATGTAGAAAACTAGTAATGAGCTCTGGTCGTGGTGTGACAAATGCTTATCAAGCCTCAAGAATTAAGTAAGATTAAAATGACCTTCTTTATGACCTAATTTACTGATTTATTTATTCTTCACAGAGTATGGAAGTCATATGGCGTTGATGTTCGAGTTACAACAGTTGATGTTACTTCAAAGAAAGGTTGTGAGCAACTTCTTGTAGATGCTGTGAAAATGGGACCAGTTGGAGGTATTTTCAACCTTGCTGTAGCTTTGAGAGATGGAATCTTTGACAATCAAACAACTCAAACATTTATTGAATCGTTGGCACCAAAAGCTGACGCAACAAAATACCTCGATGAACTATCTAGAAAATTATGTCCAGTTCTCAAACATTTCGTAATATTCTCAAGTGTATCATGTGGACGTGGAAATGCAGGTCAAAGTAATTATGGTATGGGAAATTCAATAATGGAGAGAATCTGTGAAAAACGACAAATGGCTGGATTACCAGCTAAAGCCATTCAATGGGGAGCTATCGGAGATGTTGGACTTTTAGCAAATTTACAGGAAAATAATATGGACATGGAAATCAGTGGTACATTGCCACAAAGATTAAATTCATGTCTTGAAGTTTTGGATAATCTCTTAACTAATGATGATCCAATTGTTGCTAGTATGGTTGTTGCTGAAAAACGTTTTGAAGATGTGAAGAAAGGAAATATAGTTGAAGCTATTATGAATATCATGGCTATTCGTGATAGAAAGCAAATTTCTATGGAAGCTAGTTTATCTAAACTTGGTATGGATTCTCTTATGGGCGTTGAGATTCAACAAATTTTAGAAAGAGATTACGATATTGCACTTTCTTCACAAGAACTGAGATCACTTACTTTAGGACAACTTGAAAAACTTGTTAATTCCAAGAATTCAGGAGAAGCTATTGTCAGTACTCAGATGCCACTTGGAATAGAAATGTTGCTCAACAACTTCGGAGATGAAAAACAAAGTCATGAAACAATACTGAAAGTTAACGATGTGCCACAAAGTGATACAAAAATTTTAATTGTTTCTGGAATTGAAGGAATGAACAATGATTCTTTGAAAACATTGGCTAAAAACCTGAAGCGCTCGGCATACGTTTTACAATTTGGAAATTCTTCAAAAGCTTCTACTCTTGATGAAATTGTGGAAAGTGTGAAAAATGTAAGTCAAATCATTTAAAATTTAATTTATTTATTTCAATTTTTGATTTATGCTTGATTTACAGGATGTTCAAAATTTGTATTCTGGAAATGAAAGGTTCTTCATTATTGGTCATTCATTTGGTTCTATGATAGCATTAAAATTAACAAGTCTTTTGGAATCGAAAGGAAAATTTGGAAAAGTTGTCTTAGTTGATGGCTCACCAAAATTCGTTAACGATGTTGTCAATAAGCTAATCCCAAAAAACTACAATGATGAGCATATCCAAGGATTCATACTATCAAGCTGTGTTAAAATTCTTTTCCCAGAATCTATTCAGGAAATCACGAAGAAAATATTTTCACACTCAAATTTAAGTGAACGTTTCGAGACATTTTTGGAAACTGCTGCAACACGTAGTGAATATAGCATTGATTATGGTAGACAAATGATTGAAGGTTTAATGAAACGGCTGAAAATCATTTTAACTGCTAATGATATTAAGTTTTCGACACTAAAAAAATCAGCAGTGACTTTAGTGAAAGCTTCAGAATCATCCTTGAGCAGTATTGATGAAGACTATGGTCTTAAGAATCTAGTAGAAGGTGAAATGGAGATGCATGTTGTTAATGGAAACCATGTGTCAGTTTTAACAAGTTCAGAACTCTTTGACATTTTAAATTCTTAATTATAAATTTCCTAAATCAAATTTCTGTTTAATCATTTAAATAATTAATTTAATTACTTTTTTGTATAAAATAAGTTTCTAGCAAATAAAATGGTATCGTGGTCAGTACGAATTTTTTTTTTATATAAATTTAACCAATTTGTATTCAACGAAAAACTTCTCTGCATTTTGTCACAAACATTTATTACAAGATATGAATTCATGCTGAAATAATATAATTCCATCTAATAAATCCTGAACAAATCTCTACGTCTTATCCTATCAATAAAGATTAATATCAGAGTCACCTTGCCGTCATACTAGCTTCTCTTCCAAGAACATGAAAACTCTGTAACAGTATAAAACAAGAAAAAAATCACCACAGAAAAAGAAAATATTTATGATAAAGCATCATTTTACATCCAATATTAATACAAGATGAATAAAGACTGGTAGAATGATGAAGAAGAAGTGGAAGTGAGATAGAAAGTAAATAATAAATTTCTTCTTCCATCGTAAATTCAATTTTTTCTCATTTCATATTTTTATTTTATTTTTTTCTCCTCTATCTCTCTAAGCTGCTATAGTATGAGCTAAATTCAACAGAAATGGATGAGGAAAGAAGAAGGAGATGAAAAATTCTTATCTCATTTAAGACTCTTTTAAATCACATTTATGGACTTTTGCACTTGGATTAATATTTCTAAGTCAATGTTGGAAAAAAAGTTTTATTTGTAAGCTTTTTACAGCTAAGTGGATATGAAAGTTGTACATTTGAGTATAGGAAGTAGATTCAACGGGATATACTTCGGGATCAAAAGAATATTTATATCTATAATAAGATGTAAATTAAGTATGTAGCAACCCTAGGCTATCTTAAAAAGAATCAATTTATTTCAAATTCAGACTTTTGATTAAGATAAACTTTATGATTTCTAACTTAAGTTTAATACCTTTTTTTACTACCAACACAATTTATATTAATTCATCCTACATTGAACTTAACAAAAACGGAGAAAAAAAAATCAAATTGAAAACCTAAGGAACGCATGTTTCTGTCATAAAAATGCTATAACAAGCATAAACCTACGATGCGAGAAAAAGAAAAGAATCGAAAAGTTATCTCGTTCGACAGTCTCGTTAACACAATTTTCATAGCAATTTATGTGAGTTAAATATAATATTTGTAGCATATTAATTTGCCCTACTTTTCGGTATTAATTTTATCCAGGTTTGGCGAATAACTCTCTGGCCATTAAATTTTGAAAAATTTAAAAAATTTTTTGAGTTTACTATCAAACAATTTTTTAAAATAAACAATGCTAAATATCAACATAATTTGATCAATTTCTATGTCAAGAGTATGATTAAATGTTTAATTAATCTTAAATCATCATGATTTACGGTTTTAATTAAGATCCAGTGAATAAATTTGTTGCAAAATGAAAATTTTTCTAAAATTAAATTTTTGTTGAGTGTGTTCAGAAATTCAAATTTTGTACTTTAACGATAAAATAAGGTACCTTTTTGTTTCTGAACACAAAAAATAAGAACCGTTCGCCATACCTGGAATTTTATATTTTTATCTTATAAGAGGAAGATCTCTCGACTCATTGTGTGTATTTTCTGGAGAGTATGAAAACAAAAGTCCTATTTTAATAACATTAAGGAGGAAAAAAAGTTCATGTTATTTAACTTAATATTCATGCTGCGTTTTTGCTGTTTGTTTATTTTTTCCTTCCTTTCCGTTTATTTCATGTTTTTTTTTGTTGTATATATTTCCATGGCAATTTCGTGTGTATCAGAATTAATATTAATATTAATATTTTTTGTCTCTCTTCTTACTTGTACACCACCAATGAGGCAAAGTTCCACTTAATTTTTTTGTTGTTATCTAATGTCGCCTTCCATTTATGCGAAATCTTCCTCATGAGCAAGAAATGAAAATGTTTTTATAAGCAGAGATGAACACACACATTTTCTTTTTTAGCGCATTTTTGAAAACTTGTTTTCGTCGGTCGTTCGGTCGTTCGGGTCCCAATTATCTCTTGATCTAGACTTCGTAGCAAGCTCGGAATTGTTTTAATAGCTTCATTGAATGTTTTTATTCCCGCCGTTTATATTGAAAAATCAAAAAACACTCATTAAATAGCTTAATTCATCGATTTTATATTTCAAAAAAAATATGTAAACAATGCAGGGCAATGCTGATGATAAGTTTGAATTTTTTCTAACCGTTAAAAAATTTGAAATTTTTTTGACCGTTATTTCGGATTAAATTTTTTTCTTTTATACACCTTAATTAATTAACATTTAATTTTTTCATACAAAACAAATGTGTTTAGAAATTTGAAAAATAATGGATGTGTTTAGAAATTTGAATTTTTTGCTAACGGAAAATTTTGAATTTCAAAAAACCGTTAAATCGTAAAGCTATTTTTTGCATTGAACATTATAAAAATCAATTTTAAAGGAATTTTGATTTTTAGTTTTAAACTTATTATTGAAATGAATTATGACTAAAGAAACAGCAATAGAGTTTTAAAACTCGACATTCTTTTCTATTTAATCAATTGCTAATCGCTGCGTCAAAAATGCGCTGAAGTCCCTCGATATAAAACACGAGGACTTTTGTAATTTTTTTTTTTTTTGCATCAGTAACAACAATCTACTTTAATTAAAGTTGAAAGAACAGGGCACAAATAAGTAGAATGAGAAGAAAAAAAAATTATTAATGTTATCAAATGGTCTTTTCAATGTCTTTCAACATGTACAGTGAGTGTACAAACGAGACTCAGAGAGAGAGAAATTGAGTGAGCTTTTTTCGTACATCATTCCTGTGGAAGATGAGAGAAAATAAGTAGTAGAGACACTACAGGCTAATGGATCTTTTATAGGCTAGAAGAATGTCTATAGTAAAATTTCGTGTCATAATTTTGTAATGGTATTTTAAAGGAAAATTAAGTTCTATGATGTAGATATGGTAATGCTCTGAAGGGGGTTTGGTGTTTTTGTCTTGAAGGTTTTAGGTCGTTTTGAAGTTTATTTTGAGTAAAACTTATGCAAGAGATTACACTAATTTTGAAACTTGAAATAAAAACAAGCTCAAAAACCAGATTTTTAATAAAGCTCCAAAATTCAAAACAATTGACCCCCAAAAATAATTTTCATACATTCATTTTAACGTTTTCATCTGCACCATAGAATCACTGTAGTATGGACTAAACAATTGTTATTTTTGAAACGTTTATACACTTACTTCATTATTCCATTACATCCTTCTGACAAGTTTGTTCTATTTCTAGCAATCTAGCAATCCATAATAACATAAGAAAATGTTTCATTTTATCAGAATCTTGTCGAATCAGAATGTTAAAATCAAACATGTGTAGCGTAGCTACTCAGCAGAATAAACAATGCTGTAAGAATGTGCATAGTAAGCTACTCAGTAGCATAGCTAGATGCACGAGTAGTGGGAAGAAAATGCGACAATATAAATGGGCGAAAAAGCCAACCGTGAGTTAGTGAGTTTTTAAGTCTATACTTTTAGTCTTTAAGTTGGATCGTATTGAGTTTTCAAGTAGAATAAACGTAGTTTTTCTAGACTAGATATCGTGTGTTTTTACTTTTATTTATGTGTAGCTCTCCTTACGCTACATTGGTGACCCCGACAGCACTGGAGACGCAAAACCAAACTTTCAGACAAGGAAGATGGAAAGAACGGTGTCTATGGTACAGTTAGTGCCAAGTGCAAGCGAAAAAAAAAAATAAAATAGTGAAAATAATGATTTAAGTTTTATGTGTGCCTGTTAAATTTGTGAAAAAATAGTGAAAATGTCTGTGTGCAAAAGAGTGTATAAAAGATTAAAAAATAAGTTTAAGAGCAAAAATGATGAAGATGACATCAAATTCCTGGTCGAAGAAATGGATCATTTTCTATCTGGAATGCCACAAATGGGAAAAGGAGAAAACTATGAAGAAATGTTAAAATTTCTACAAATGGCTGGTGAACATTACATACACCTTCAAGAAAGTTTTGAAAATTCACACAAAGTTGAGAAAATCTTTGTTACCCTAACATACAAAGAGTGTTCTCATAAAAATGAGAATACTAATGAGTATATTCTCAAAGTGTTCTCACTTGAGCATACTCATATGAGCATGCTCACGAGTGCATTATGAATGTTCTCAAATATATTTTTTTTTGAAAAAACTATGTGCTTACGTGGATGTACTCTCTAAGCATACTCATGAGAACACTAAAAGCATACTCATATACGTATTCTCAATTTATATACTCTATGAGCATGCTCTTGAGTATACTCCAAGCATGCTCAATGTCGCGTGACAATTTTTTCTTCATGTTCTCAACTGAGTGTACTTTATGAGCATGCTCTTGAGTATACTCCAAGCATACTCAATGTCGCGCGACAATTTTTTTTTCATGTTCTCAACTGAGTGTACTTTATGAGCATGCTCTTGAGTATACTCCAAGCATACTCAATGTCGCGCGACAATTTTTTCTTCATGTTCTCAACTGAGTGTACTTTATGAGCATGCTCTTGAGTATACTCCAAGCATACTCAATGTCGCGTGACAATTTTTTCTTCATGTTCTCAACTGAGTATACTTGATGAGCATGCTCTTGAGTATACTCCAAGCATACTCAATGTCGCGCGACAATTTTTTCTTCATGTTCTCAACTGAGTATAATTTATGAGCATGCTCTTAAATATATTCCAAGCATACTCAATGTCGCGTGACAATTTTTTCTTCATGTTCTCAACTGAGTGTACTTTATGAGCATGCTCTTGAGTATTCTCCAAGCATACTCAATGTCGCGTGACAATTTTTCCTTCATGTTCTCAACTGAGTGTACTTTATGAGCATGCTCTTGAGTATACTCCAAGCATACTCAATGTCGCGCGACAATTTTTTTTTCATGTTCTCAACTGAGTGTACTTTATGAGCATGCTCTTGAGTATACTCCAAGCATACTCAATGTCGCGCGACAATTTTTTCTTCATGTTCTCAACTGAGTGTACTTTATGAGCATGCTCTTGAGTATACTCCAAGCATACTCAATGTCGCGTGACAATTTTTTCTTCATGTTCTCAACTGAGTATAATTTATGAGCATGCTCTTGAGTATACTCTAAGCATACTCAATGTCGCGTGTCAATTTTTTTCTTCATGTTCTCAACTGAGTGTACTTTATGAGCATGCTCTTGAGTATACTCTAAGCATACTCAATGTCACGTGATAAATTTTCCTTTATGTTCTCAACTGAGTGTACTTTATGAGCATGCTCTTGAGTATACTCCAAGCATACTCAATGTCGTGTGACAAAATTTTTGGTCATGTTCTCAACTGAGTATAATTTATGAGCATGCTCTTGAGTATACTCCAAGCATACTCAATGACGCGTGACAAAATTTTTGGTCATGTTCTCAACTGAGTATAATTTATGAGCATGCTCTTGAGTATACTCTAAGCATACTCAATGTCGCGTGACAATTTTTTCTTCATGTTCTCAACTGAGTGTACTTTATGAGCATGCTCTTGAGTATACTAAAAGCATACTCAATGTCACGTGACAAATTTTCCTTTATGTTCTCAACTGAGTGTACTTCATGAGCATGCTTTTGAGTATACTCCAAGCATACTCAAACGCTCTGCCTGCCCGAGTTCAAATCTCGCTGTTGGCAAAATTATTTTTTAAGTCGTTTTTTGTAAGAAGTAAAAATTGAAACTTTACATATTTAAAAAACTTTAAAAGCAGTAGTTGTCAATGAAAATTTACCTAACTCTTTTTAAAAATTATTATTTTCAAAAAATTTTATATAGAAAATTAGAAAGTATGCCATAAGTCATAGCTAACCATTTCTATAGTCTGGCTTGTTACAACTGTCCGAAGTCAAAAATTTTTCATTTTAAATTTTCTCACGTATTGGCAGTTTTTCAACAAGATTTGAACTTGTATCTCTATAAATATCAGAGTGAATCTTTTGTTTTACAAATTGTTATATAATTTACAAAGATTTCTGAACTAAGATTTTGAGGAGAAAATAATGCAATTCTAAGTTAGCCGACGTTTTTAAAAAATGTCGGCTTCCTTAAAAATGTGTTTTAAATGCAATTCTAAGTTAGCCGACGTTTTTAAAAAATGTCGGCTTCCTTAAAAATGTATTTTAAATGCAATTTTAAGCTAGCCGACGTTTTTGAAAAATGTCGGCTTCCTTAAAAATGTGTTTTAAATGCAATTCTAAGTTAGCCGACGTTTTTGAAAAATGTCGGCTTCCTTAAAAATGTGTTTTAAATGCAATTCTAAGTTAGCCGACGTTTTTGAAAAATGTCGGCTTCCTTAAAAATGTGTTTTAAATGCAATTCTAAGTTAGCCGACGTTTTTAAAAAATGTCGGCTTCCTTAAAAATGTGTTATAAATGCAACTTTAAGCTAGACGACATTTTTAAAAAATGTCAGCATCTTTAAAAATTTGGTCAAAATACTTTAAGCGGTTTAACTGTTGTTTCCGGATCTTTCTATCTCTAAAACTCACATAAATCAAAATATTTAGCTTTGTTTTACCTTCTTTCATATCCGCGGTAGCGCTAATATAAGCCAATTTTTAGTTTTACTGCAATTTACTTTTGTTTATTTTTTTCAAATTTTTCAATACATATTATTCGTAAACAAAATTTTTAGATAAAAAATTCAAAAAAATATCAAAGGATAAATCAAACTTCCTTGGTTTTATAAAAAATGCAATTTTGAATTAGATGACGTTTTTTTTTTTTAAAAAAAAAATAGTTTTCTTTAAAATTGCACTTAAAAAACATTTTTACAAGTTTTTAATTAAGCCAACATTTTTTAAAAACGTCGACTAACTTAGAATTGCATTTAAAACACATTTTTAAGGAAGCCGACATTTTTTAAAAACGTCTGCTAATTTAGAAATGCATTTAAAACACAATTTTAAGGAAGCCGACATTTTTTAAAAACGTCGGTTAACTTAGAATTGCATTTAAAACGCATTTTTAAGGAAGCCGACATTTTTTAAAAACGTCGGCTAACTTAGAATTGCATTTAAAACACATTTTTAAGGAAGCCGACATTTTTTAAAAACGTCGGCTAACTTAGAATTGCATTTAAAACACATTTTTAAGGAAGCCGACATTTTTCAAAAACGTCGGCTAACTTAGAATTGCATTTTAAACACATTTTTAAGGAAGCCGACATTTTTCAAAAACGTCGGCTAACTTAGAATTGCATTTAAAACACATTTTTAAGGAAGCCGACATTTTTCAAAAACGTCGGCTAACTTAGAATTGCATTTAAAACACATTTTTAAGGAAGCCGACATTTTTTAAAAACGTCGGCTAACTTAGCCGACTAATTGCATTTACGTTTTTGTTTAAAAATGCTAATTTTCATTAAGAAATTTTTAAAGTTTGGCTTTAAAAGAATAGCCGACATTTTCAAATGTTCTAGTAGTGAAAAAATATTAAACGTTCAGGAACTTTTATCATTGTTAAACATATAATAATTTAAGTATGTCTTTTGTCATACTGAAATTATTATATATTTACAGATAATAGCTCCGAGGAAAAGTCTTGGGTGACAAAAGTTAAGCAACGCTGAGATAGATTTCAACAAAGATGGGGTGACCGAATTTACCAGCTTCCTTCTAAGTATAAAACAAATTTCATAACTAACTTTCTAATCAGAAATTTCTTAACTATTCACAGAGAATACAGCTGATCACTTTATAACTTACAAAATAATATGTAATTCAATTATAATACAATAATTAATCAATATCTTAACTTTAAAAAATATTTTTTTTTAAATCCTTTTTTAAGTATACTACTTGAGTATGCTCATTTTATATTCTCATGAGCATACTCAAGCAGTATGCTCGTGAGCATATTCTCAATGAATATGCTCATTTTATATTCTCATGAGCATACTCAAGTAGTATGCTTATAAGCATATTCATTGAGAATATGCTCTCGAGCATACTGCCTGAGTATGCTCATTTTATATTCTCATGAGTATGCTTATTAAATATACTTATGAGTGTACTCAAGTAGCATGCTCGAGAGCATATTCTCAATGAATATGCTTATTAGTATGCTCACGAGTATGCTCATTAAAAAAATGTCACACGCGACAAAAAAAGTGTTGCGTGACATGTAGTGTTCTCATGAGAGTATGCTCATGAGTATGTTCATGTGAGCATGCTCATTGAGCGTGCTTAAAAAGGTACCGTGGCGATATGTTTTTTTTGTATGGAAATGAGCATATAACACTAGCTCAAAAAAATATATACTCAGAGCAGGGAGTATGACGATTGCCCACTGACGATTGCCCACTCATTGTTTGCCCACTGACATTAGCCCACTGATTATTTGCCCACTGGTACTTTTGCCCACTAGTATTTTTGCCCATTCATTATTTCCCCATTGATTACTTGCCCACTGGTACGTTTGCCCACTGGTACATTTGCCCATCACTCATATCCCCACTCATTATTTTCCCACTCGTACGATTGATCTTTGATAATTTTGCAAGAATTATTTTTCGTCAAACTTTTTTTGACAATTGGTAAATATGAATTAATTCAAGTTTTTGATGGTTTTAAAATTTTTAATGCTTAATATTGCAGCTTTAAGGTTATAATTTACAATCTATGCTAAGAAAATGTTAAATATGACAGCTAAATTTAAACTTAAAATTTTAAATTCCATTAAAGTTTTACAGTTTGTTCAATTATCTAAAATATATGAGATACTTTTAACTTTATAAACGCTCAATTTGACTAAAGTTTCATCTTTGTATGTCCATGAAAGGCCAAACAAGGATAGGAAAAATTGGAATATATTTTAGTTGGATGCATGGGGTATGATACAGTCTTCTTTAAGGTGCAAATTGTAAAAGATTTAATATTGTATTGATTGAGCAGATTTGCAGCAGAAATATGTCTATTGACTTTTAGACAATTTGTTCATAGAAAGAGAAATGTTTTTTTCGATATTCAATACATAATTATAATAAATATAAAACTTTTATGACTGTGAATTGAAGTTTTATTATTTGCGTTTATGATTTATCAACATTATGGATTTGAGCAAATACAACTTTACTAGTTTCATCTAATTTTTTCTTTCGTATATTTAAAGCTGGAACTATATTAATTTTTATATATACAAATGAAAAGTAAAAAGCAAGATTTCAAAATTAACAAAATTTTGAGGACTTCAGATGAAGTTGCATCTACAATTGCATCGAGGTGATAAAAGTTTAAAAGATCTGTTACTTAAGGAAAATGATACTGGAATTTGAATATCCTTAATTTGCACGGATTTTTCCTAGATATCAAAAATTTCCTAAAAGTTAAATGTTCAAAATCTGCTTTTTTTACAAAAAAGCTATACCTGTGATAGGTAAACTTTTTTTGCAAAATTATCAAAGATCAAACGTACGAGTGGGAAAATAATGAGTGGGGATATGAGTGATGGCCAAACGTACCAGTGGGCAAACGTACCAGTGGGCAAGTAATCAATGGGGAAATAATGAATGGGCAAAAATACTAGTGGGCAAAAGTACCAGTGGGAAAATAATCAGTGGGCTAATGTCAGTGGGCAAACAATGAGTGGGCAATCGTCAGTGGGCAATCGGACCAAACCCTCAGAGCATACTCTTTGTTTGTTAGGGTTAGAGCATTAATAGCGAAAATCCCATCAAATTATCTATTACATAAATGTCTAGTTAAATTCAAGGTGAAAAAATATGCAGATTTGGTTGAAATAATCACCGAATGTTTAATGGCAATTAAGGAACTTTACAAACTCGAAGTGAATCGATTTCTTCCTTTCATGCCACAAATGGGAGAAAAATTGAGAGACAAGCTCAAATTTCTACATTTAACAGAGTTATTATATAAACACTTTCAAGAGAAGTATGGAAATGGACATCAAGGTGAAAGTATGTTTGTTAGAGCGGTAATATCAAAAATTCCACCAAAATTTCAACTGCATAGCACACTAATTATTTTAAAAATAAACAAATATGCAGATGCCAGAAGAATAATCTTTGAGTCATTAATAGAAGAAATATATAGATCGTCATTAACCGGTGAAAAACCAGACAAAATATTAATGCAGGATAATCCATACTACAGAGTTCTTCTGAAAATCCTTGACGAAAATGATCCTCTAAAAGATTCCCTAGATGATTTGTTCGAAAAGCAACTACGAACAGAACGATCTACGTCTAGCATCTTTCAAAAATTCAAGGTCAGATCAACAAAAATGAATACATCATCAAAAAACAAAAGTGGAAATTCAAATTCAAAGCTTAAAGGTATAGTAAAGCGCAAGAATAGGCAGAATATCTTTAAAAAACTCTTCAATATGGAGTTCGTCGAAGAGCTTGATATAGATAGGCAGATAGATATGATGATGATGGATTTGTTGGATAGGATGGTGATTGTAGATTTTGAAACGAGAAAGAAAAATAAATGTACGAAAAATAGAGAAAAAATCAAAGCAAAAAATTCCAGAAAATCTCAAGAGAAAAACATACAAAAATTCAGCGAAAAGTCAAGTAAAAATAGTGAAAATTGCTACAAACATGATTCATACACATGCGAAGAAAAGCTCAGCATTTTTCAAAATTTCAAGTTCACGCCAACAGAAATGGAAAAATTTGAAGCAAAATGTGAAGTTATGAAAACAAAAGAAAAAACAGTGCTCAAAGCGGAAAAAAAGCTAGCGAGTCAGCAAAAGAAAGCTGTAAATAAGGTAAATAAGGAAAAACCAGAAAATACACAAAGAATATATTACTCATGGTTTCAACAATATGACGGAAAAATTAAGAGAAGACAAAGAATTCGAGATAAAATGTTTAAAGATGCCTGTAAAATTGACCTTACTAAATGTGATAGTTTAAGGGAGCTCACTGAAAATATTAATGAAATAAGAAATAGAAAAAAATGCATTGAGCTTGAGAAGCATCGAAATATGATTACAGAATCCCTCGACAGAATCTTCAAAATTACGCAAATTAAAGTTGAAACCACCGAAAATTGTGAAAAGTGTTATAATAATGGTGAACAGAAAAACATAAGCAGCAACAGCACACTCGATAACTTGGAATATTTACATGAGCCGTACAACGACTTCACAACGTGTCAGCAAAAATTATCAAAACAAAAACCAGCTGAAGAAAATATGCAGAACTTGGAATGTGAAAAGCAAAATTCATTCACAAAAGAATCAGCCTTAAATAAATTTATTAGCTGTGAAAATCCAACGACATCAAATCGAGTCTTGGACATTCTGGATAAAATCTGCACAAAAGAGCAAATGCAACCTAAAAACATTGAAAATTTTGAAGATAGCCACAGAAAGCACGAGCAGGAAAACATAATTGTTAATAGCACACTCAAACACGTAGTACATTCAAACGACTTTACACTACGTCAGCAAAAATTATCAAAGCACACAACAATTGGAAAAATACATCAAAACTTAGCACATAAATGGAAAAAATCATCTGCAGCAACGGACGACTTGAACACACTGATCGGCAACCGAAATATCAAGAATCATCTCAAATTAATCATCTTTAAATGGACCAAATTCAACGAACAAAGGACAATGACTTTGAAAGAACACGATGAGAAGTTAGGATTCGATTATCAAATCTTATATAGGGGAAAGGTCAAGATAAAGGAGCCATACTGGAATCACTCAGCATTCATCATATGACGAAATTGCTCCTCTGGAATATGGGTGAAGTAAAAAAGAAAATGTTAGCAAACGCAAAGGACATGCGACATGTTGAACAAACTAGATGTTATTTAAAAAGAAAATTAATGATTCATGAAGTAACTAGAATTAAATTTCAAATGAAGGAAGTTAAAAGTTTCGTTAAATCAAAATATTGCTCAAAAAAATTACGAGAGAAACGAATTTACCCGAATTTACATTAACAGTTTCAATTTGAGGGAAACTTTATGAGGAAATTACGAAGTCATCCTTTAAAAAATAGATTGAAAACATTTTAAAACTTTTAGCTTCATTCAAAATAAATATAAAAATATAATTAAGTATAGGAAAGAAGACAACATCTTTTGCAAATTCTCAAGGCCAGACGTCAATTTTTTCAAAAATTAACGGATTTGAGCTATAGTATATTGAAATTAATTTAAAATCAAACTTTGAAATTTTCACTAAAATGAAAATAATTTGCTAAAGTTGATTCAAAAAAAAAGTTTCGTGAAGTATGAATACAATTAATGAGAATCAAGATTTTTTCTTCTTTCACAAAGAATAAGGATACAAAACAAATTATCAAATATTAAAAATTAATAATTTCATTGTTAAATCAGAAAGAAAATTTTTTAGTTCTCTCGATAAAACTTCGAAAAAGAATTAAATTTATTGAATATATTGAATTTGCAAGTTTTGAAGTAAATTGTTATACGCCAGTTAAAATTTGAAAATTGCTTAAAAAGATTCCTGATTGAAAAGAAAAAAAATTGTTTAAAAAATGTGAAAATGCTCGTACAAATAATAATATTCCTCTCAAATTGAATTAAATAGAAACGTTTGCCATGGAAATATAGTTGCAATACAAATTTGAATGATCTCGCACCGTAAATGAAATAGAAAAGGCTATTAAGAGGAACGAATTAATGAAAATTGTCCTCAAAAGAAAGCCAAAAAGAATAATGAAAAAGCGAGATTTTAAATAATTGAAGTATGAAATAATTGAAATAATAAATGTTGCAATAAATAATTAAATAATTGAGTTAGCTAGCATCAAGAATCGCCAATGAAGCGAAATATGAAAATCCACTTGAATGAATTAAAGTAAAAAGTGGTCATATAGATTAAAAGGATGCTAGTGCATAAATGGCAATTTTAAAATAAAGAAATAAATAAATAAAAAGAGGAATCAAGCGAGCCGAGAGCTAAGAGAAGACAAATAATTTGAAATGACAGGAAATTATAATTTGCAATAATAATGGCGTAACATTTATTGAAATTTTCATGCAACTAAATGTTTAGGGAAATCACAGTTTTATCTAGAGAACAAAACAAGTTTAGAAAATTTTAAAAAATATTTTAATTCAAATTTACAAGAATAATATTGTTTTTTAACAACATAATAATTTTAAGAAATATTTTATTGTCAGTTTATTGACAACAAGAACTCACGGAGGGGGGTGGAAGCCCAGAAGAAGTCACCCACTTATTTTAGTTTTGTTTAGATCTTATATCAAAAATCAAAAAATCGATTTTTGATATATGATCATTAAAGAAAAAGTGGGATATTGTAGCGTAGCTACTCAGCAGAATAAACAATGCTGTAAGAATGTGCATAGTAAGCTACTCAGTAGCATAGCTAGATGCACGAGTAGTGGGAAGAAAATGCGACAATATAAATGGGCGAAAAAGCCAACCGTGAGTTAGTGAGTTTTTAAGTCTATACTTTTAGTCTTTAAGTTGGATCGTATTGAGTTTTCAAGTAGAATAAACGTAGTTTTTCTAGACTAGATATCGTGTGTTTTTACTTTTATTTATGTGTAGCTCTCCTTACGCTACACATGACTTATTGATCGTAATATTTTCACATTGAGAGAGAAAACTACTAGAAATGTTTGTATTTTATTTTATTATTTATGCTAGACAGGCAGAAAAAGTAAATGACTCGAAGGCAATCATCGTGCATTGCTACTATAATCCTCGTTCTTTAATGTCAAGATTTTTATTAATTTCTATTATTGCACACTTGTGAAAATGTTACAACACATTCGGCATAAGGAATGAATGTGTTTCTGTGGAAGTAACGCCCTTTGAATTTGATATATTTTTTAATAGAAGAAGAGGAGGTTGAATGGCTGGTAGAGAGGTCTAGTCGTGGTAACTGATATGGCGCTTTAAATTGTATGATAGTAGAGTTTAAGTATGAGGCTTTTAAGGGTGAGAAGTGGATTAAAAACTATTTTTGGTTTAATTTTAAGAGAAACTTTTTGCTTTAGTGAACGACCCCACTTATTTCGTCAGATTTTTAGAGAGATAGGGGGTCTGAGGCTGTGTGACAGTTTTAAATAATATGATTTTTTTCAATGAAGATTTTGTGACAGAGGGGTGGAGGGGATCTAAAGCTTTTTTTAAAAATAAAATTTTGTTCAAAAGTGTAAATGTCAGGTGTCTTTTAAAGATTGCGATATACATTAATTGATGCCAGATGCAAACTTTAAAAGCCAACCGAAATTACTTCAAAAATCAATACACTTAAAAATTTTACGAATGCACCATTAGCACCCAAACGTAAAAGACAAATTGACTAAATAACATAATAAAAATCTAAACGAATCTCCATTCCATCCAAACCAACGAAAGGCACACACAAAACGAAGAGAAAATAAATTTATTTTCATCATTTACTGTTGCTGGATTTGAAATATTACAGCCTATTATTCTATACTTATAATTTCTTACCCAACTATCCATCCAATGGAACTCATTAAGGGATATTTTCATTTAAACAATGAGTTGTACTCATGCATGTGTGTATTTAGGATGAAAAAATATATATGAAGTTAGTAATTAATTAATGTTTATTAATTCAATCGTTTTACTTTATATTTCATCGCTTTAATAACTTTCAATATTTTCCTCCCTAACCTAAACACAAAAAAAAAGAAAATAATATGGAAAAATTTCCATAAAATGAGAGAATTTCCAAGCACATTTTCCATTTGTGGGCCATGAGTTGAGTGAAAAGCAGTATGATTGTCTCGACGAGAGAGAATCGACCTTACTCAATATGAATAGAATGAAACTCTCACCGAAAAAAAAGTGATTGCATGCACATTTCAATCCTCGTTGTGAGTTCATTTCGAAACCTATATGAATCAGTCACAGATTAAATTTTGGTCCAGTAACAATTCGGATCTCGATAAGTAGAGTTGTTCGCTCGGAACGGTTATCAAAAGGAATAAATAAATAATTTGAACGGATGCAAATTGATTTACGGGAATAGAAAAATTTAATTTTTTGAAAATTAAGGAGCAAATGTATTTCTGAGTTGAGTGACTAAGTTCAATGTCAAAGGTTAATATTTTAATTTTTATGGTGAATCTAAAGTGAAAAAATATAGAAAATTGAGGAAATAAAAATAAATGAATTTCTAAAAAATTGAAGAAGGCAAGAAGCTTAAAATATTTACTATGTCAAAGTGCGGTGTCGTTTCGAAAGCGGAATAAAAACCAAAAAAGCCAAAAAAAAACACAGAAGAGAATTTTTTTTATTTTTATTTCATTCGTGCCCTTTTCGAATATCAATTTTGACTTTTTTTCCTTCCTTTAGTGTGCTATGTGACATTTCTCCTACTTCATGTATCTGCCGTATAGTGCTTCTGTTGCATAGAGCGGACCACTATTCTGCAGAATTCTGCAGAATTCTGAACAATAATTCTGATGGAAAATTCTGCAGAATTCTTTCCAGAATTCAACAGAATTCTGCAGAATTCTGTTTCTTAATTATGCTATTCTCATTTAGGTAAAATATTTTGAAATGAGTCTGTTGCATAGGCCGAGCAGAATAATTCTGCAGAATTTTTTAATAGAATTTTAAATTCGATTCTGCAGTAACAGAATTCTCCAGAATTTATTCTGGTTTCAAAAAATATATGTTTCGTAACTTAAATGCAACATGTTTTTTGTTACAAGATAGAAGCATTCATAATCTTTTAAATCAATCAAATTATGAATTTAAAATTCATGTTAGATGGACGCTTAAATAATTTTTCGTAAGATGTGACATTTTTTTAAAAATTAAATTCATCAATTGAATTTAATCATCTTATAGAATCGGTACTCAATTGCGGAAAATTTCATTGGTCATTGTTTTGATAATAATGATAATATTTGTTTGATCACCATAATTCTATCCGATGTAAAGAAAAGCTAAATTATAAAAATTAGTAATATATAATACACCCCTAAAATCCAAAGAGATTTATAATTTGAATTGAAAGTAGAAATTTCAAGCTAAACTTTTATTTTTTTAAAATTTCTACTAAAACAAAATGCTTAAAAACTGATTGCTGAGTTTGAAAAACAAAATATTCACAAAACGTTTTCATTTACCTAATATTTTTAAAAATTAAAAGTTAAAAAAAAAATTAAGTATAAATCTTCAGAATTCTACAGAATTCTTCAAAATTTTAATTAAATTCTGCAGAATTCTCCAGAATTTAATTTCAGAATTCTGCAGAATAATTCTTGTAACAAAAAACATGTTGCATTTAAATTGCGAGACATATATTTTTTGAAACCAGAATAAATTCTGGAGAATTCTGTAAAATTCTGCAGAATTCTGTTAAAAATTCTGCAGAATTCTGTTAAAAATTCTGCAGAATCGAATTTAAAATTCTGTTAAAAAATTCTGCAGAAGTATTCTGCTCGGCCTATGCAACAGACTCATTTCAAAATATTTTACCTAAATGAGAATAGCATAATTAAGAAACAAAATTCTGCAGAATTCTGTTGAATTCTGGAAAGACTTCTGCAGAATTTTCCATCAGAATTATTGTTCAGAATTCTGCAGAATTCTGCAGAATAGTGGTCCGCTCTATGCAACACACCCCCGTATAGTTTTCATGCCATGAGACTTGAATGAATAAAAAAATATAAAAAAAGGGGTGACGAGAAGAAAAGAAGGAAAATTTCTTGTTTATGATAATTTTATTTCATTTTATTGATGATAAGCTTTGCCGCTTGACTTTATTTGTATGAGGTAATAAAGCTGAATATTTTGACATTAATGCCGTTTATAATTATAAGACTTGTGAGATTCTTTGCGCCATTTTTGATGCGATAAAAATTAATTGGGGTGACAGATTGAGGAGATGTTGATATTGATAATTTAAAGAGATTTTTTAATGCTGATTTTTTGAGAATTGTTTTTGTGTGTTTTTTTATTAATTTTTTTTAAAAATCAGCTTTCCTGCATCTCGATTTTCCAAAAAAGACTATCTGTCCCAAAATTATTAAAAAATGCGCTCTAGTCACTAAAAAAATTAATTTTCCACTTTCCATAGATTCATCACTTATCTTCATTTTTATTTTCTATTAATGAAAGGATTTATGGAGATTATTTTGCCTAAGAAGAAATACTTCTATGTTTTAGACAGCTGAAAAAAAATAACTTTTACAAACAGTGAAAAATAATTAGACACAAAAATATTTTTTTTTTCTCTTCTTTCTCGTCATGAGCCTTTTTATATTGGGCAATAAAGCATTAGACGATCGTAAACATTTCCTTAACAGTGACGGGTGATTTTTTTTTACTCTCCCGCATACGATAAAAAAAAGAAACTTAAAGACAAAAAAAGTAAGAAGACACGCGTAAGTCATAAAAAATTCTTACTTTTGTCAATGAGAAAAAAAAACAAGAAAAATATCTCAAGTTGTGGTTATAATTTACGCTCATTAAAGGACATCAAAAAAAATTATCAATTCACAAAACATGAAAGTACAATAAAAAAAGTCTAAAGCTATTAAACAGTGTTAAGTGTTTATTCTTATGAGATACTTTATCATAAAAAAAGCATCCTTTAATTCGTTGAAGGAGGTCAGATTAAAGTAAATTTTTGCTACTGCTGTAGACTTTTGCTTTATATTTATTTTTTTTTATTGTGTAAGAGATTTGCTGTACTGCACGAGGCGAAAGGCGGAAAGAAAAACATTTAGAGAGAAATTTTTCTTCTCTCTATTTATTTCGGAAACGGAACTGAGAAGCACTGAAAAAAACTTTTTTTCCTCTATTATTTTTAGCGCACTTTTATCTTTAAAGGATTTTGTTCGAAAAAGGGGTTTTTGTGGATAGTTTTTCTAGTTGACTGAGAAGTTTTTAAAGGAATTTTAATGAATTTTTAGGTTAAGGGATAGAAATCGGACCTAATCCTGCTTAAGTTTAAATTCACTCATAAAACTTTTTAGAAAACCCTGAAAAACCCCAATAACCAAAAATTTTAAAAGTTAGTGTTTATATAGTTTATCTCACGGCTATCTAGATACACTAGCTTAAATCTATCTTTTAATTAACTTTTAACGGTCGTGGTTATTAGGGAAAGTGGTGACCAATCTATTCCATGTCTCCATGTCTCGACACACTTTTGAAAACATTTTTTTTTTCACACTTAAGACCGAATTTTATTTTTCGTGGCACGCCAATTTTAAATTTACCTGAAAAAATCGTTTTTTGAGTTTAGAAAGTTTAATTTAGTTTAAAACGAAAGTCAAGCCTGGTTAAATCAAATTTTACGTAAATTAACTTTTTTTCATTGAAATTCACTTTTCAAACGATTTGTATTTTTTTACAATTTTTTAGAATATTCAAAATTTTTTGAGAAGAATTAATTAAGTGCTTTACTTAGTCCTGTATTTTTTCAAATTGTTGCAAGTAAAATGCTTAAAAAATACGAAATTTACAATATTTAAAAAATCATAGTTAGCCATGAATTTTTCAAAAACTTTTCTCAAAATTTTAATTTAAATTCGAAAATTATTGATTTACGATTTGTGAAGCTTTGAGAAGTCTGTTTTTAAAATTTAAATAATTTTAATCATTTGCAATTGTTAAAAAATTGGTAAAATATTGATAAGAAAGATTCTTTAATTGCTAAAATCTTAATTTTTATAAAAATGCGTCCAAAACCCCTTTCTCGTCAGAATTATTTAATTTTAAACTTTTTTTCCTATTCATCTCCAGAAATAAAGCAAGAGATTTTTATCGACAAAAATAAGAAATTTCTTCATCTTACCGCCTAAACTAAAATAGAAAAAAAGAAAAAAAGCAACACGAGCAATATTTTTAGTAAAAGAAAGCAGTGCAAATAGGAAAAAAAAATTTGTTCTTGTTAAAGTAAAGTTAAGCTTCTCATCGTGTATAATCATCAACTCATTAGCAACGGGAGTGCTTCCTAATTATCAAAAAAATAACGAACGAGAAAATCGTGATAGGAAAAGTGAAAAAGGCAATAACATCATTCTCACAATCTTCATAACAATTTTCGTTGTCGATGAAAGGATTATAAGAAAAGCATTCAAAACGTGGTCGGAAGTTAAGAGAAGTAAGTACACATAATATTAGTATTTCGATTTTTTTTGTTGGTGCTCGTCGAGTAGCTATTTGACTGGTGATAAGAGTACCTCATTATCGAGACTACTAACAAGCTCAAATACTCGAGAGCTTAGATGTTTTTTTTTCGCAACGAGAAGATGAAAAAATTGCCCAATTAGGCTTATTACCTTTCTGAAATTGGGCATAGCACGAGCGTGTATATTTTTATTATTATTGATAAAAAAAGTTACTTTTTTTTGGTGGGTGGGCATCGAGATTATTTGTTCGAGTGAATTGAATGGGAAGGAAGGAAAAATCAATAAAATATCAAATTCACATTCTTATGTATTTTATTCTTAGCGGTTCCGTTATGCTTTTGTATACAATGTTTTGGCATTTCCTTATTAAAGAATTTTTTTTGCGAGATTTACGAACTAAAAAAATTTCCGTTGATTTTTTAATTTCAAATTTCCGTTGAATTTTGAATTTCAAATTTTCGTTGAAGTTTAAATTTCCGTTAAAAATTCATATTTTAAATCTTAACTAAAAATTATTCATAAAATCAAATATCTACAAATTTTAAATGATTTCGACAAAAACCAGATATACTTAAAAAAATTATTTTCCCATAAATTCCCTTTTAAATCTTTACAACCATCAGTACCAGACCTTTTAAATCCTTTTCCTAGAACCTTGCAAATTGAAAACTCCAAAAGCATTAAATATAAATAAATAAAAATTTTTATGTATTATTTCAACAAACGATAGCCTTACATTAAGGTATCCAATCATAACATAATGTAAAAAAGACATTTCCAAAAGAAAAAATTTATGTGACCGTAAGTCAAGGGATATAAACTGAAATTTAATGAGCCATCAACGAGTTAAAATTTATTATTTTTGTTTAAAGAAAAAGAATGGAAATGATTGAAAAAAATTTTCATTTTATTATTTTGTTGATGGCTGACGGGTTTAACTATTTTATTAAGGCTGTGCCTTTATTTAATTTGACGTGGAATGAAAGGATTACTCAATGACATAAAAAATGAAAGGAACTGTTATCTGAAATATTTTTTACTGTGCCTTCTTTTTATTGAATGAGAAAAATTATATTGAATGGGTTTGTGTGGAAATGATGTTAGAATTTAGTCTACTGAAGAGCTTACTGAATTCTTAAGTTTATTTTCTGAGTCCATTGCTGTTAAATATTCATGATGAAAATATGAACTTCGCAAGGTAAAAAATTCTTACAATTTTTCAAGCGAAAATTCCATCAAATTATCTCCAGCTCAGCTTTGTGTCTACAGCCCACAACCTGCAAAAATTTAAATACTTTCTTAACAAGAATTTTATAAGAATTTTTTGCAAGGGTTATTACGGTCTAAATATCTCAAAGATACAAAAAGAGAAGCTTATATTCAGAAAAGCTTAGGATTTTTTTTATAAATTTTTGATAAATACGAAAGATTTTAGAAGAAGACGAAAACTTATCCATTAAATTTTCATCATCAATACCCTTTCAAAAAAATCTATGGCGGAACAAATTTATCGAAAAAAAAAAATCAGTCACTGTGGTATAGAAAAGTTATAATATTAATTACAGTCGAGTTATTCTATCCTTGAGGATATTGTTTTAACTGATATAATTATCACTTTATTATAAGCTTGATGGAGTTTCTGTCATTAATATTTGATAAATTGTTAACACAGCTTATACTGTAAATATTGGCATGAGTCAGGCATGGGCAATAGGGAGGAGAAAAAAAATCAATGAATTAAATAAATAAGGAATGTACTGAAAATTTTATTAAAATAATATCCATTAAAATTCTTACCTGGTACCTTTCACCGACTCACCATAACATCCTGCAGAATGAGCTCATTTTAATTGTGTGTGAGATGTGAATGTTTCTCATTTAATTTTATTTCCTTTACATCTTTCCATCCTCATCGAGAAAAACAATAAATTACCGATGATAGCGATGAGCAACATTAAAAATATCCTCCACAAGGGATCAAGTGCGTGTGCTTATATTTATTTATATATGAATAAAAAAAGGCAAGCATGCAAGCGTAACGTAATTTTCCCAGTCAAAGCATGAAACAACCATGTTAATTTATGAGCGAGATTGTTGATGAAACTGAAACTGTCAAAATTATGTTGTGTCTCTATAAACTAACTAAAGCTCGTGCACGAATAAAAATAACGAAAAAATTGCGTGAAGTGGATGAGAAAAAAAAGAAAAAAAATGGTTTTTCGCATGGGATAATCACTTAATCACCTAAATCTTAATCTTTTTTCTATGCTATAATGAACTAGAATTGTTTAACTGTAGCAATAGGGTTGGGGTGGTTTGTTGAACTTGATTGAATTTATTCCATGCAAAAGGTTGTTAGCTTCAGTTGGAAATTCCCCATCAACCACATTCTTGATAGATTTACTGCCTTCATTCATAATAACATATTTATAAATCATTTGTGACATTATTACGTAATGAACGAGATTGGGTAATGAAAGGAATAGAAATAATAACAGGAAATGAATGAATTATATGTTCAAGCTTCGAAATTTTCTTCCTTCATTTGTGTTGTAGCTTTGAGGCATGTACAGTAATTTTCAAACATTCCAATGCGGAATGTTCAACAGAATTAATTCTATGTTAATCAGATATTTATATGAAAGCTGAAATGATTAATGAATTTTAATCATATGTTACTTTTGTTCTCTGATGAATTCGCCTGGAAAATGAATAAATTTGCCTACGCAGAGTAACTTGCTAGTCAAATATTTATTTAAGCTTAATGTAGTCAATATATATGAGATTGAAAAGGGGATTTGCTTTTCTGTTGAAAAGTTTTAATGAAGAATAATTTAAATTATGTCTGTTTAAGGTTCAATAAACTCTGAATATAAAGAGCTTTTTGTGAGTTTTCATTGATTTTTTTTTTTATTTACACCACGTGGTTTTTGATAATTTTTTTCAAAATCTTAATTTCTTCTGTAAATTTTAACTTTGCAAACGCATTAATTTATATTCCATTTTTTGCTATCCTAAAGATTTAAATAACATCTAAAATCATCAACTTAAGTCTCTCAGTATTAATTTAAACAAATTTTAAAGTTCTAAGCGAGAAAAAGCCGCCATTTTGAAAAAGAAAATTAAATTTCCTCAATCAGCTTTAAAAAAACATCAACAAAGTTTCCAGTGACTCAATAAAAATTTCATTTCCCACTGACTGTGACACGATAAACAAAGCCTTTGTTACTCATTATTTTAATAATAATTAATAAGAGTCTGACGAGAAAAAGAGAGAAAAAGAGAGAGAGAAATGAAAGTCGCGGAAGTTTGTAAAGAATTTTTTTTTAATAATATGCTGCTTATCATTAATTATTCTTCATTTCGATCCATCCTTTGCTTCTTTCTCCCAGCAGCCATTATCATTTTTATCCTTGAATGTTTAATTTTCAATGAAGTTAATCTTTCAGATTAAAGGTTCTCGGTTTAATCATTAAAGTATATTTTTTTTTCGGGAAATTTATACTGACAATGAGTGTCATGATGAATGAGAGGAAAAAATTGATGGATTTTCATAGATCCTATGCTAATGAATCACATTATGGGCGATTATGGAGAGAAAAAAAAAATCAATAATAGACTGGGCTTTGCCATTACTGATGGTCTCATGGATCAAAATTTCATGTCATTAGGGGTTGTTTGGATGTTATGAAGAATTTCTGGCTAGTAAGATCATAAAATGTAGCATAAGATGATTATTACATAACTCATAAATGGAACCAAATGTGGCCTTTTTCTGGATAAAAAGAGAATGATAAAGAAAAACAAGTTGATTGATTTTTTAAAGGATACATTCAGAGCATGTAATATAACCTTGAACTCAATTAAAGAGAACCCTAATAAAGTAACGAAGGCAACATATTATTAAAAGTTTTTAACAAGGCATCTTCGTGTCAAGTACTTTAACTTTCTTTCTTCATAATTAATAAATTAAATCTCACACAAAACTGAGCAACAATTGAACTTTCCATGCGCTCGAAATTTTTTTCATAAATAATTTCAGAAAATTTTTCGTAAACTTTTCTTTCTCCTTGCCTCATCTCATCTTTTTGTGATTACACGAAGAGAATAAATGGCAAGGAAAATGAGGAAAAAAGGTGGGCAAGAAAAAAAAAACCTTAATTAAATCTCAATGAGAAAAGTTTTCAATTCATAAAGTTCCACAAACAGTTTTCATCTCCGAAAAAAAAAAAAAATATTATTATGAATGTGGCTTCAGTAAAAAAGAGAGAGATGTGCTTACATGGATGAAATTGAGTTTTGATTTTTATTGAGAAATTTTCCATTTAAATGAACATGAGAAAAATATGAACACCATAATTACTGATTCAATTATGATTAATGTTAATTGCAGATGTGAGGAATTGTTGATTACTATTTTTGCTCTCTTGACTTAACGCCTTTTCCATTTTTACTCGGATGGTTGTGTGAATACGAAAATGAGATATACAAATGGATAAATGGAAAAGAGCCGAAAAAAATAAACTTTTTTTCCCATCATCATCATGACTTTGAGTCATTTCCATTTCGTATGGCAAAATCCAGTAAAAGTAATGTTTAATGCTGCGTGTAATAAGGGTTTCATCATTTCTCCTTTTCCTCGTCATATAGCAATATTTTTTTTATCTATAGATTCAGCATCATCTAAATTGCAAAGTCAATGTACACATGCGAAAAATTGGAGATATTCTCATGATAATGGAAGAGAATAAACAAATAAATAATTCTTATTTTCTTTTCAATAATATTTGCATACGTAAAGGTACATACATATACACTTGATCGAGAAATATGGATATGATCAATATTTATTTTGAATAAATGATTTTATTTGTTGGAATCACTTTTGAATAATTCAAGGAAAATTATTCAAGATTTATCACACATATCTCAATGATTTTGACAATTTTTTTTCCATCTTGACATTGTGAGAATATTTTATGATTCTTAAGTGCTAATCAGCATACAATTTGAAATTTTGATTTTTGAAAATCATGAATGGATAGCTTTGTTTTCGGATTGTGGGTGTATATTTGCGAAAATGATTTGCATTAGGTATGTTGAGGGATTATTGTGTTGGTATGGTATTTGAAAAAAATTTAAGTTAAGATTGAGATGATTATAAGGTTAAAAGTTCGATTCCTAAAAAATTTTCTTTGTAATTTAAAGTAAATTTTATTAAAATCTTGGTAAAATTTAGGTTTATGAAAACTCCCTAAATTTTTATATTTTTCTTTCCCTTGACAAATCATCTAAAGAAATCACAGCTGCAAACAAATATTAGAATTTCAATCTATTACATTTTAATGCCTTTGATCCAATTTTCTATTTCCCTATTAATTCTTGATAATTTTTGAATTAATTTTACATTGTGACATTTTGACATTCTTCTACAAAAATTTTGTGTGTCAACTTAAAGCTACATCGATTTATCAATAATCGTTGCCATTCTAAAATGTTACATCACTCAAAAAAATAAAAAAAAAAACTTCATCAGCAGCATCATCCATGATTTAAGCGTTTTTGTAGACGACAATATGTCACACAACTCAAGATATAATATATCAAAATATCTTCTTCTTTTTCCTTCTTGTGTCATAACTTTAAGCAAAAAATATGTCAGAAAATTTTCTCTTAGGCCTATTTAAAAGCTTTCTTGTCGATTTTTCTTCATGTCGTACGTAGCTCGCTTGAACTTGATATTGTGTGTGTGTGTTGTTGAGTGTGTTTATACATGTCTGCTTACTTATGTGCTTATGTGCTTCCATATTTTTATGAAAAACTTTCCTTTCCGTTCATTACCTTACGGCCTTCCTTTCATTTAACTAATGAAATGTAAACAGGTTTTGCTTCTTCTTCGTCTTTAGATTTTTTTTCGTACACTCTCTACGTTTATCTAAAATATTTGAGTTTATGGAGGTGTTATAGTTGGAAACATGTGAATTCAGGGATTGATGAATGAAGTCCTCAGAGATACTTAAATTAGAAATACATATTCATGAATTTTGTCAAACTATGGGTTGGAAATTTGTAATGATGAATCTACCTTCAAAATTTCCAGAAAATAGTAAATTGGTTCATCAATGTCATCCTAATGCATCCCTGCATATACTCAAAATGTCTAATGATAAAGAAAGAGAGATAGGTGGAGTTACCATAAAAGTTATGAAAAAAGGTCTTTCAATGTCCATTTTTATATGAATCAGAAAGGAAAGAAGATTGTTTATTTGGGACAGTATGTAGTTAAAGGAAAATCCTTAGAGTCAAAGCTTTATGACAAACTAATTTATTTAAAAATCAAAACTTTTTCTTTTGGTAGATTTTTTTCTTCCCTCTTCTATGTTTTTTTGGTCTGTATGATATCAAACTGTTTTATGGCATCGTTATTGAGAATTTGTTCGTTCTTGCTTTTCTCTATGCATGGCATACACACAGACGACATAAGGAGTTATATACATATGAATCTTACTAATCCCATTTTTCTATTTTCGATTTTTTTTATTCGTATCTCGATAAATACAGTTCAGTAGATCTTGAATATTTTTTTTTTTTTTTTTCTGAACAGAAAGTCTTTAAAGATAAAGGTTTTATTGCTTTAAGTTTGGCAATTTTTTATGGATCGAGAATTTTGGATTGAAAAAGAAACCTTTGATGGATTCTGTTGATTTCCTTGGAAAGGATTGTGAAAAAATTGAGTTGACTTCTTTTTGAGGCATAAAGGATGATTTTTGAATATTTTTAAGCTTGAGTGGATTATCGAGATAGATGACTATAGTCAGGAGTGTATTGAGTTTTTTGGCATGCAAATTATCGAATTTAGAGACTGAAAATAAAGATTTATATTCTTTGGTATAAATATTCTAAAAATAATCCTTAACCAGCAATGTTATGCATTTTAAAGACAAAAATCCTTAAAATAATTCCTTTTCTAAAATCAATAGCATTTATCACTTCTGCCAACTTCCATAAATAAACTCTCTAAATTATCCATTTTATTAATATCTTCACAAAATATTTTAGAACACTCTTTAATGTGAATCCATTTGATAATAAACAATAATAAAACTTAAATTATGGTAACGATCATAGCAAGCAATATAAAATAGGGTCAAAATCCATAAATTTTCTGAAATTGTTGCGATATGAGATCAATTATACGTCTCCGTAGTCTCCAATATAATATTTTTTGTCGGCATAAATTTTCTTTATTTCCAAAAAGGCTTAAAAGTGGCACAATAGATTGTTCTACATAAAGCCTCTTTTTAAAGGCTCTGAACCCCAAAAATATTTTGATTCTTCTATCTTTTTCAAATACCAAACAATAGCAAAAAAATAAAAATTTATCAAAATATCAGAAAGAAATTTAAATAACAATTCCAGACATTTTCTTTCTTATTCTTTTATTGCAACCTAAATTTTTATCAGTGAATGTTTTGTGTATGACATTCTCATTTCGTTTCGTTCTGTTGCTGAAAATCCTTTTAAAAATTGTTTCTCATAAGAAAATTTTACGTAAGCAAAAAAAAATTTTTTTTTGATCTGGTTTTTAAAATCTACACAGAAAGAGAATTAAAGCAAGAATTGGCAAAAAAAGTACAGAATAGCATAGAAAGATTAAAATACGAAAATACCATTAAGATTATTAAAGTTCAAGACGGCAAAGATGTCATATCTGCAAGTGACACGAAGATATGAATGAAAAAATAAAGAAAACGACAAAAAAAAACGTAAAAACAGAATTCTTTCAAGTACAAAACGGACCGTCGAGAATGAAAGTGAATGGTAAATGAGAATGAATTCTAGGAATTTTGTAGAGTGGGAGTTTGTGGTCCTAATTACTTGTTGGATGATGAAACGCATTAATTTTAATTAATATGAATATCGATGATGTATTGAAAATGATTTGAACGTCAGATAGAATCTTGATGGTTATACAAAATTTGATTTGATTCTTTTTAAAGCTATCAGTTTACAAAAACAATGAAAAAACTCAGAAATATCCAATAAATTAAAATAATCGCATCTTTGCTGTCATCATGAGACTCTAAAACCATTAAAATCATCCACTGACATAATGCGCTCATAAAAAACAAATTCTCAAAAGCGAATGATTATTAAGAGATAAAAAAAAATTCCATCACGACATTTTCTATAATTTCTGTTCTCTTCAACTTCCCGGAAGGGAAATAAGTGGATGAAAATAAATTAGAATGATGACCTACCTGACAGTGTTCACAATGTTGAAGCAAAAAGAATAAAAAAATTCTTTAAATGACAATACATGTCCCTAAACGAGTCTTTTCTGCTCATCAAAAAAAAAAGACATTAAATTAGCATTGTCGAGAATGGTGAGAGAGGGAAATTGCATTAATTATGCTGACAATTTTTTCAGACAATTTCTTAACTTACTGATGCATTCAGCTTTCATTTGGTAATGTAATTTTCTTGATTTATGGAAGGGAAATAAGTTTTTTTTCACTACTTCTTTTCCCAATGGCAGTCTTCCATTTTTTTTCAACATTAAGTTTTCTTTTTTTTCTTCATCTTTGTACCGTTTAATGTTATTTGTCGAGTTAAATTAAGTCCTGTTAACCACAGAGTGAAGCAATAAGAATTTATCCCTTTTGTGAAAAATGACTTTATGTTCATACTTCGTTGATACACAAAAATTTGTTCTTTTAGCTAAGCTTTCGTGGAATAATTAAGGGGTCGTTAAATAATGACGTTCATCAAAATACTGAATTTTTAAACTCCTCTTCTGTCACGAAACCTTCAAACGAAAAAAATTCTATACACAGTTTCAGATTCCCTTACCTTCAAAAAATTGAACTTCATAAGTGAACGACTCTAAGCTTTTTGTGTTTGTAATGGATATGGTTATTGGATTGAATGTATTATTGCTGAATTTTGATAATTTTTAAGTGATTTGAAAAGGTCTCAGTTGAAAATTTCAATTATTTGTTCCATTTAGGGGTGTCAATTACTTGGGGGTGTCAGGACTTGTACAAGTCCCAAATACCCAAGTCCTAAATACCCCAAGTACTTGTACAAATCCCAAGTCCTCAAAAATGAACTAAAACATGACCCTAAAGGTGAAAAAATGCTATATTTTGTTCTTTTTATTGATATTTTTTAAGAATAGAGTTATTTAGGACTTATTTTGATCGTTAAAATTTTATTTTCAAGTCATTGAACTCTTTTAAATGTAAATTAAAATTGAAATTGTCCATGTTCATCAAAAATTCGAAATATTAATCAAAAAGTTTATTATTTAAAACTTTTAACTGAATTTGCTCCATTTTAAGTTTTTTGCATGTAAAAAAAGACAAAATTCAGTTAAAAATTCAATTTTTTTAAAAAATCTTTAAAAATTTTATCTTGAATAGCAGAAAAATTGCTGAAAATTACTAAATTATTGGATTTGTACAAGTACTTGGGGTAAAAACCCAAGTACTTGGGGTCCCCCAATTCCTTGCCAAATACCCCAAATACCCAAGTACTTGGGATTTGTACTTGACACCCCTAGTTCCATTAGTTCCAAAACTAGGTTTGATTCCTAACAAATCAAACTACAGCTAAAAAGTCAACCTCAACCATCTTGACCAACCATCAACACTATCTTGACCTGAATTCAACCAAAAAGTTACTCGACTTTTCCAACACAAAACTTCTTCTCATCATCAACTTTATAACCTTGATGACAACCGTGACATAAAAATGCGTCCAAGTCATCCTTCAACAAAAAAAAAAAAAAATTTCACAATTTTTCTTCCATTCATGATGATAATATAAACATAAAAAAAGGGGGAAAAAAATGAGATTGAGTAGAAAGAAAATTAAGTTGTACAGAGATTAATAGCATTTACTCATCCATGGATGAAAGGAGATAAAGTGAATGAGAAAGAGAAATAGGCGTTGTAAGATAATGTAATGTTAAGAAAAGAAGCTTTGGTCGTTGCTTCAATGAACTTCCAATATCTTTCGTAAAACCTTTTTTTGTGTTGTTGTGTCTTGTCTCATCACTCCTTTAATCCTTATTTTTCTTAACTGTGATTTTTTTTGCTCATTATGTAATCATCATTTATGTTGGCTATTTTAGGGAATTCGTTAGTTTTTTATATGAATTGGAAGTCATTTTGGGTGGCAAGATTGATAGTAAGCTGAGCAGGCTCATACTTAAACTTAAAATGCCCTAAATTGGAGTTTGAAAAAACAAAAAAAAAATTATTCTACTGAAAATTTAAATACAGGAACGATCCAAATAAGAATCTCAAAAGCAATATACCCAAAAAGTTCTGCCATTTCCATAAAATTATTAAAAATTTCCCACATAATTTATACAAACAATTTAAATTTTTTTGTTGTTATTCATCCACAATGTAACAACATGAAAATGATTATGGTAAAAGTTCAACAGTTATTTTTAATATTTTTTTCCTTTGCTCTGAAAAAAAAAATTCAGGAAGTGAAAAAAGCTATTCAATAAATATTTTTTAGCGCATTTTTGCAAAAAATGACGCTTATAGTTTCACTTTGTTCGGCTGGCTGGCTGGGTGGTTCAAGGCTGGATGAGCTCTGAGATCTCAGAAACCAGACATAGTTAAGAGTTCTGTTATGATGAATTATCTTTCTACTATCGAGTTATTCCGGTATCGCTTATTAAAAAATCGTTAAACGATCTACAATTCCTGTAATCAACGATTTAACATTATATAAGGAAAAAAATTGTTGAAAACCCCTCGATAAAAATTTGAATTTTTTTTGACCGTTGGAATTTAAAAATTTTTTGACCGTTATTTTTTTCAAAATTTTTTTCTTTCTTTTTGAAAGGTTTTGTATTTATCATCAAGAAAACAGACTTTTCATGCATAGAGCATGCTAGAAAGACGGAATTTAATGGATTCTGTTACTATTATACAGTTATTTTTTTTTATAAAAATTGTATTTACTTGCAGGATTTTTTGATGATGAAAGAAGAATTAAGGGATTTTGTAATTTAAAGCAATTTCTATTTAATCGACTTCTGATCGCTGCGACAAAAATGCGCTTAAGTCCCTCGATTAATAACACGAGGACTTTAAACATTTTTTAACGGTAAATTCCATGCACTATATAAAATAAAATAAAATTTGCCACAATATAAATTTCCTATCTCATCCTTCCTCTATCACGTACATATTATTTTATTATGCCCACAACGTATACATACATTTTTTTTCCGCGCTGTAACATAACATACACACATACTCGATTGCCATGGCAGCTCTCAATGGAAATTAATTATGAATTACGATTAAATTCCCAGTCGATCTTATTGGATTCTCTCGATTTATATTATTTAATGCTATCTGAATAAAAGTTGTTAAATGAAGCCATTACATTGTCAAATTTATCAGCTGGCCTTTTTTGTATGTTTTTTTTGGACATGATGAGTAAATAATTCTAGAACTAGAAACTCCCATGGTGTTCGTATATCAACTTTTCTATGACAACAGAATCATAAAATTTGCCAACTCTCGGCAAAAATGTTAATGCAAACTTTTGTCACAACACAATAATTTGTGAAAATATCATTCAACTAAATGGACATGATTCTTGTTATGTAAATGAATTTCAATGCTCACACAATGTGTCAGCTCATATTCCATTCCAATGAATAGCTTTACATCACAGCTCAAATGTAATTTTTTGGCATATAATTTGCACAAAAAAATATAAAAATTTTATTTTATTTTATTCCTCACGATCAGGCTTTTGTGAGGATTTTACATCCGCATGCATTTGTGTAACATGAAAATTTGCTATGCAACAATATGTTTGGACAGCTTTTATCCGCTTTTTCTCAGTCTGTGTGCTATTAGCGTTTATAAATATGTACATGATGAAAATCACGATGGTAATTTTGGTGGATATTCGAATGGAATATTTTAAGTGTGCCTTGTTTTGATGAGAAGTTTTGTTTTTGTTGACGTTTTGAGCTGAGTCTTTTTGCATCGTTTTTTTTCTGGAAACTGTAGGAAGATGGACTGAATTTTAAGCTGCTAGGATTATGAAAAGGATTTTTGGTTTAAGTTTGGTAATTTTAGAGTTTCAAATAAGAGTATTAATTTGTAGAAAAATGTTTGTTATTTGACAGCTTAAATAGGAAATTAGTCAGATCATTACATAATGGAACTATATGGTTTAAATTAGATTAGATTATATATCAGGAAAAATGCGTTACACGATATACAATATTTTACCAAGCAACGTAGCCTGTAGGCATTTTGCAGTACCTTTTTAAAATTGTATGCGCTACAGCCGCTCATCTGTGTTTCTTAAAAAATTTCTGAACTCATCCGTGCATATATTCAAAAAAAGCTCTTTGCAATTCATTGAATTAGATACATACATACATACATACACGGCAAATGATGGTGAATGCAAGTGCAAAATATAAATTCAATGGATATAAATTTACGCATGCTGTGAGGCAAATTAATTCACGTAAAAATAGGAAGATTAAATTTTTTCCCCATCAGATACTACATGGGGTAGCTGGAGAGGCAGATTGTGAGAATTGCATGATGCTATCTATGATGTGGTGGAACTTGATGGCATAGATTTCATTGCACAGCAAGATTCAGGATGAAGTGTTTAATAAACGTCCATTTTGTTGACATATATGGCAAATTGAATTTTTTTCAATTTAAATAATTCAGCAAAAAAAATTTCAGATTTTTGTGACTAAAAATCTAATAAATAATTTCATTAAGCAGTCAAATATATAGCACAAAAAAAAATTCAATTTGCTATGACAAACATTAAAAATACCATTAAATACGTCCATGACATGCAACAATTCACCCCATCACACCCACCTTCTACGATCATCTATGCTTTATTATATTATGCAATGCACATAATTTTATATAGCGGCTTAAAAAATTGTTTCTATAAATAATAATGGAGCAACAGTGGAATGAAATGAAAAAAATATAATGAAGAAGAATTTTTTGTGATCGACTAATTGCCATTGCATGTTTAAGTAATTGAGGTCTGATAAAGAAACATAAATTGAACATGACAGTGGGGGATAGAAGAAGAGTTTATTTCTATTACTTTTAACATACAAATTACATTTAGTTATGCTTTTTTGTGGATTGGTTTGTGTGGGTGAGCTTTGAGCTTTACGGAATTTTTATGTGGTTTTTTGTTGTGTTGATGGTTAATTTGGCACAAAAAAAAAATTATTCAATATTAAAAAAACATTTTATTTTTTGGGAGGGAAGGATTTGAACCTTTCACGATGTTTGAATTTAAAGAAAATTGAACGAATTTATCAATTTATAGTTTTGGTGTTGTAATAATTAGATACTGAAGGACTAAACCATTCCTCCACCGAGCCACTTCAGTTCATGACTTCCTCAATTAAAGTCTTGATAAAACTCCTAAATTTCACCTTCAATTAAATAAATATATTACATGTAAAATCAACAATACATAGAGACAGGGGCGTAGCCAGGGGGGGGGGGGAGTTTGGGGATCAAACCCCTCCCCTCCAATTTTTTTAAAACAAAAAAAAGGTTTTTTAAAAATTTTAAAATATAACGGATTTTAAATTTTTGAATAAAATTAATGTTAATGTTTTGTTTGCAAAAAAAGGTCATAAATTTTCAACCACCCCTCCCCCCCCAAAAAAAAAAATCCGGGCTACGCCCCTGCATAGAGATCTCAATTCAAGGTATTCCATTTTTTTTAAACATAAGCATAAACTTTCCAAAAAAAAAATTTTTTGTCTCATGTTGAAAACAACAGAGCAAACAAAAAAGTTCAACCTTAAATATCTTTATTTAGAAATTAGGAATAAAAAGGTTAAAACCTTTAAAAAACCTCAACGCACATCTCGTACATTTTGATCATCACACTTTACACGAATGAACATCAAAATACAATTTAATCTACAAAGGCACGTAGAGGCATTAGTGTATGCTCTGAATTACTTATGACTTTGTGCGTTGAAATTGATGATTTTCTTCAGTATATTTACTTCTTTTTTTTCTACTCTGTGTCTGCTAAGCAAGCATATTTACATCAAAAAAATAATCTCAATTGTAGCATAAAAACTTTATCACTATAGAAGACAAACAAAGTGGCATTAAAAGTTGAACGTATTGTGAGAATTTTGTGAAGATGTTGACGGTATTTTTTTTTTTGCGAGTTCATTGAATGAATTTCTATGAGACAATGAACTTGTTTTTATTTTCGTGGAAAAATTGAAAAATTAACTTGAGAATCTTTTTTGTTTTAAAAAAGTATAATTGTTGTTGAACGAGATTGCAATCACAAATTAAAAGGAAAATATTTGCAACTTTTCAATTAATAAAATTGTTGTCAGTTCAGCAGAAAAAAATAAAAACAAAAAAATAATTGAAAATTTTCAAATGGCAATCGAGTTATATTGGAGTGAATGCATGTGGTCAAATATTTGCAACTGAATCAGCAATGTGTTGGCGGTAGAGTTGGAAATCATGGTCAAATATAGATTGAAAAAGTTTTCAAATTATTTTAATTTAGATTTTTAAAGTTACTTACTCTAAAAACAAGAGGTTTCTACTAGGCTTTCTCGATTTCCCGGTCCCGGGTTTTTCGGGACCAAAATCAAAAAATTAAAACTGTTGTATTGTGAACGATTTAAGCTTTTTGAAAAAAATTTTAAATTTAATTTGTTTAGTATTAAGATTATAATCATTTAAACACAAAAAATTGAAAATCTTTCATTAATGCTCAAGATATTTAAGTTTTAATTTTGGTCCCGGTTCCGGAAATTTTTCAAAACCGGGATTTCGAGAAAGCCTAGTTTCTACGTACATTTTGCAAATCTTTTTTTAAAAAAATTTAATTTTTTCTTCAAAATATTTTTTTTAAATAAAAAATTTTTAAATTTCAATTTTTATAACAAAATTTAGATTTTGAAGAAAATTATTTTCCTTTAGTAAATAATTAAATTTAGAATTTTCAATGCTGCATCCCTGCTTCTGCCTTAAAATTCCAACTTTTATTGCTCGTTTAAATTTATTTATTTTTCCTATCGGGATTCAATTTTATGCTTGCAAGCTTTATGGCAATTTTTTAACACATATTTTATTCTGCTGT
This sequence comes from Chironomus striatipennis, assembly GCA_026123125.1. NCBI lineage: Eukaryota > Metazoa > Arthropoda > Insecta > Diptera > Chironomidae > Chironomus > Chironomus striatipennis. The sequence continues at coordinate 8,021,134 of CM047392.1, forward strand.
CCAATAAAAAAAGTTGAACGAGACATGCAAAAAAAAAAAAATTTTTTCCAATCATTTCCAATTAAAATTAAATAAAAATAAACAGCTTGCTTAATTGTATATCATCATGAGAAACTTCAGATCGTGCTACACGTGCCATTTTATTGGATAACTGATGAAAACTGTTATGATGATGAATTTATATTATTGTTGGGTTTCCACGTAAACTCTTGGGAAAACATAAAAGGTCAATTTTACGATTTTCATTGAGTTATTTGCGATGGGAATGAAAATCGATTTCTATGGTAATTATATTAATTTTCAAAATTCAATAGCAAGCAATTATTTTTGAATACACCCTTAAAAACTTATTTATACTTAACCTACATTGAACATAATAGCAACAATTTTCAATAATTTTGTAGTGTGAGATTGAAAAATTCCTTGAAACACTGAAATATATGCAACTGTAAATTGGCATTAGATATTTAATACAGCAATTATTAGTTTGTAGGGATTTGTTTTATCAATTTCAATTTATTTTATGAAAAATGTAGTTTAAAGTTGGGAAAATTCACTTTTGTGAAAGAAGCGCATTTTTAATTTTTTTCCCCAATTTTAGATTAATCCTTTAAAAAAAGGTATTTTGAATCAAATCATTTAGTATCTATTTGGACAAAACGATCACCCAAGGTGACCAACATCTTCACAAACTTCCTCAATTCATTCAGAAAAATTTTATGATTACAAATTTGAAATTCAAAATCATAAAATACAGAAAATTTTATGTCAGCCTTCAATTAAAATCTCTGACATTCAACAAATCTCTCTCACATTTTACAATTTTCTATTTTCCATTTTCTTTAGGGGCCGTTCACAAAGTACGTTACGCAAAAAAATGACTTTTTAGACCCCCCCTCCCCCCCTTGTTACGCTTTTTGTATAAAAATTCCTTTGTTTTGTTTAATCTGTTACAAAATCTTAGACCCCCCCTCCCCCCTAAAAAGCGAACGTACTAAGTGAACGGCCCCTTATCACCTTCTTCCATCTTCCAACCTGTTATGAAACATAATTGAAGTTCTGTTTGTATTTCATGTAATATTTATTTGATAGAGACAAAGAAAGAAAAAATTTCAAGTACTCTCAATGATGTTCATGCATGTCATATGGCAAGGAATAACATTGTTTTAATGAAATATTTAGTGTCACAAATACATTTATGCTACAAGTTTTATTCTCTATGGAATGGAATGGATTCTTTTTGGTTTATTTAAGGGGGATTATTACTGAGAATTAGAGTTTTATGCCTTGTGACCTTGACGTTGAATTCTAGAATCATCTAAGACAATATTTTTACAGCAAAGTGTGAAAAGAATAAGAAAATCTTTTGCATCAATGAATCACCCCCTTATGTATATTCAATTGCCATTTATTTGTTGTTACAATATTCATGTCATATAGGAAGGAAGATATCGAAAGATAACAAACTCTGAAAGCTCATATTCACAAAGGAAAGGAAGATACAATCTAAATTGACATAAAATTTATAGGAAATATCGAATGAGATCGATGGAGGATTGCGTAGTGATTTTATGGATAATAACATTAAATCAATACATACTTCGTATAAGGTGGAAGAAGTCGATGTATAGCTTAAATTATCTTGTTATTATTGAATTATTCTGTGCATAAAAAAAAAAATCTTTCTCATTCTGATATAATTGCTCGCAAATTTAATATTGAAATTGATGTTAGCGAGAAATTGTGTTAGCTTGCTGAGTGATGTTCCTACGTAAATAAATTAGAAGTGATTTTATTATTTTTATTCGTTGCTCATGAGCATTAAAATTGAATTAAATGGGAGATACACGAAATGAGATAAAAGTATATATATATGGCGTTGAATTGACGCGTTTGGCGGGAATTATGTGATTTTTCATGACTGAATTGGGAGGATTTATTGATTTAAATTAGATTTAGGCAATTTTGAGTCAAAGATTTAGAATTTTTTGCCAGAATTCTTGGATGAAAAATTCAATTTTCAAGAATGGCAAAACATTAAATATAGAATAATCATTTTCACATTTATTCATTAGGGCTAATAATCCAAAGAAATTATTAACAAATGGCCTTAATTGGTGTTTAATTTTTCATTCACACACCATTGGTGCTATAAATTAATAGTCCCAATAAAGTCATTAAGACGAATAAGAATCTTTTAATGGTCACTTTGAGGGAGGTTTGGATTGAAAATCTTTTTGTAGTAATAACAAATTTTAATGTGATAATTAGAAAAAGTAGAAGATGTGATTGACGTCATTTGAAAGGTTGCTTTTTATTTGAGGTGAACTGAGTTAAAAGTTGAATTGTGGTTTATCCTTGTGAGAAATTATATAGAAAAGAAAATTTCAAAATGACATATTTCAAAGCCTAAATCTTGCCTAAATTATCAACATGAGGGATTTAAAGATCCAGTGAGACTCGAACTAATGATCGCTTTTACAATACATTTTAATTCAAAAATCCAAAGCTTTTATTTTCCATTGCACAATTAAGCTTAATGCTCTTATTGATTATTTATGACCAAATGTTGAACAAATTCAAAAAAATTGTCAACATAACCTTTAAAACCTTTCAAAGCCTCGATGAAAATAATCACCAGAATAGATCCCAAAAAACCATAAACCAAGTAAAGTACTCTCATTTTCTCTCAATATGCTACGACTTGTTAAATAAATTATCAAACTTTTCGATACTTCTTGTCCTCTCTTCCCACTCATTTTGAGGAGCATTTCATTACATTTGCTAAACAAGATAAACATAAATCTCTCGATAGATTGACCGTCCTTTTCTACCTATTCGATAAAATTTGTTGCTATTTCAAATAAATATATCTTTCGACCTCTTAAAATACCATTCAAGTTGTAAGTAAGCTCTCAGTTCTTATCTAACGATAGTGTGACATATTTTGACGATCTTATTTCTTTCTATCCGTATTGAACATGTTAACCGCTGTATTTCTTTCGAATCGATTGTCGTAGAGATTTGAAGTAATGAGACTTAAAAGCTTTCTTTTTTTTGCTGTTACAATATAATGAAATGAGATGATTATATTTGATTTTATTGTCGATATATTTCACTTTGTATGGTTGTACTTAAGATGCCAATGTGAATTGCGTATTGTATTTTCATCTCATGCGTTCTTATACACATCTTATTGTTATGCTGCTGATTGTCGTTATGCTAATATACTTGAATATGTTATCAATGAATGGAAATCAGAGAATGTGGAGGTTATGAGCGTGATTTTTGTGGAATTGGATTGACATTGGGTATTTTGTTGATGGAAGAGGTTTTGGGAGAAGATATTTAATGAGCACAATCTCAGAAAAAATTCTAAATCAATTTGATTCTGATATCAAAATGTAGTCTGGACCCCTTCGACCCATAAAATCTTCAGAAACTTAAATATTCTGTCTCTTCTGAAAATTCATGAGATTCTGTTATCAATTTCCATTTTCAAAAAATCGCGAACATCACCAACCTACGACAACATCAACAATTTTTCATGTTATTTATTCCTTTCTTTAAACCCTCTCACATTCCTTCATTTTTCATTCTTTATAGTAATGTAGCATATATTCCATGTACGAATTCATTTTTATTTTTCCATCTTCCTTTCTTTCCTTTTTTTGTAAATGTGATTTTTGAGTGAGTGGAAGCTTCTTTTTACATAACTTTGTTCTCTCGTTTTTGAAACTCCCTTAGAAACTTTTTGATGATTCAATTTATTTTCACCATTCTAACAGTGAGAATAAAATTGCTTCAGAAGATTAAAGTAGAATTATGTACATTTTTAGATGTAAAATGAAGCTTTCCATTTCCACATAAAGCTTTACGATTGATTACAAACAATTGACTCTAACTGCTTTATTGTTTGATGTAATATACGTTTTCTTGTAAATTTTATGCATAAAGGAGTACATTTACTATGAAAGATTTTAGATTTATGAGAGATAAAGTTATGATAAATCTTTTGGAATCTAAATGAAAAATGTATTTTTGAGAGCTTTTTTTTGAAGGAAGGGATGTTTTGGTAAAAATAGAAACACAAAATTGCTTTTCCTTTTAGCAAAAGTTTGGTGAAATTTTTAAAGCAAGAATTTTGAAATTTAATCTTCAAAGCTAAATTAATTTTGAAAGATTCATCTATCAGCTCTGTTGTGTTCAAATCTTATGAATGCAACCAAATATTTGTGTGCATATTATTCATAGAATTGTTCCCTCGCAAAATTACCCCAAAATATTTACCAATCAGATTTTTCCAGGAAGAAAACATCAGATGATTCTGCTTTGTTTCATTTTTAACATGCTTCTGGTGCTTCTCTGAAAATAAACTTTCATATTCACACCAAATTTTCAATTTGGGTGAATATGTTGCTTTTGTATAAAACTGAAAACCACATTTTCTAACTTGCTGCTTCAGGATTACAATTTTATCCCATACTGTCTATGGTGGAAAGTCTGTGCCTGAAAATACCAATCTAACAGTGAAAACCGTATCCCATTTGGTGCTTACAGTCAAGAGAAATCGCAAAATTTCGTATTCTGTTATTTAGTTAGTTAGTTAATCGGAGCGATAACTCGACTCCAACTCAATATTAAGACTTCGGGTTTTTTGCGTCTGGTTGGAAACAGTCTATAGATTTGCTGTATAGTTTTTGGGGTCATGAGATGCTTCCAGTGAGGCACAGTGGACGAAAATGTGCCATTTTTGACCAAAATATGCAAAAAATTTTACATTTTCTTTAATATCTCAGACATAACTTAACCAAATGATTTCAAATTTTCGGTGTTAGATTAAGCATTATTTAAGGTATAATTCACACTATAATGACAAAAAAATTTTCATGCGCAGTGTAACAAAAAAGTTGAAAAACCGAAAAATTGCAGGCTGTACTTTAGTTATAGTGCTAAATGCGCGCTGAACAGATGTAGGGTTTTAAAACGATTAAATATGATGTTATCTAACAGCCAAAGCAAGTGAAGGTGTGAAAATTTTCCCTAACCGTTCCCAGACTTTCGATTCAAAAGATAATGAGGAAATGAAAAGGAAAAATGTTCGAGCGAAGCTCGAACACATATAGTTTGAACGCAGTTTAAACTTGGTTGAGCGAAGCTCATAAATTTTTACATCCTGAACGAAGCGAAGCGAGTGAAGGTGTGAAAATTTTCCCAATACTTCCTCAGACTTTGGATTCATGAAGTAAAATGTAAAAGTGTTCGAGCAAAGCTCGAACACATGAAGTTTGAACGTAGTTCAAACTAGGTTGAGCGAAGCTCACAAATTTTTACATCCTGAACGAAGCGAAGCGAGTGAAAAGTGTAAAAGTGTTCGAGCAAAGCTCGAACACATGAAGTTTGAACGTAGTTCAAACTAGGTTGAGCGGAGCTCACAAATTTTTACATCCTGAACGAAGCGAAGCGAGTGAAGGTGTGAAAATTTTCCCAAAACTTCTTCAGACTTTGGATTCATAAGGTAAAATGTAAAAGTGTTCGATCGAAGCTCGAAGCGAAGCGAGTGAAAAAGTACAAGAAGCAAAGTTCTTCGAAAAGTGTTCGAGCGAAGCTCAGGCTTACATGAAGACTGAACGTAGTTCAAACTAGGTTGAGCAAAGCTCACAAATTTTACATCCTGAACGAAGCGAAGCGAGTGAAGGTGTGAAAATTTTCCCAATACTTCCTCAGACTTTGGATTCATGAAGTAAAATGTAAAAGTGTTCGAGCAAAGCTCGAACACATGAATTTGAACGTAGTTCAAACTAGGTTGAGCAAGCTCACAAATTTTACATCCTGAACGAAGCGAAGCGAGTGAAGGTGTGAAAATTTTCCCAAACTGTTCCCAGACTTTCGATTCATAAGATAATGAAAAAGTGAAAATGAAGAATATTTGCAAAGCTCTAATATAGATTTTATGTTATTCACTAAAAGTGAATAGAAAGTTTCTTAAATATTTTAGGCAAATTTTTTTATTAGATAAGTTTTTTTGCGATTATAAATAAATCAGTAGGTAAAGTATAATTATTTTTTTCTCTAATTGAAATCAAAAGAAGTTCTACTGGTGGTGTGAATATACCCCATGAAGCGTGATCCGCTTCATTACTAGTTATTTTATTACATTTGAAGGCAACTTTACTATAATTATGGGAAAAATTCTTAAAGTCATAAATTTCTTTTCGTATACTCTTTTTTATACAAAACCACAACAGATTCTCAATATTTTCATATTTTGTATATGCTCATAACAATATTTTTATCGTAAAGCTGACTTCCTTAATAATAAAGGTTGCCTTTAATATGCTATAAAGGGAATTTTAAAATGGTTGAAATGAGACAAGTGGAAAAAAATTTTAAAATAAATTTTCTCATTTTTCTGTTACTCAATTTATTTTTTTATGTTTTGTTGATGTTAATGCTGTTGCTGACGGCACAATAGACGAGGCATATGAAGGAAAATAAGGTTCAAAATTCTCATTTTCTCAATGAGAAAAAAATAAATTTTATATTTATTCATACAGCACTCAGTATTTGCTTATTTCCGCAATTTTTTTTTCTCGCTTTTTTTTTGCGGAAATAAATTTCCGTTTCTGTTCGCAAACAAATCACCGTCAAACGGATTCAAAAGTATATTGAATGAACGAGACATAGGATTTTTTTCTCTCTCTCCTTTTGTTTCTATCTTCCATCTACGCAGTCATTATCGTTGTCATGTTATGAAGAAGATGATGATGGAAAGTTTAGCTCAACTTTTGAGTGAGATTTGAACCTTAGAATTCACATGAACTGAGTTAGCTGAGTACAAAATCTAGTACATTCAACTTTGACATTCAACCAACACATATTCCAGCACATTGAACTGCTTAAACTTTCTAGACAAACAAACCACGCGTCACTAAAAAGCAAAACCACCAAAATAACTCATTTTTCACTTCCTATCACGAACATATATAAAAATTTTTTGCATTGCTTTTGATATTATTAATTATTTTCCTTTGACACTTTCTTATTCACATTCTTTCTTCCTCCACGTATGTCAACTAAAGAAGTGAAACGAGCGAAAATTGAGTTTACATACACACAATTGACGGTAATAGAGCGAATGAAAAAGTGGAGAATTTTTTTTTATTCTTTTGAGGCGATAAAATTCTACTTGCTCCTGCATGAATGGAATCAGTGAGTGAAAAATAACATATGAAGAACCTCAAAGTTCGCATTATGCTTTTGTGGTGCTTTTGAAGATGTGAAAAGAGTTGCTCATTAGTATGAAGGATTTTTTTTTGTAATTCTATAATATTTTTTATATGTGTTATGCTGAACATAAAGTTTGTAGAAAAAATTGTGTAAATTGAATTGAGAAAAATTTCAAGACCATGTTTGAGATGTGGAAGATTTATTGCCAAAAAAAATCTTGTGATAATGCTGGAGTTGATGATGATGAATCCATTCATTCATTTAATGGGCCGTTCACTAATGACGTCCATCAAAAACTTGGATTTTTAAATTCCCCTCCCCACTCTGTCACAAAATCTTCATATGAATAAATTCTATTGTTTGAAACTGTCACACAGCCTCAGACCCCCTCCTTTCCTAAAAATCGGACATCATAAGTGAACTGATGAAATTTCTATCTAAAAAATTTTTTTAATTGATTTTCTGATAGACGTGAGTTCGATTCCTAACAGTTATTGATGCTTCATATGTAATAGACACATATTTTTGGTACTTATTAAACTAAAACCTGCTAAAACCTTCCAATTTCGCTTTCAAAAACTATGGAAAAGTTCAAAAATCACGTCTTTTAACATCAATTAATAAAAGAAACAGCAATTAAAACTACTTAGTATTAAGAAAGCATGAATTATTATTCGATGACATACAAAAATTTTAATTAAAACTTCTTCATTCAATACTATAAAGCCTTACATCTTAATTAAATTAATTCTAAAACTTGCAATTTTCCCTACGAAAATTTTAGCCAGATTTTTGTCCGATTTCGCCAGACATTAGTCATACGACTTTTGCCAGACTCGGACAAATGAACGACTTTTGCCAGATTCTCCATATAGCAAATTCCTTAACTGCACGAAAATGCCCGAATCAACAAAGACAGTGCCAGATAAATTTTGTCGGGCAGATTTTTGGGCGATTTTTGCCAGACAAATCGTTCACAAGTTTCACTTGTATACGATTTTTGCCAGACTTGCATGGAATTTTGCCAGACTTGCATACGATTTTTGGACGATTTTTGCCAGACTTTTTTTGTCGAATTTTTAAAAAAATTATTTTTCCATTTTTTTTATACTTCACAAGCGCTGTTATTTTTTTATTTTTTTATCCATCCGATTTTCGCCAGATTTCTGCCAGATTTTGTCTTGGGATTCGAACCGTTACCCGCTAAGTTATGTTTTCCTTGTACCTCTGAGTTGTCCGCTGCGCCAGTGTTGTCTGAAATGATATATTTTCAGAGTGGCGAAAAGACATATTTAAGTTGCACATAACTCAGAATTGAATATTTTAACGTTTTTCAATAATTTTATAATTTTAAAATAAAACAAATAATGCTCAAACTTTTTAATTAATTTTTAAAATAAAAAAAAAAATCAAAACATTTTAACATACTTTTAAAATTTTTATAACATAGCAATTTAAAAATAGCTTTTTTATAAATTATAAAAAAGAATTAGTTCTAATTTTTGTTATGTTTTGAGAAAAAAAATTGCAATTTCTCATAAATCATTAAAAATCGTTGCAACTTATGAAGATTAGATTAGATTAGATTAGATTAGGTTTATTGACCCTCACGGGTAGTTAAATATGAATATATACAGTAAATTTACAAAAAAAACACACTTGATTGTTACAAAAAAAATCATAGTTACTTTACAGTGAACATAAAATTAATATTAAGTTAAATGATAGTGTGATAAATAATAAATTGATGAAATGTAGCGTACTCGCACAAGTTTATAAGCAATTGTAAGTATAGTTTCATTGTATTAAAATAACGGTAAGTTAAAATTTAAAATATTTCTTTGCATCGTATAAAAATCCGTTAGTTTCGTTCAGTTTCGTTAAGATTCAAAAATTTTGTTTACATTAAGTGCAGTTCCCCTCAAAAATATTTGTTTATTTTCTAATAGAAATTTCTTAAGTTTCTTTTTAAATTGGTGATAACGCTGTATTTTTCTTATATCCACAGGTAATTGATTGTATACTACTGGTCCAAGACATAGGAAATCCATTGCGAAGACATTCTTGTGATATCTGGAATATTTTAATTGGTGACATCTTCTTCCTTCCTGGATCTCTTCGAAATCAGATTCACCGGACAGCAAATTCTTCTTTACAAGCAGAAGTAAGTTAAAGTAGCCAATTGCAAGCACTGGCAAGATATCCACCGCAAAGTTTGTAAATAAATCTATAGTTGAATATCTTCTTTCTAGATTATAGGCAAACTTCAGTGCTTTGTTTTGGATTCTTTGAAGCCGATTGATATCATCCACTTTAAAGCGACAGAGCATAAATCCACAGTAAAAGAGATGAGATCCAACATACGAATGATAAAATAATCGCAACAAGTCCTCAGGTAAGTAGTTTCTAACTATCCTCATTGCATTAATTGATTGAGATAGTTTCTTCACCAACGCGTCAGCTTGATCACCAAACTTAAGTTTATTGTCAATGAAAATTCCTAAGTACTTCATATTTTTAACTTTTTCAATGCTGTTCTCATGCATATAATCATCCAGTTCAGTGAAGAGATTATTCCCAATAATCATGTACTTTGACTTATTCAAATTAAGTTTCAAGCCGTTATCCTCATAATATTCCATAATCTTATTCATATCATTCATTAATAAAGGTTCTGGGGATGAATTCTTATCACATGTAAGAATCATTACTGTATCATCAGCAAATTTTAATATTGTCGAGTTTGTATTAAGAAATTTCATGTCATATAGCACCATATTAAACAGATCAGGTCCACCATTACTACCTTGAGCTACACCTTTAAAAATATCATGGCTATTACTCACATCAGTACCAATTCTCACAAACTGTTGCCTATTTTTTAGATAGTTTTCCAATAGCTTTAATACATCTCCTCGAATCCCCATCTTTTCAATCTTGTAAAGCAAAAGTCTATGGTTGATGCTATCAAATGCTTTTGCAACATCCAGAAAAACAGCTATGACCAATTGATTTCTGTCCAATGCTTTTGAGGTGATGCTTAAAAATTTGCATAAAGCATCTTGCGTACCATAATGACGTCTATAACCAAATTGTAACTCATCATACTGTTTAGTTGTATATAGAAATTTTTCTATTTGTCCAAAAATAACTTTCTCTATCACTTTGTTTAATATAGGAAGAAGTGAGATGCCTCTGTAGTTATTGACTTCAGTTTTGATGCCGCCTTTATGAATTGGTGTAATTGCTGCGATTTTCATGATGTCTGGATATGTAGAAGTGGTAATAATTAAATTAATTAGTTCAGTAACGTGTGGTATAAAATATTCAGCATTTTCTTTCCAGACTCTTGCCGGTATTCCATCACTTCCAGTTGCTTTTGAGACTGATAGCTCATCAAAGATCATTTTCACATCAAAATCATCTACTGTGTTCAAGATCATGCTATTTTCGATTGATTCACCAAGGAAATTCAATTTCGGTACCAAATCATTATTGTTAATGCACACGAGAGCACTAAATTTGTCATGGAATGCATTGACGATTTCCACATTGCTATGAATTATTTTGTCATCAATCTTTAAGGTGAGTTTCTCATCTTTTTTGCTTTTACCAGTGATCTCATTGATTACTTTCCACGAAAAATTTTTATTACTTGATATTAAATCTGAGTAGTATTTTTTAGCACTGCTTTCTGTGTGTTGCTTTAAATTAGTTTCCAATTCTTTCAGTTTCAGACTCTGCTGATCATGTGGGAGACCAATCAACTTTAATTTTCTGATTTTATCGTGAGTATTGTTAATTTTTCTTGTTAAGTCAACGTATTTCTTATTTATGTATGGAGGATTTTCATTAGCTGATAAATTCTTTATTTTGTAGGTTTTTCGTGATGTGTCAACTAAGTTTGAAATGGATTCTACAATCTGTGTACAAGTGACATTAACATCGGTCTGTTGTGCAAAGATATCGTCAAGCTGTAGAGATGCTAGTCCATTTTTAATAGCTTCATAATCAACTCGATTAACTTCAGTGCGTGTCCATTTAGTCTGATTGTCATCATTCTTCAAGAATATTACTATCATGTTGTGATCGGAGAATTTTATATTATTCAAAGTGTATATCGCTGACATGTCATCCTGTTTCTTAAGTATGACATGATCTAACAAAGTGTTGGAATAAATTCTTGTTGCTGCTTCATTCACTAAGGTAAGATCATTAATCAAAATAAGATCCCAATATTCTTTACATTTCATTTTAGCAAAACCATTAATATTCATATCACCGACAATAATTGGATCATTATATTCGAGAATTAGTTCTTCAAAAATACTATAAAATTCGCCAAGATTTCCTGATGGTGGTCTGTAAATGATGATTATTGATCGTATACGTTTCTTGGATACAATATCGACTACCATGGCTTCAATATGTGAGTTGCAAATCTTCTTCTTTACATCAATTACATAATCCTTGCGTGCATAAAATATTATCCCTCCACCACTCTTTGAGTCTCTTGTTAATATAACATTATTATAATTTTTAAGTCCATAAATATTAAAACTGTTCATTTCTTCAATCCAACATTCAGTCAAAGCTAAGCAATCAACACTTGAATTTTGGTTGCACACCAATTCAGATACGTGATTTCTAAATTTATTGAATTTCTCCATCGTTTTGATTGAACGCACATTCCATAATAAAAGTGAAAAATCTGATTTATGCTTCCCATTTAGATGATTTTTTATTTGCTTTGTATTACATTCGTCATAATGTTTTATCACGCATGGTGACTGAATTGGTGCTTCCTCATATCAATTTGATGGAGAACTTGAGATTCTCTTTGCTGAATTTGATTCATCATTCTCATCAAATTCTCTGACACGTTTTCCTTTATTCTCAACCTCTTGATTTCTTTTTGAAGTCCAATAATGATCATTATATTTTTCTCTTACAGGAATAAATGCATCAGCGACATTTAGCTTAATTCTCAGATCATCGATGTCGTTTTCACACGTCACCATGCCGCTTTTAACTACTTCCTTGTTGCCATCACGTTCATCAACACCTTTATATGAGACCAAGACACCTCTTTCACATCCACGGACATTATGTAAGACTTTATCTTTTTGTAATTCAAGACATATCCTTTTCAACATCCATACATTTTTGCTTGTTGGAATCTCTGCATAATATTTAATGTCATTTCTTTTTCTTTGTTCCAGAAGATTTTTGTTGTGCTTGACGACTTGAGAAAAAACTCTTCCTGCTGTGATACTGTCTGCAAAACGTACTTTCAATATTTTCGTCGATGTCTTGGAACCATTTCTGAATCTACGCACTGTCATCAAATTAGAGTCGATAATATCTCTTGGAGGAACGATCTTCAACTCTCCCATTATTTTGAGGAATTTCTGTCTTGGTCCAGTAGTCCCATCTTCAATCTCATCAGCTTCATTAGCATCAACAAATGTGATATGCAAAAAGTGGCTATCATGACGACAGTCGTCCTTTACTTCCAATGTTTGCATTTTGCTTTTGACTTTATCCATTCCATCCTTCAATTTCCCAATGCCCTTAGTCAAGTTATTAATCGACTTCTGATTGGACTGTGTTGTGCTGGCATCATCATTAAATTTCTTAAGAAGGGCATTGTGACGTTGCACTATTTTATCACTATCTTCAACGCATTTGGAAATGTCAGAAACTAGGTCAAGTAGAATTTCTTTTACAGTCTCATCACCAATTTTTAATATTTTTTCTTTTCTTTCTTCTAGCAACTTCTTCCTGGCTTCGAGGACGCTCGATATTTCTGGCAATTGATCTATTGGCGGTTCTACAATTGTGTCATTAGCAGAATCGTATGTCGAGTCACCATCATATTCATCACGGCATGATGCCTCCAAATTACGAAACATATCCTTGACAGTGTTCCTTTTAGTTTGGATTTGCTTCGATTGCTGCTTCCGTTGCGAGTTTTTACTGGCAGAGTTCTTACTTGTTGACGCATCATTTTTTTGGACCATAATTGATAAATGATAGTGATTTGTTCAGCCGTATATATAAGTTTAACTGTATTATTTTTTTTTTTTATGTAATAATTTAAGTCGATAAAATTTGATTATTGTGTCTTTATGACAAAATATTTAAAGGTCTTTATGACCTAGATTGTTCAAGTCTTTATGACTTTAAAAATAAGTCAGTCTTTATGACTAACAATTAATTAAAAGTTCAATATGAACTAGTTTACAAATGTAATAATAAGTTCAATATGAACTATTTCCTTTGAGATGATATTCACGTTTTATTTGCGTTGAATTGTCGTTTGTAGTTAATTTGTCTAATTGTCGGTTTAAATTTTATTTGAATTATAATTGTATCCTCTCGGTTTGAATTTCACCACAATTCACCACTGATTTGGTAAATTCACCTCTGCCTTTTGCGCGCGCGCGTGATACTTTAGTATTAGTTTCTTTTTTTTTCCTTATCAAGTTTAAGTTTTTACTTTGTATCTCTTGAATTAAGCAATTGATGGACTTTATTGCACTTGTCACACGTTAATTAAACAAAAATCTGTAATGTTATATAAATTTCAAATTTCAACAGGCCTTCGTTGGCACACAAAATCAGCTCCAATTTATTCTTTTGTTCTTGACTATTGTTATTAATATTTTGTCGATTATTGATTAAAAACTGCAATGACAAGTGAATCCTCGATGCTTACTGTATAGTATATTGCCTTGTCAATCTCACAACTTTACATTTAATCACTTAAGAATGCTACAATTGATTTTAATTTAACTTTTTGTTATCACGTATTAAAATTGCGTCCTTTCACGTCAAAAATTTTTTTATATCTGAACGATTGTAATTTTTGAAAAGTTTGAAAATGACTGGCAATAAAAGTATTTTTGTTTTTTGAAAGCTTTTTTTTCCTTTTTTTCTAAAAAGTTCCTAATTAAACTTTTGTTCCGTCTTAAAAAATTAAGAGGAAAATTAAGAGGAAAAAAAGGAAAAGTAAAGGTCCTTTAGTTAATAATATGGACCATAATAAAAAATAAAAATAATAATAATCTTATCTGCTGTTTCATTTGCTTGAATATTTGTTTGTAACAAATTTGAAATGCTACCTAAATATTATTTCTCACATTACTGCTCTATAAAAATGTGTCCATTCGTTTGTATTAGTTGAATAGATCAAAATTTTTAATGTTTAGAGCAAATTATTTTTCACGACCATTAATTTATAAGCTTGGTTTTTTGGAAAGATATTTGAACGACTTTTGCAAGAAAGTGCAAGATTTTTTTTGAAAAATTAAGTTGACATTGTCGGATGAATTCTTGGGAAAATCGGACAAATTTCCATGTAAGACTTTTGCTAGAAAAAATCTTGCGATTATCTGCTAGAATTTTGCCCGATTTTCGACAGATTTTTTCCTTGCATTTTTCTTCCAAAATTCTTGTATTTTCGTGTGGCTATGTAAAAAGTTGTTGCACGATTTTTGCACGAAAAACGCAAGAAAAAAAATCTTTCAAAAGTCTGGCATATTCTTTCATTAATCTGACAGACAGAACATGTCTGGCAAAAATCTGGCTAAAATTTTCGTAGGGTTCAATATATAATTACAACGTCGACTCAAACTTTTCTATCTCAATTTACAACTTCTAATACAACTACACACATGCATGAACGAGAGATTGTTTTGTATGCATATAAGATGAATGTGAAATTTAATAGCTTGTTTTATAATAAACGCAATTTAAAAGCTTTCAATTAATTACAGTCAGTGCATTTATGATATGAGATATTTGAGTTTAATTAATTTCCAAAATTAAGATGAGATTTTTAAAGTTGTTTTGTTTAGACAGAAAATAACAAAAATTCATGGCATTTAAAAACGCTTCATCTTACCTTCTACATGAATTTTATTTTTTATATTCTCAGAAAACTTTCTCATAAATACCAGAGGGCGAAGCCGGTTTTTTCCCGCCAAAACAGTTTTTTTTTTCATTTTTTGGTAACATGATGCTATCAAAAATGAACTTTTGTTATTAGATATGTAGCTTATCTAAAATGCTATGATTCTGCATCAAAATTTTTAAAAAATTAAGCATGGTAAGCTCACAATTTCATATTATTCAAATCAAAAATCAAAATTCATTTTTGATTGCGTCATTGTACCAAAAATTGCAAAAAAAAACGGTTTTGGCGGGAAAAACCGGCTTCGCCCTCTGTCTCATACACATAAAAAATGCAAGGTATGAAATTAATTATTAATGTATGTAAAAAATAATTAAGCCTCATAATTGTTGCACATGACGAGAAGTTTAAAGTTTCAAGAACAGTGAGCAAAAAAATTAAACAAAACTTTAAAGCTTCCATCCTGTTGAGAGAGAGAAAAAAAGTTCGTCTACTTATGCTAACTACCTTAATATAATTTTCATTATGAATGAATAATTATGAGACAGGAGTAAAGAGAAATTATTTTGTGGTTTAATTTGACTTTCGTGTTGTTTTAAGCATTAGCTAGCATTATTATCATGCGGTTTGATAATTTTTCTGCTTTTTGCTTTCCTTCCTTTTTTATGCTGCTTCTTTCTTCCTCTAAATCGACTCATCATGGAAAGAGTTTACTTATAAAATTAAAATTCAGCTTAATTATTACCAGGCACTCTTCAACGAGAAAATGAGCGCAGATATGAAAAAAATGGAAATTTTCTTCTATGAAATTACCATTAGCATTAGCACAAAGTGATGAAAAGCCTTGAATATTTTTATCTCTTTTTTCAGTAATTCAGAATAAAAAAAAATAAAATAAAAATTAAAAGAATGAAGAAGAAATGTTCATCTGCCTCAAAGCTCTTCATTCTCTTTCTCTTCTTATTTTTTTCGTTACTTCTTTCCTTCATTTATGTACGAGTGAATAAAAATAATAATGAAAAATGCTTTGTAAAATTAATTTAATGCTTACAATCCTCACAAAGTAAATGTTATAAAATGAAATGAAAAATAAATGTTTGAAAAAGTATTGTTAGGCATAGAATTATATGAGTACAATAAAATAAGTCACCCAGTGGATGAAAAACAATGGTGATACAGGTTGAATGAGGGATGACTTTTCTATGGAATTATTTGGATATTTCAGGTAGGAGGTTTGGAATTTAATTTTGTAGAGTGCATTTGGTATTGTTTGGAGTAGATTGGAATTTTGTGGAGTGGATTTTAATGGTTTTTTATTAATTAGAAAAAAATTGTTGTAGATTAAAAGTCAAAAGAGAACGAAAAAGCTTGATTTTTGAATAAATAATGTTTTTGTAATGCATTAATGAAGCTATAGTGAATAAAAATTGAAATATAATAGAAAATTAAGGTAAAAAAAATTACTGGGGGAACTCGATTTAAGTAATTGTTTAGTTCCGAAAAATATCTACTCAAATCGAATTTACTCAAATTGAAACGTATGAAAAATGACCGTTAAATAACAAAAATTTGAATTTTTGTATGGAGACAATTTAGTCACTCAAATCGAGGTCTCCCAGAAATTGCAAATTGAATTTAAATCTTGAATTTTGACACAGTCATACAGCAGCCTCAGACAACTACTAAAAAATTACATACCATAAGGGAACAATTCCTTAAATAAAGCATAACTTTTATCATTTTTCCAAACAACTTTCAAATCACAGCGTGTGTCAACATAACAAAATTACACAGGTGTAAAAAGTCCTCTCAGCAAATTCATCATCACAATAACTTCCAAATTGAATTTCATTTTCCATTAAACTTGTCCAATTTCATGTTATTGACAAAATAATTGAGTTGAAAAAAGTCCAAACAACAATCACAAAATGATACAAAATTCACTGAAATATTAAATCAATTATGTACAATTTTCGACTTATTTTCTCACATTAAAAATAAATTGGAGTAGGTTCATGAAAAATTCAATTTTTCCACAGGGAAAATGACTTTTTTTTTGCGAACAGTATTTTTTTCTGTGCTCGACAAACATTTTGTAATTTCTGTTCATAAGCCGATTGAATGAGAAGAAAAAGTAGGAAACAAAAAAAAAATGGCATTTGAATTTCTTATGAAACATAAGTCGGCATGTTGAGAGCAATTCAGCAGGGAATAGAGAGAAAGTTCACAACTTCCAACAGGAAGAACGAAATAACAACAGCAAGACATGATAATATGTAATAGAAAAAAATATATGTATGATGCCTTAAGTACAAATATTTGCATCATGCTACATGATCTCTTATGCTCAAAACAATTTTGAAGATTATGAGTTTTGAATGTTTTTTTACGCACATATACATTCGCATATTAGATTTTGCTTACCGTACTACATATTCGGCATATAAGCATGAACATTAAAAATAATATAACGGAAAGAAATGCTAGAAATGGGTGAAATAAGAATGAATGGAGGAAAATATTTGCATAGTAGCAGAAAAGCAGGGTGTACAGACGTAAATTTATGCTTTTAAGCATGTTTTGTTGAGATATGCCATGACTTCCGCGAGTAAAGCCTTTAAATTTAAACGATTTGTAATTTGTTTTGCCTTTTTTGTGTTAACAAAATGGCGGAATGTTTCGAGGGGGTTTATTGAGATTTTGTGTATAATCCAGCTATTTATGCTAATGAAATGTTTTGTGGGTTTATTTTTGCTACTTTTTACTGTCTGGAAACATGTATGGTATATTTTAAAACTGAGTTTTGGGAGAGAAAGTTGAGAAAAACTTTTTAAGACGATGAAAAATTTGAAAAAAATTTCAAATTTCTGTAATATCTATAAACACATTATTATTTTAACCCAAATCTTAAATAAATCGCCAAAATTTAAAAAATAACATATATAGCAGTCCTCAAACTTGAGCCAAGTATTTATACTTAATTTCCGTTTACTTGACAACATTTCATCTCATCAACAACCCCATTGTATACACAAACTCTTCTATATATAGATCAAGCTCCAACAGTCACAAATGTATGACTGCAAAAACATCCAATTATACATCTTCACATTCAAGTTGAAATTCTTAGACCGGAAAAATGCCATGCAATACAAGTGCTGTGTTGAAGCATGAAAAAAGAAGAGAAGAGAGAAAAAAAATGAAAAATTCAGAAAAAATTGCGTTCATCTCAGGCACGACTATGATTTATGATACCTCTGGTTGACTCATTACACTTACATTCTTGCTCCTGTTGTTATTGTTATTTGTATCCAAAAGCATCTAACTCACTCACTTTAAGAAAATTGTTGCAATTTTTTCCTCTATTTTCAATTTCCATGTTTTAAATGAGACAAACATTGTTAGATGATTCTACTCTTAGTGCAGGAAAGAAGACAGATATAAAAAAAAGGGGGAGACATGAGATAGGGAACCATGAGCTGAAGGGATTTGTGTAAGTAATAAAAATCATGACACAGATTTACATTTGTATCATCATCATCGTCATCAT
Source organism: Chironomus striatipennis (assembly GCA_026123125.1). Classification (NCBI taxonomy): domain Eukaryota; kingdom Metazoa; phylum Arthropoda; class Insecta; order Diptera; family Chironomidae; genus Chironomus; species Chironomus striatipennis. Next base: position 8,039,832 of record CM047392.1, read on the forward strand.
CATGAAAGATAAATTTATATTGTATATTTCTAGGGTAAACGCAGAAGTAATTGTATATCTCTTCTGTGAGAATTAAGAGCTTTTATTTCCATCTCTCGTCTCACTGTGTTTTCTAATGCTATGTACAGTATTCAGTGTGGGAAAAAATTACATTTTCCATTTCATGGAGGGAGAGAAATTTTTCACAACTAACACTAATCGCATCATTTTTAAGGTAGATTTTCATTGTTGTTGGAATGTTGGCGCTTGACGTTGGCATGTCTGGCGGATGTAATTGTATGGATGGGAGGTAACAATCTAAAAGCCAAGATGCTGAAATTGATCCCAAAAGTTTTTGTGAAATTTTATTTCTTCTGCTTGTTTTGTTTTGTGTTTAAAAAAATTTTTTGGAGGTTAAGTTTGTTTGTTTTTGATTGCGATTTAAACAAAGTTTTGAATGAACTTTTGGGTTGGTTTATTGAGTAGCTGTAGGTTTTAATTAAAATGCTACATATTTGAAATAATGTAGGATGTTTTCATGTTTTGGATAAACAGCTTAATAAAGCTTAAATTTAGACCAAGTTATGGATTTTAAAATTTTTAGATATGCGACAGTCTACGCTGTATGAATTCAAAGGTCAAAAAAGTATAAAAGATTCCAAGAAAAAGACTTCAAAATTTAAAAAAAATCGTCAGACTCATAAACAAGCTATTTTTTATTTATTAACAACACTATTACATTCACTTGTTCTCGAAGCTTTAACTTTAAAAACAGCCAATAACAGCAAGAAAAAAAAGCTCCACCATCTCTTATTTTTCTTCTTCTGCCCCGTCTGTTTACTGTGAAGAGGGGCGAATTAATTTATTCCATTTTCAAACGAGGGATTGACATTATTTAAACTTTTCATTCCTTATAACATGATTTACTCAATTAAACATAAATAAAGCATTCACAGAACAGCATATCCATTTTGTACATGATCTTAATTTTCTTGAATTTTATGCTTAGTTGTTGACAATCTCCGTTTAGTAGATGCGGAAAAATAAAATAGAAAATGAGAGAAAATTGTTTGTATTTAGGTAAATAAATCAGATTATTTATTTAGTTTTGAGGAACGAGAGAGAACTAAATTAAGCTCTGTTATTTAGTTCTTGTTGGTCTTTCGTCATTTTGAGTTTGTATTTTGGTCTGTGAATTATTAAGTATTTTAAATATTTGAGAGATTCAATTTGGAATTTTGTTGTTTTGGGAGTTGAACTGAATAATTTTCCAAGTTTTCAAGGTTTTGTATGGGGTACATCATAAGCTAAAATATTGATGACAAAGCTTATATCCAACTCATGCAAAAATTATTCTTTTAAATTTTGTTAGCTAGACTGACTTACAGAATGGCCAACTTTAGATTTGTAAATGTATCCAATAATGAGCAGCTCGTTTGAACTGTTTTATAACAAAAGAATTTTCTTTTACTAAAAATAAGCAAAATTTAGTCCAAGCTTTTACAAAAAGGACAAATTCTAGGAAATACTTAACAATACATTCAAGATGTTACAGTTTGGAATTTCTACAAAAAAAAACTCGATTTTCAACCATCAAAACTCAATTCTCATTGACTTTATTGCCTGCAGCTGTTCAGTCCTTGTTTGTCTGTAAAGTTTTTCATTCCCTTCAATACTCTTTCAATCCTTCTCATGCCTCATTCAATTCATCTAGATAATTTTCAAAAAAAAGGCAAAAATAAAATTCCATTTTTCTGGATTCTTTTTTTTTTGTTGTGCTACAAAAAAAACATGACACAACTGTGCTTTTGCTATGTCAACTTGTGGATCTCCTGCCATCCATTAGACTCCCCTTTCTCTTTTATTCATTTCATTTTCTTCTTCATCCTTTGCCTAACACAATATCTTTTCCCTTTCATTCTTTATGTTTAAGTGTTATGGCTCTTTTTTAGCTCACTTCTGTGTGGATGAACAATGATATAATCAAATAAACACAAAAAGATATTTTTTTACTGTTTTGAGAGTGTTTCTTTTTATTTTAATGTGTATGACTTTTTTTGGAGATCGTGGGGGTTCAAAAATTTTCGGGAGGAGGTTCTGCAGATGAATATATAGAATATGTTGGAATGGTAATACTTAGAGACAGATAAATTTTGTATTTACAAAATAGTTGCGAAATTTCGGCTTTTTGTGGCAATAGATGCGAAAATTCCAAAAAATAGACGCGAAATTTATCTGTCTCTAGTAATATTCTATTTAGGTAGTTTCAGTTTGATAATAATAACAATTAAATAATAATTACTTAAAGTCAAATTTAAAGTATTAGTGAGTAGTAATGGCTCGTTGTTAGATACTTCGGTATCCAATCATTGAGTCAAGAATGACCTTATAACCATGAGTTCGAAATAGGGGTGTCAAACCCAAGTCCAAAATGTACCCCAAGTCCATGAAATAACTCTTACCTAATGAACCCAGAAATAAATCTAGTGATGCAGAAACAATGTATAGGTCCAGATGCTTCTAATAAATGCTTAACTTTATTTTAAAAGCCACTCTACACAAAATTATAGCAAGGACTTGGGGTCAGGACTTGGGATTTGGGGTATTTGGGTCGTAAAATTGCCATAATTTCTCATAGAATGACTTTTAAATTAATGTTAAGCATTCATTAGAAGCGTCTGGTCCTATACAATATTTCTGCATCACTAAAATTATTTCTAGGTTGAATTGGGATGAATTTTTTCATGGACTTGGGGTACGTTTTCGGACTTGGGTTTGACACCTCTAGTTCGAAACTTGATAAAATAAATTTTTCAATTATACTTTTTTAATAAATCATTTACTCTGTGATTCAAGACTGTAGACAGTAATAGCAATTTGTAATAATCATTTAAATATGTTGATCACGTAAAGATCCTAGAAAGAAAGGAAAAGAGAAAAATTCTAAAGACCCGACAGCAAAAGATTTGCGTGAATTAATAATCTCTATTCTCGTTACACAGCTGATACAGTTTCATCCTTTCAAAAAAAATATCATCATTTTTACCCTCCATACTCATCACAAAAAGAGTCACAGTCGGTCGTTTGTGTTAAAGAAGATGAGATGCCTTTTTTGTTGGCTTCTTCCTTTTCTGCGTACATTATGAATGAAGAAGGAGAATGAAGTACTTTAAAGGTTCCCCTTTGGTTACAGAAGCAGAGTAGGAAACAATGAGATATAATGGGTAATGATAGCAATTTTCTCTCTCATTCACTATCTCATCTACACAATATCGTGTCTCTTCTGTTACAACATACTTCCGCTCATTATAGTTCATTCTTTGGGGGCACAAATAAAAGGGAATGCCACTTTTAGGGCCCTTTTTTCTTAGAAGCTTAAATTTTTATTTATCCTCACGCTTTCGTACGTGTTACATATATTTTTATAAATTATCATCATATCGTGTCTCTTGTATATAGTTTAGAAAATTTTTTACTTCCTCGATTTGGGTTAGAGTTGTTGTTGCTATCAACAATTTTTTTTTTAAAAAATTTCTTCTTCCTCTTGAATGTCATTTTCATAACATAATGAATATTTGAGGAAGGAAATGCTCAATTTTCACCGTAAAATTCAGATTACTTTATTTTATGAGTTTGGAGTCAAATTCATTTGTAGGTTCATGAATTTCTTTCTGATTCAAAATCAATTGCGCGTAAGAACTGCTTCGTCATCGGAATGTCGACTGTTAATTATAGATTATGCTTTAAGATTATTATCACATTGTGCGTGCGTAAACAAGTTATTTTTGATTGCCAATGACAATGATTTCACTTTCATTGTCAGGTTTATTTTCGGAAAATGTATATAAAAATAAGCTAAAGAATAGAAAGGAAGAGGCCATAAAAAATTATAGGTATAAATGGATGCCATGTGAATGTTTTGTTTACGTGAATCAAGGTCAAATCTTTATGATTGATAATATTTTATGACTTTGCATTTGTAATAAAGGAAATTTGATTCTGAGTTATTCTCAGTTGGGTCATTTATTTACACGTGGTTATTGCTGTGAAGTGGGGTCAGTTGTGTGTCTTATTCGTTACCAGGTTTGCTCAAATACTTGAATAAAATGGCAAAAATCTTGATAGTGGAATAAAACCAAAAGTGAAACACAAAACTTTCCTCATCAAATTAATAAACCACCAACGTCAAAAAATAAAATAAATTCAAAAAATTCTTGAAGACTCGTGTTCAACCACACCACAAACACCCCATAAACAAAAGCTCATTTTACAGCCCCGAGCGGCACACAAGCGTCATATGACGATCATATGACTGTCATATGACGGTCGTCATCGTCAAAAAGACGTCATGAATGACGATCATATGATCGTCATATGACGACAAGACGTCATCACGACGTCGTCTCGATTCGATTTATGACCTCATATGACGGACATTCGACGAAAAATTCGTCACTCGACGATCAAATGAAAACGTCTTTTGACGGTCATATGACGATCAAATGACAAAATGGCGACGGCACGACGACGAGCATATCCGCGGTATATATGCTGAATATTGGCTGAAATACTGAAAAACAATGAATTGAAGAAATTTTTAATTTGTGGTAGATTCGAAAAACTTTATTTTTTACTTCTTTATTTCTTTTAGAAACTCCAATTTACATTACATATTTTCTTAAAAAAATTGCTTGCACGGAAAGCTTGAATTTTAAGAATACTAAAGTTTTGATTGAACTTGAAAAAAACTTGGTATATCTGGTAAAAGTCAGGTAAATTTTCTTCAATCCTCTTACTATTACATTGAATCTTAAACTTCTTCTTCTTCTTCTTGATATTAATTTTCTTCACAAGTGATATTTATGCTTGATCGGCTTCTTGATAAATTTGCTCAAAACCATCTCTGAAAGAAAAAAGATTTTATTAACTCCAAAAAACATTAAAAAAAGAAATAAAATGATTAATACTTAACTATTATTTGATCCTGTGTACTCCTGTATCCAAACTTTACCTTTAATCTCGAAATCTTCCTTCTTTCTACGCAGCTTTGACTTTTCACGTCTGAACTCTTCGACAAAAAAATTTTAACTAAAAGTTGAGACAAACATTTTTCAATGCTCACTTTGTTAAAAAAAAAATTTTCACTTTAAGTTTCAAATTTCAAATTTTGAAGGAATGAGTTGAAAACTTGAAGTTTTTCTTATCGAAAAATCAGCAAAACTGTTTGAGAACACAAAGAATTAATTTAAAAATTTTGTCAAAAAATAACCATCATTCATGATTTTCATATTATCGTCATATGATCATCATATGAATGTCATGAATTTTTCGAGAAAAAAATCGTCATTCAATCATCATCGTCGTGACGATGACGTTCATATGACGATCATTTGATCGTCATCGTCATTGTGTGCCGCTCGGGAGCTTGAGAAATGAAAATATTTTCTGCTGTCATGTTGAAATACGACAATAATGAAAATAAAGAATGACATCTAATTGTAATTTAATGCACCTGAACTCATTATTCATGCTTACTTACAGTACACTTATTTTAATTCAAAATAAAATAATATAAAAAGCTCCAAGCCTACCGTAATCCATAATTATTCTTTATGTTTATTATGCGAAAGTGTACTGTTTTTATTTTTTTTGCTCGTCATCTCCGATGAGACAAAGATGTTTGGGGAAAAATATGAGATGCCTCGGGTTTCGTCATAAATTGCATCTTGTACACATCTTGTACAATGTAAAAATTACCTTGAGCAATAATCATGAAAAGTGTCTTGAAAAATGAGATTATACGCATGTGGGTGGCTGTGGTATCCTTATTATGAGTAAGAGTTGTAACTTGGCGGGAAATTAATTTTATGATATAGAAGGAGTGTCTCTTAGAAGGATTCGAACTCTAACATTTCAGAATTTCCCTAAATTAACTGAAATTTCCATGCCATTCAGTTTTGAATCCCTCAGAATCTTTCGTGACTTAACTTTTTGGAAAAAAATTTTAAAATTTTTTGTTCCTAAAAATTTAACTTTTTGTTAAAAAAAACTCACAGACCTGCAAGAATTTTCTTAAAAATCATAATGACACCCACAGAAAATCCCCTCAAAACTGTTGCTAGTCGAGCCAACAAAAAAAGGTAAAACAGAATTTAAAAAGAGACTTTTCTTATTTCATTCAAGCAACTCTCCGCTTCCGGTGTCGTTAGTGGTTGTGATGCCTATACTGATAATAAAAAATGATGTGGATTCTACCATCGACAATGAAAGGTACTTTTTAATATTATTTGGAAAGGACAGTTCCTACAAATGCGATACCTTTTTTTCAATTGCTTCTTTACCATTTCTTGAAACGCATATGTGTGTGTGGGTGACAATGAAAATACTTAATGGACATTTTTACTTTTTTTGTGTCATTGTAACAAAATTATGTGACACTTTTTAAAAATATCTTTTTTGTCTTTAAGAAGAGGTTTTTAACAAATAATAAAAAATAATTATTTAATTTTATTTCATGGCATTTAAAATGGACACAAAATATAAAACTCTTTAAAAAATATTCCGAATGAGAACCTTTTGAGACAGCATAAAATTTTATAAATTGAATATTTGCATACAAATTACTGATTTGTTGAACGAAAGGGAAAAGAAACTTTGATTTGGGTTGGATGAAAATTCTCATAGTTTTTTTTTTGTTGTTGTTGAGTCCCACGTGTACAGATGTCAAATAATATTTTTTTTTTTGCATCTTCATTAATTGAGCTCTTGTAGATTATTTTACAGCTTTTGTTAAGTGCTTAATGCTGTACGCAAAAATTTTAATCCCACGTGTGAAAAAAAGTTTTTAGAAGATACCAAAAATGTTGTTTTGTTATTCGAATATTTATGAATTTTTTGTGGCTTAAAGGAAGAGCTTAAAAGCACAAATGGAAGAACTTCTTTGAAGCTAGGTTACGGCAAAAATTTTATTCTGAATTTAAAAAAACACCAAATTGAAATGATGCGTGATTTAATTCATATTTTACACATCTTGGTGCCATTGGTGCCATATCATGTGTCATTGGCGACATTTAAAGCGCTTTAACGTTCATCAAAAATTAAAATGGTGATGTTGACAAGTCGGAACTTTATGTGTTGAATAAAGAGTTGAAATTTTAAGAAATGATGCAAAAAAATTAAATTTATTGAAAAACTTTATTTTCAAGTTTTATTAACTTGATCATTGAGTACTGGGTAGGGTTGATGTAAGGACATAACAATGGAAATGCCTTTTTTAAGAGCTAAATACATTGCCTCTTTTAGATCACTTTAAGTTTTTTAAAAAAATATGATACAAAGCTTCAGTTTCATCAAAATACAAAGACAATGTTATCCGCAATGCGATCCACTTTCACAAACTGCAAAGAAGAAGAGGAAGTGTGAATCAGTCTTAAAGATATATTACACTCAGCAAAGCTCAATTTACATACATTTCCAAATAGCATAAAATTATGTAAATCATGCGGAGGCCAAAAATCTGTCCTCATAAAAAAAAAGTTTATGACAAAAAATTAAATCTACAAAAGAACATAAAACATTAAGAGTCTCTCATCAATTGAAAGTATCATCACGCCTTTCCATACAAATCATCATTATTCATATTGTGACATCAAGTATTATCAACGATATTTCAAAAATTTTCATCATTTTTAAGATGTTAAAGTATCATGACGAGAAGATACAATTCCACTCAAAAAGAGCCTACAGCACGCGATCTCTAATAAATTTTCATCTACTTAAGTAATTCATAATGAGATATGAGAGGACGAAAGAGAATATTCCAGCAATGTAGGAAGCTAATAAACATGAATTGTCGCGTGAAGTGTTTAAATCAAAAAAGAAGAAACTTTCAGTTTGTTTCCAAAAGTGGAGCATAAATATAACAGCTATGAAAATTGCTCATCCTTATCGCGATGAAAATTTCTTCTCACCTCTTTTGCTCAGTGCCAGAGCACAAGAGCTTTACATTTACATATTTTTGTGTATGGAAAAATTTTGTTTTATCATTTTTTATCGTCATACACGCATGGATTTTTCATTCACGCTTCACACATTTTTTATGCTGTTTTTTGTGTGTGTGTGTGTCATTTTGAAAAATATCCGACAATAAAAAAAAATTGTAAAGATAACAAGCAGACATACATATATACATAAGGTGCCGTTCACTTAGTACGTTCGCTTTTTAGGGGGGAGGGGGGTCTAAGATTTTGTAACAGATTAAACAAAACAAAAGAATTTTCATACAAAAAGCGTAACGAGGGGGGAGGGGGGTCTAAAAAGTCATTTTTTGCGTAGCGTACTTTGTGAACGGCCCCTAAGAGGCTGAAGGCATACATCTATGGTACATGAATGATTGTAGAATGTCATTAATGACGGATTTTGTTAGGACTTTTTTTTTAGAATTGGACAATTTTTTATGATGATGCAATATAAGCTGGTTAGTGGATAGTGATGGAAATTAAGGTTCTTATTTAATATGCTCCTTAATATATAATCTTATAATATAGATTATAGGTCAAAATTCAAGAAAATTCAAGTAAAATTTTGAAATAATTTTGTTTTTTTAAATCATTGATATTCGAATGAATTCCTTCAAAAATTACTGAACATGCTACCTTATGAAGATTGTTGCTTAAATGATAAAAAAAATAAAAATTGTCCCTTCATGGCATTCTTTTATGATTCCTTTAACCATTAAATTTAATAATTTTTCATTTGACTTCAGAAAACCGGAAAAAGCTTTATATATCGACCGTTATAGTGTACATCTCTCTGTGTGTCTGTCTCCTTTATAAATATTTATTTTCTTCAATTTCTTCTTCTTATTTTATTAAAACCCATGGAATGAAATTGCATTCGAAGAAAAACGGATGTGCCCATTTCCGTTCATTTCTTTTTATTCCTTCTTTCTTTTTGTGCGCACTTTTCTCCTTCTTGATAGAATTATATGCTTTTGTTGGCATTATTTCGGTGGATATTATTCATTTATGGACGTGATGTATGGAAGTAAATTCATTATTTTTTTAAAAACATGCTTAGAATGGGAATTTAGATAAATATTTTATAACTCATTTTGATTCATAAAATACGTGCGTATTCGTCTTTATAAGACTTTTTAATGGAATTAATAATTTTTAAATTGAAAATTAATTTTTAATTTTTTTTTTTTTTTTTTGAAAAAAAAGAAGATCGGCATATCAACAAAAAAGTTTTTAAAAAAAATTGTAAATTTTAATGACAAAATTTACAACTGAAAGCTTAAAGAATGAGGTCATTGAATGACTCTTGAACTCACCATAATCGAAGCCATTACTAACAGAATCAATATAATTTATTAAAACGTTCAAGTGGATAAATGGAAATAAATTACGACGAGTTCAATGAACGAGCTTTTAATAAATCATCAATAATACTTTTTTTATTGAATAAAATGAACTGATGGAGAAATTATAGTAAATTGTGAATGACAAAATGACATTTGAAATTATTTTTTATTGATTAGATTAATTCTTTTTTAATCGAAATTCTCGTAATTAATTCTTTTTTAATTCTTTTTTTTTCAAAATTTTCCATATAAAAAATCACTTCAGTTGAAATTCAATCCAACAATTAACCTTATACATTTCCAAGAACTTCCATCCCATTACGCTATCAATGAATGTTAATGACAAGATTTTCATTACATTTGAAAACAGTTTGAAGAATTCCCAATTGTTCTTCAAAATGAAATTTTTATCTGTAATTAAAAATCAATTTTATTCTTCATTTAACTTCGTTTGACATAAAATTTTGAATGGCGTCAAAATGCTGAATAATTACAGTCTCTTTGTAAGATTTTTGAGTTTTTTAGTGCCAATTATGGCAAATTTAAAATGATATTCTAATTAACTAGAAAAGCTGTTAATTATCAAATATAGAAATTTTATTTTAATATTATCAATTAAATTGAGTGAAAGGTTTTAATTATTCATTATAAAAATTAAGTTACTATTTATTTAAAGAATAGTTTTGGAATGTTTTTTCCACCTTTTTTTGAAAATTATTTGTGCTAAGTCATTTCTATAAATTACGTCAGAACACTTGTTCAAATAAAATTCTTTTCAATATGTCTCTAGTTGTAACTCTCGATGAATTTAAAGTCTGTATTTTTTATGTAAATATCTCGCATATAAAACTTAAAATTATATACTTTTGGCTCACTTCCAAGTGACTTGTCCTAATTTTTTCAAGTTCAATTGCAACTTATCTTTCACAAAGCAAATGACATCTTGTCTTTAAATCTTCACAGAAAATCCTCATGTCCTTAAGCTTTAATTTGTAAGAGCTTTCCTTGAATATAAACTTCTACAATCAAACAACACAAAAGATACAAAAAACAAATCCGTTATTCATACCCCATTCAGCTCTTATTTTCTCAACTTTAGTACCAAAAAAAAACATCATACAGATTCACATTCAATAAAATACACTCGTGTATTGTACTTATGAGATGAATCAACATGAGAATCATTCATTTTGAATGATATGTATGTATGTATAAATACTCAAAAAACATAAAAGAGAGAAGAAGAGAGGATGCATATAAAGTACAAAAGCATCCTTCAATGGCATTATTATTATAAAGTACACAGACAGAAAAAAATTTTAGCTTATTTTTATGAAATAAATATTTTTTTTGATATTAAGTTTGGTTCAGTTGACTGTTCAATGAATGGTATATTGGATATGAATATTTTTGGATGAAATATACTTATTTGGATTTTTGAAAAGTATTGATTTTCAAAAATCTAAAGAAATTTTAATTTTATTTTTAAAGTTAAAATTTCGTTATTTCATGAATTTTTGAAATTTAAAATAAAAAATATTAAATTTTTGATTAAAAAAATTATCAGAGTTGAAATCTGACATGTATCTGTAAAAATACATTTTCTGTATACAGATATTATCTGTTCCCGGAAAGATTTTTTTCATCTGCATGCAGATCATCTGTATGCAGACATTATCTGCATGCAGATAAAATCTGAATGCAGAAAACAGATATCTGCAAAAAGAACAATAGAATCTGCATCCATCTGCAAAACAGATGAGCAGAATCTATCTGTTTGCAGATGATATCTGTAAACAGATCATCTGTATGCAGATGAAAAAAAATCTTTCTGTTTGCAGATTCTGTCTGTATAAAGATAATTTCTGTGGCAAATCTGTCTTTGTATCTGTTAACAGATATCTGCTTTTTCAACTCTGAAAATTATCAAAAAATTTTAATTTTTGGAAGGAAAAAAAAAATGAGAAAAATTTGATTAACACTAAAAAAACCCCAAATAAACTCATCCAACTAGCAATGTCCTTCTAACTAGTTCCTTTTACAAACCCCTAAAAATTACGATCAAAATATCATTTTCTACTTATATGATGTTAGCAAGAGGAAAATGTGAACAAGATAAAGCAACTAAAATGTACGATATGCTTTATAAATATAAGAATCACAACAAAGAAGAGATAAGAATATAGAGACGGAAGAATAATAAAAATTTATTATTTTCTGATAAAATTCTATGCAAATGGAATAATTTGTAGAGGAAGTAGTTATGCAATATTTTTATTATCCTATAAATGTAGTCATCTTAAGGAATTCATTGAAAATTCCAGAATTAATTTTCACAGTCAACTGAATGTTGTAAAAAATTCAACAGGAATTTGTTCGTGTGAATTCCTTCAAATGAAGTAAAGTTGTGCATTTAAATTAAGAGAGCACAAGTTAAAATTGTAAGTCAAAAATATGAATGGCATTATTACTGTTTTGAATAATTGAGATAGTTTTATGCAGCATAAATCTCTTTTCATGCTCTGAGCTTTTAATTTGTCTTCTTTTTTTGCTTAACAAGCCATTCATAACAAGTCATGAAAGGAAAATAGTTTGCATTTCTTTGAAATGGAAAATCTTTTGTAGTGACTGTCAAATGAATTTGAGATGAGATTGCGGTCGGAAATAATTTAAAATTAAATATTATAAGCATCATTTTCATAGTGTTAATAGTTTAAATTTAGAAGCAATATAAATCATTTGTAGGCAAAGAACAGATGACAAATGTTTTTGTAAAATATAATATTATATTAATGTAACCTATAATATAGTATCGATAGTACAACAGATCATCGATCCCAGTGCTGTTTTTGCTTTAAACAAGCCTTATTTTTAACCTGTAATATCATGTACTTCAGTATGGCTTTTTATAGAATCTAGTGACAAAAATCAATAAAATTTTTTCCAAGGGAACTGCACCCCTCTTTGAAGAGAAATTTCTTAATTTTGTTTGAATTTTTTGAAGCAAAAAACTTTTGCATCTTAATACTTTTATTTCATACAAGAAAAAAATAATTAACTTCCTTAGAAAAAATTCTAGCTGTTCGCTTGATATTTGTTAAAAACTTTTATGGTGCATCATTAGATCTTCCATCCAAAAACTAAATTTCCAATAATAATGACTAATATTTCCATCATAAATTACGCATCAGCACACATTTCGACCAAAAAACTAATTAAGTAAAATGATGAAATAATTTCTCCCTTAAACCTCCATAACTTTCATCATCACAGCATACATATCGAGTCTCATAAAAGCATTCATGCCTAAAATTCATTAACATCACGTACCATTCATAATGTGAGTTTGAGAAATTACAATCCATGATTGATCGTCCCTAATAAACAGTGTCTAATAGCACCACAAACAGTCATAAACTTTCATTACAGTTCGTAACCATAGGAAAACTACTTCCATTAATTATTGCAAATAAGAACAATGGCAAAATATTGATTATGGTCAATAATTGAAGCAGTTACCAAAACTCTGTAAATGTTTAGTAATCAATGTAATAATCTTCTCACACCACCACACTCGTACGTAAACATGCAATTCACATAAGTGCTGACCTAAGCATGTAAGCAATTTTCCGGAGATGAAAACAATTTTCAGTTTCATTCATCCACGACAAGTTGGTGAGCGTAACAAAATTCTTTCCTTTTATTCTCTGCTCTTTTTTTTTTGAGGACGAAACAAAAGAATTTTGTGTGATATAAAGTTCCAAAAAAAAAAGTTTTTTAATCAATTTAGTTGGAGATTTTTTTTTCATTCTCTTTCAGTTAGTTCGTGTGTGTGCTTATAACATCTTTTTTTTTGTTCCTTGAATTTTTTCTTCTTTTCGTCTTGCTCCACTTTTTTTTATTGTAAAAGATAATTCGATTTTAGTGCTTTAATGTGGAAAATTGTGAGTTGGGAAGTTATTTGGGTTGTATGGGACTTAGAGTGCTTTTAAAAGCATTTTTTTAAAAATGTTTTTGAAAAATTAGTTTTTTAATAAGGTAGTTAAATGATTTATAATGTTTGGCCACAAAAAATCAAGGCAGTGACACTCAATTCATCCGGATGCATAAGATGAATAATTTACATAAACTGGATGAATAATTTGTATGAACTGTATGAAACCGGATGAATAAAATATTTAATGACACTGCCTTGCAAAAAAATTAATAAAAGAAATATTTTTTTGATTTGTTGGTCGGTTTGTTAAGATAAGAAAATGTTAGCTACCTCTAAAATTGAGTGAATTTTAGTAATTTTGACTTTTAAAATTTGATTTTTTTTTTGTCATTGGTAATTTTTAAATAATTTGTTTCTTTCAAAATCAATATCTAATTTTTTTAAACCTTCAAAAAATTTTCTGATGCAAAAATTTATCTTAACCTAAAATTTGTCTGCTTTAATTCATATCTTTTACCCAAAATAAGTGCTAATCAAAGAAAGATTTTTCACTTCTTTCTTTTTTTTGACTTCACGTCGTCCAAATGTGAGAGAGGAAAAAAAAATAATAAAATAATAAAGAGGGGAAGATTCAGGATTGTAGTAGCTTAAAGAATCAACAGAAAGAAAAGAGATAAAGAAGAACATGGCAAAGAGAAAGGTTTGGTTTTGATGCCAAATAAAAGAAAATATAAAGTATGGTAAGGAATATATCCAATGAAGATTGAAAGCGAAAATTTCATGTTTATCTTTTTTCTGCTTTTTGCGTTCCTTCCGTGAAGGACATTCAACTAAGAGCTTAACGATAAAAAGGCCAAATGTTTTGTACTTTGCTGTCTTCTTTGTTCTGTTTGGGGATTTTTGTTTTGTGAACTCATTTCTTAAGAATTTTGCGTAAAGTTTTGCTTTGGAGCCGACTACCGTCACTTCAGTTCGAAGTTTTTCGAAAACTTCGAAATTAAATGTAAACAAAAAATTTTGCAAACAAACAAAGATTTTAAAACCAAAATATTTTTGCATTTTTCCATTCTGGATCTTGATTTATCAAATGAATTGCATTCTTTGATGAATTTTCTTTCATTTAATCAATAAAGCGTATATTAACAAGCTTTAATCGACAAATTAACTTGAAAATAAAAATTGGTGAAAAAATTTACCAACATATTCACAATTTTTATTTTCAAATTTTTAATTGTATTTAACTGACAAATTTCGAAATGTCGGTAGGAGGCCGTTCATTTAGTACGTTCGCTTTTTAGGGGGGAGGGGGGTCTAAGATTTTGTAACAGGTTAAACAAAACAAAAGAATTTTTATACAAAAAGCGTAACGAGGGGGGGTCTAAAAAGTCATTTATTTGCGTAACGTACTTTGTGAACGGCTCCTAGTCGGCTTTGGGGTCGTTCGTAAAATTTGTAACTCTTAGGGAGGAGGAGGGGTCCAAGATTTTGTTACGCTCTATATAAACTTTTTTAAAACTTCACACAAAATTTATTACGACCAGGGAGGGGAGTCAAAATGGTCATTTTTGGCGTTACAAATTTTACGAGCAAATCTTTTTCATTTTGGAGAATTTTTCTGTAAAATAAGAATTGATAATAAAATATTTTTTTAAAAAAATACATCATTTTATTTCAATATTTATCTCTTTAATAAAATTTTAATTCATACCTAACTCAATTTCTGAGTAGATGATTGCAATACCTTACTTCTTGTTGTGACATAATTTTGAAAATAAAATTTTAAAAACATATAAATTAATATTCCAATATTAATAAGTTGAAAGCCAAAAAGCCAAGAAGCATGACATCCAGGAAGTAAAGCAACTACACAATGAATAAAGATTATAAATAACTGAATAATTTGAATTGTCGTTATCAAAGGTTTCATAAATTTTGTTATGTGTTTAAGTTGCTCGAATGAACTGAGAAAATAATATCCATACATAATAACATGAACAAAAGAATTGATTGCTGCTAGATATGATTCCATTCTACCTCCACTTTTGATTAAAAAAATCCATAAAAGAAATGGAACACTGATATGATGATAAACATGAAGAAATGATACTTGATTGAACTTCTTTCTCAAAATAAAAATTATTGTTTCCAAAAATTCAGATAATCGAAGCAAAATGAACCACCAAAGAAGATAATTAATGTTAATTAAACTATCGTCTAAATATCCAACATATTTTGGCTCATCAAAGCACTTCCACGTATGCTTAAAAGAAAATTCATTTTTGTATCCTTCGACAATAAAATAAAGGCATGCAGTAATTTGAAATATATTGTAGACTCTCGTGACGTTAGTTAAATTGTAAGGCTTTCGATTTTCCATAAATTTTGGACCAACTTTGTAGACAATCCATAAATAGATGGCAAAAACTGATAAAATTGGATATGGAGTTGATATAAATGCCCAAGCATGTACAATTGAATCTGTTGAATTAATTCAAAATATTAAAAAATTTATTGAGAATACTAATTCACACTAAAATCTTACTTCTTTCCTCCCATGATATTCTTGACATTTTCAAAGTATTTTTTTGATCAATAATTTAATTGTCGTTAACTTTACTCACGATAAAAATATACTAAATGCAATACCTTATTAATTCTATTTTTTTTTTAAATGATTGACGAGAACCTATTGGAACATATGTTTGTATATTTACTTTTCACTCATTCGAATTATTTCATGAAAAACAGACAATTGAAATTCTAAATTTTGAAAAAAAAATGTCAAAAAGTATTGGTGAACTTACGAAATGTTCCAATTTAAAAATGAACGCTTTTTTTGAAGAACGTGCCCCTAAAAAACGGTCGGTTTGAATTTGAAAATTGTTGAAATAAATAATATTGAAGCATGAAAAATTAAATTTTATTGATTAAACAAAAAAAATTTAAATTTGTGTTTTGCAAAAATCGGTCAACAATTTTCAAATTCAAAACCACCGTTTTTTAAGGGGCACGTTCTTCAAAAAAAGTGTCCAAATATTAATTTCATACTTCAAATTATTCAACTTTAGATAACTTTAGGTTTTGAGTTTAAAAATTTCAAAATATTTTGTAATCACAAGAATTTTTCCAACATCAGAAATTTTGAATTTTTCGGAACATTTCCGAGTGAGTTCAGGAAAAAGTTTTTTCGTTCAAAAATTCGAAATTTTGATATTGATTAATATTTAGTCATTTATAAAATTTCAACAATTGTAAATGATTTCAAATGATCTTATTATAATCAATTAATCAAAATCCTTTCATTAAATAGCTAAATATTGTGAGATTTTGTCAAAATTTGAAACCAAAAAATTCATTAAAAAATGTAAACAAATTATTTTCGAACAAAAATGTTTAAATTGTCCAACTTTTACCACATCATTGTAATTTTTAATTCTGCTTCTTTATTTTTATTTTCAACAAATGAGTAGAATGAGTTCGAACTTAATATTTATTTTTTACCTACCTTTGTGTGATCAGATGTTTTAATTATTTGAATGTATTGATAGTCAAAAAAATGGTTCTGGTAATGTTTTTAATGGTGTTGTCCAGAGATGTAGTCGGTCAATATTTTTTTATAGGAAGTCATCTTTAATATGTAATTAAACATATAAAAAAATCAACAAAATTTCCATTTGAATTTCAATTCACAGATTCATTTATTTCCAATTTTAATTATTTGTTTTTTAAATTTTATTCAAATTATTTTTTAAAACAAAATATCCCCGAGAATCCAATTTAAGTAATTTACTAATTTGACTTGACTTTATTTTGCAAATAACTTTTGGAATAAAATCTCAAAAACATGAAAATCAAGATAGCTAAATTAGCGACTTGAAGAATAAACAGCTTAGATGCATTGCATCCAGGAAGTAGTGCGATTGTACAATGAATACATAAAACAATAAGTTGAATAATTTGGATTGCAGTAATTACAGGCTTTACTAAATTTGTATATTTTTGAATTTTTCTGAATGAACTGAGGAAGTAATATCCATACATGATTACGTGAACTCCAGAATTCACAACTACAGCAACCAATCCCATTCTGTCGCCACTATGATTCAGAAAAATCCAAAGAAGAAATGGAACAGCCATGTGATGATAAACATGTAGAACTGACACTTGGTTGAACTTTTTTCTTAAGATAAAAAATATTGTCTCCAAAAATTCAGACAGTCGTAAGAAAATATACCACCATTGGTAATAGCTTGATTTCATTTCAAATTCAGTAACGTATCCAACATATTTTGGTTCATCTGTACATTTCCACAATTCTCTTAACGAGAATCCATTCCTAAAAGCAGCTTCAACAAAAAATGTACATGCAGCAATTTGATAAATGTTGTAAATTCTCGTAATTTGAGTTAAGTCATAAGGTTTTCGATTTTCCATAAATTTTGGTAAAACTTTGTATATGATCCATAAGTAGATGGCGAATACCGTAAAAAGTGGATATGGTGTTGATGTGAATGCCCAAGAATGGACAATTAAATCTAAGAAACAATGAAATTTTTTAATAATGAAAATTTTGATTTTTAGTTTAGTTCATTCAACACAACATTATGTTACATAATATTAAAAATCTAGCCTATCATGATCTTTGCTTAATTTTTTATCGTTTTGCATGAAAATAAACACATTTTAATATTATATAAAATGCAAAATATATGCTAATTATCCAAATTTAAAAATCAACTATTAGGTCAAGGTTATTCGCTACATACTTAATCGTATAAAATCAAAATTGATTAAAAATATTAGGAGTTAAATTTTAAACTGATTATTTTTTTTTTAAAAAAAAATTATAATTCTAAAAACAATTTTTGATCATTTGGATATTTTTTCAATTTTAATAACTTTCTGTGCAACAATAATTACGATTTGATCTTAAACATTTTAACAATTCCGTAATTTCAAAGATAACACAATTCACTTCGTTATTTATACTTACTTCTTTCATCCCACGAAAGAACTGCCATTTTTCTAGACTTTAAAATGTGATTAGTTTGAATATTAGTAGTTAACAGTTGAAGAGACGGCAAAAAACTAAGCAAATATTTAGCGAATTTTAATTTTTTTTCCTTGACATTCAAAACCTGATTTTTCTCTATCTTATACTGGTTGCATTGATTTTTTGATATTTTATTTTTAAATGAAGAAACTACACATTTGACATTGAAAATTTATTTCATTTGATGCCATTTACCTGCATCTTTCGAACCATTAAGAACATAATATGTTAATGCAGATTTTTATTCTCGAGATGCCAAATTAAATCAGTCTCGAAATCAAGTTTCATTTTATCTTAGAATACTGTTGTTGCAAAAATTTGAATAATTATTGAAATAGAAATATTTTTTTTAAAGATCCGCAACAAAATTTTGTTTGATTTTATT